>CM029536.1:21262623-21862623 GCA_017141395.1 Laodelphax striatellus | reverse complement strand
AAATGACTATTTTTCGTAAGTTATTTACTTTCTCTAGATTTAATTTATGGAATTGGAAAAAATTGTGTTTCTCTTCTTGGCAGGCTGCAGGCTGTGATCTGGGGATGATCGTTGTACTCGATTCTAGAGCTTTTCCAAGCTCTTTGGATTTTCTTTATTACTTTCGTCATTAAATTAATTATACTTTGCAAATATAAAAAAGTTCACTTTTACTTTTGCTCTAATCAATAGTTTGTTTGATAGTTCAATTAGTTTATCTTTGTCCTTTGTCAGTTATTGAATAGAAAAACAATGTCAGATATGAAAGTTTTTTCTAGGCTGAAAGAAGCATTCAATAGATTGATTTTAGCTAAATCGTCTCCAACTGTTTCAATCATACTCTCATGTTGAATTATCATGATTGTAATCATAAATTTACATCAGTAAACTGTAAATACTGTATTTTCCAAACAAAATTTTAGCATAATATTTCATGCTCTAAATTTTTAGTTATATTTTTCTGAATATTTTGTGTTCTTGTGATGTGTTACTGTTTTATAAACTTTTAGAATTTCATATATCAAAAAGAATAATATCACCAAAGGAATTTTGCTCTTACAGTGCTGAGTGCTTACAGAATTGAAATACAGTACCCAATTTTCAAACCTAATTTGTATTTTTCCAGTTTCTTGGTTTTCTAATAATTTATTGTACATTACCAAAGAATTCGATAATTCATTATATCAAAATTTGGGATAGAAGCAGTTTTGGACGAATGTTTGTTGATTCTTCCCACTTTGTAATTCATATTACCATAGAGAAAGCATTACACAAGAGGATATTTCATTCTACAGAGCCTGTATAATCACAGTGTGGTTATTGGAGTGAAAGGTCCACAACAGTGTGTTGGAACATTTTTTTATTCCCGCCACCGCCTTACTTTTGACAAATTTTTTAATTATGATATGGTGTTTCACCATTCACTTATTTGTAAAACGTATTTTAGAAGAAACATCAAAAATAACGTTTTTGTAAAATTAAAAGTAGTCTTTCTACTCTTGGTATTGTTTTAAAAGCTTAAAATAATTGAAATTAACACTGGCAAAGGCAAATTGTAGGTAAGAAGTGAATCACTCAACATCAAGGTTATTAGACAGAAGGTTGAATCATTCCTAATGCTTTTTGAATCCACAAGCTTTTTGAGTGGGGGGACTGATTCGGCTGACGTGATTTTGATAATTTATTTTGATAATATCAGCTGTTGATAATTGACTGGTAATTGGCGAACTGCGAGTGTGACGTTACATGAATCAAAAAATCAGACTTCCCCCTCCACTTTGCGCCGTATACTAGCGATGGTTCAACCTTCTCTCTATTAACCTTGACTCAACATAACATATGATTTGGGTATCATTTCAATGCAAATCTTATGGCAAATGTATGAGGGATTTACCAATCGAAAGTGTGTCATGACCACACTGTGATAACACAGTCTCTGTAGTTCATGCTCATGACTTGACCGTACAGCGAAAATCGCATCAACGTTCCCTATCCTATGAGATACCTACTTCAATAATGCTTTCTCTATGATATTACCAATAAACGAATGAATCACTTTTTGCAGGCAATATTCAACAACCCATCCGTGCTACTATGTTCACTGGGAGGGTTCCAGTTGTCACTGGTCGTCCTGCAGATTGTGATCCTAGTGAGGGCGTCGGAGTGGTACCAGGTTATATCGCTGGCTCTACTACTATTCGCCAATTACTACACTCTTTTCAAATTAGCGCGCGATTACTTAGTCTGCTTCAGGGTTTACAAGGTGGAGGAACTTCTGCAGGATAAAGAGAGCGGCGGATGAAATTAATGTTGCCAACTTATCCATCACATTAAACTTAAACAGCAAGCAAGCTACAACTTGCCAGCTACATAATTTCCATTAGAAGTCACAACTTTTCGGTAATTGATGTACTTGTGCACTCGTGTAGTGAAACTGTCTTGATGATTTCTGTGTATCCATTGACCTGCTGCATTTGTGTTCATTCTTGTCATAATTTATTATGTATTGTCTACCATTAATCTAGTATGTAATTTAAATTATTAATAAATGAGAGCATAATGAAAATAAAAAGTGAGAGATTAATGTTGAGAAGATCAACCCTATCCCGCCATTCAATTATTGATGATTCAGTCACGAGTATCCATCTAAAATGTCAGTGGAGTAGAGGGGGAACAGACTAGTGCGCATTTGCAACTCCCTCACTGTTTCTCTCTTCGTCTGTTCTACAGAGCATCACCATCTCCTACTGTTCCTCTGTATACCGCAGAGCCTACACCGCTCCAAACGTATTCTCGTGGCTGAACCATAAATAGCATTATTTTCTATTACTAACTAGATTAACCAACTAAGGTCAGTATAGTTAAGTACTGCAGTGCGCAGCTAGTTCCTCCAGACGCCGAGAGATAGCGCTCAGTTTATTTTGCATTTTCAACTCCTTAACGAATTTTCTACGAAAAATACAAATAAAATCTGCACATCTAGGACAAATAGCCTTTTTCTTGGTTCAAACCGCATCTAAATGGGCCCAATATAACGGTCACAGTGGCTGTTTTAAGTTTTTGCCAGCTAAGTCCAGCTATTTGCTATTCAGTCAGCTGTCAATTTTTTCCAACGTATTACTACAGCACAGACTTAGCGAATAGCTGGCTAAATCCAAGATTGTGAATACCCCTATAGCCTCAGAATTAGTATTAAATCTGCCTTCATAGTCTTAATACTTTAGTTGCAGTTCTGTTTGAAAATATGCAATACCAGCACGAAACACATGTCGCGAAAAAACATGAGTAATTTTTCACTCAAAGTGTACATCTATTGTATTAGAAAATTTTGGCGCATTCCTTTCTACTGCGCTTTTACCTCTGCGAGATTTGATGTGAAATCTAGAGAAAACTCACACTGATACAAGTCAGTTACAATACCCAAACGATACAGTACTGAGCAAGCAAGCGGCGCTTGGCGTTGCACGGGGTAAACTCGTTCAACTTAATATTATTTTGCAATACGAGAACTTGTATATCAAGATTGTAAAGAAGAATAACAAATAAAGATAATTTCAACTCAAAGGAATTGATTGGAAAGGATAAGAACAATCCCATAATATTTTTACTCTAGTAAATTACATTTATTTGATCAAAATAACAATACGGTACTAAATATTATATAATTCAAAATGAGTAGAATCAATCCGTTGATTGAATTGTAAATAATTGATAAGGTGGAATTTTGAGAACTTACGGTTTGTTTATTCTGGTACAGTTTTCGAAATCCAGTCAAGGTAAGCTTGATTTCCTCCAGTAATCTGAAAATTATGAAAAGTTGAAATTAAAATTTGAAGTAAAATTTAAACCTATGAATGACCAGTTTCTATTATTAGAAGAGAACATTTATAATTGATTATTCCTGAAGATCAACATCTCCTTGCTTTTCTTGTGGGAAAGAAACAATCATTTTCTATTATCAGAAGAAAACATAAATAGATTATTCCGATAAGATCAACATCTTGCTTGCTTATCTCGTGGGAAAGGAATGTGAGGAATCATACAACAATTTTTCTCTCAATGTAATAAGCTTTTGAGCTCATGCCATAATTGGTTGTCTTATGTACCTTTTATGATTTTGAAACAATTTCAAGACTAACTTTTAAGAAAAGAAAAAATTAATTGATGTGTAAATAGACTCAGAATACGTAAAAGATATATGGGACGTTGTTAATTAATCCTCTCGTAAGGTGCGTTTAGACTATGTAACTTTTTTATAAAACATTTGTTACATAACAAGTTTTCTGAAACTTTTGTTATATAACAACAGCTGACACTACCCAAAAGAATTCATTTTGTTATAAAACATTTGTAACATATTTGTGGAACTTGTTACATAACAAATGTTTTATAACAAAGTAACATAGTCTAAACGCACCTTAATTTTCTAGGCATGCGGAAAATATTGAAATTACTTGTATTCAGTACACTACTTACAGGTGTCGTTATAACTTCACAAACGGAGTAGGGATGATTCTCTCTGTAAAAAGCAATATTCAAAATTATAATTATTCTTGAATGAAGAAATTCAATAAATTTCTTAAATAAATGGATATCTTTATTGAAATCATCAAGAACTCTGGAATACAGAGGAGTATTCCACAGCTATCTCTAAAGACGGCTGTGAGTATTCTTACTATTAATGCAGATGATTCGTCATGTACTGTAAATAGATATCTTTGAAAATAAACAAATCATTCATATATTTTAGAGTCCGATCACAATCAAGAATAAAATATTTAAAATAAAAATTGAGATTTGAAGTCTAATGAAGTACATATTTCATCGAATGTCTGACACAACAAGCTCATTGACCAAAGCTGTAAAAAAGCTAAAATGAATAGGATTAAAGGTCAATTTGGTAGGCTATCCTAAACTAGAAAGACTGGTCTAGAGTAAGAAAGGTACCTAGAATGATAGATTTGTTATTGAATTCAATTTCATCAAATAAGTATGAAGAATCAGAAGCTTACTTGACATATTTTGTGAGCGGTTCAACTTTGGCACTTCTTGTTTTTATCATCTGTAACAAAATTGCAATTCCAGTTTACAGTTATATTCAAGGGCTCTGCAGCTACAAACATCGATAAATGTTCTGTTTTTTGCTATGGTGATGCAGACATAAGATCTTGGCTTGTGCGTGCGTAATGGGAAAGATGATGATGAGAGATGAAAGGACTTACAGCTTTAGGTGGGTTTCGAACCAACGGGAAGCGATTTTGATTTCTATAGATGATATTCAGCAAAAAATGCATTAAAAGCTCGAAAGTGATCACCTTTACAATGGGAGTAGCAGATGCACGTCTCTTATTTAATTTAAGATATTAGATATCGCATGACCACAAAGCAAACCGCTCCCGATAATTTTTTTTAATTTATCAAAAAAGGAACCCATGAGAAAATTCAAGTGAAGAAATCTGTATGAGTGATGAATCTTCAAACTAATAACTTCCTAAATCACTACCCTTTCTCCATTGAAGTCACTCTTCTTCGAGTGAAATTATCATTTCTTGGAGTGGTCCGTAGACGAGGGCGATACGCGCCGGTCTGATAAACTAAAGGTTCCGGGATCAATCCCAGTTGACAAAACGAATGTTAACCAAAAATCGGCCACTCCTGACTGTCTAAAAAATAGTCGCCATCTCTCATCATCACCCCTCTCACGCACAAGACTAGAGCTCGTGTGGGCATCACCCGCGAAAAATATGTTTTCACTAATGACAATTTTTCTACCACTCAAAGATAATTATGACATCAAGAGGAATCTGGTTAGCAAATTTTTATAGAAACAATACTTTTTATGAACAATGATAGGGGGTGAATGGAAAATCATCAAAATGAATTTATACTAACAATAATAGAGTTATTGATTCAGCTCTTACCAGCAAAAGTTCTGAATCTTCATTGATTTTTCCTTCCCATTCATACCTGCAAAGAAATAATACTTTACAAATTGATTCATTGATTTAATTAAATTAAGACAACGATAATTTACATATGAATCGTGGCAAGTTATCATTGACTAGCAGGAAGTCTTCCTTTCTGGCCTTAATTCAACAGATTGCCTTCAACAAACTTCGAATATTCAAAATAATTTTCATAATGTTGTCTGAGATCTTTTATCTGAATGAGTATATTGATCATTTCACTCTACAGTATTTTGAAATTAGATTCCAAATCATCGAGTTAATTGTTAGCATTTAATTGATTTTGCATTAATAAAAATAGTGTCCTACAAAAAAACTTTCAAATTGTTAGGTATTAAATTTATTCATATTCTGTACTATAACAATTCAACTATTCATAAAATATTGGATGAGGTGTATGTTTAAGTGCTCAATTAAATACTCACACAGACGTCAACTGAGGAATAATGTTGACACAGGCAGCTAATTTGTTGGTAACAAGTCCACTGAAACAAATAAAGATAACAATAACTTATATTGAATATGACAAACGTTTCTAAGTGTAGATAAATTATTTATTGATTATAGTCTGCAAATCAATTAACAAATAAAGATAACAATAATTATATTGAATATGACAAACGTTTCTAAGATTCTAAGTGTAGATGAATTATTTATTGATTATAGTCTGCTACTATCTATTGGTTATATTAATCTAAAATTGATTAATCAATTTTTAGATTAATTTATTGAGGTTTTGCATTTTACGAGATAATCATTCAAATTATGGTTATCGACTTATTTGATTAGAAGAAAAACTATAATCCATCGTAATCATAGCAATATGAAATAATATATACTCACTGTGCTAATTTCTTAGCAACTTCATTGTCTGGAACCGTGACGTAGGCAATTGAATACAAGCTTGGTTCAGCCATAGTGCACAATGATCTTCTAGCAAGAAATGATAATGTCAAAACCATCAATAAAAATAATCCAGAGTACATAAGCAAGCTTGAAAATGTAGAGCGACCTGAGGAAAAGAAAAGATTGACAATAAAATAATGATTATATAGGCTATTACAATATTGAGAAGTATAATAAAATTATCCAAGGTGGTATCAATCAAGGTTACTATTCAGAAGGTTGTCTCAGTAGAAAAGATAGATATTATTCCTTTGCCATCGTACTCTACGGTTATCAGCAACGTCAAGAAATAATATCACTCCATCTATCTTAATAATACCGGTATCTATCTATCTACCAAGCAATCTTGGTTACTTTATAGAAGGCTGTCTCAGGCGCGTGCGCACATGACGTCACGCACAGACTCTGACAGCTGGGTTACAAACAGATTCATTTAATTTGACGCTTGTTATTTGATAGATAGATATGATTTCTTGCCATGTGAACATTATCGAGAATATCAGGCAACTGCTGGCTGTATAAATTGTCACGATACAAATTCTGGCAACCAAATAAAGCCTCAATAAAATATTGTCAATGACCACTAAGTGCTGGTATTATAATAGATAGCACAATTAACGGTAAGCTGACCTAATTTAGCAGTACTCAATATTGATAAAATAATGATAACAAGGAAGCAAGCTCCGACTCACCACCAAAAGTCTCTGACTCATATCACATTGTATATTTATTTGTATTCTTTGATGTTAATTTATGTAATTGAAAAATCCAAATCTTGAAGATGGCCATAACCTTCATCCAAAAATATCAAAACACACCACTGCCTATATGGATCATCTACTGAAAGATGTCAATGCCAATAAAATCATTGGAAAAATTATGATTCATCAATTATTTATAAAATGTATAAATACTTAATCCACATATGTTAACTTGCTATTAAATAATGCATATTATTATTTGTACTCACCAAAATATCATCCCAAGCCGGTGAAATAATGTATATACAGGTCTCATATCTTCGGTGGTTTCACGAACATAGCAATATATTTTGGAAATATTTGTTGTATATGAGTTTATACTATTTTAGGAGTCAGTTATTTTATAGCATAAAATATTTGGATGTATATTAATTTAGCAATAAACTTTCAGTTCACCTTTTGAATTTGGCAGTGGAGTTGAAAAGTAAAGAATATTTTAAAGGCATCTTCCAAAAATAAAATAAAATTGAAAGGATTTTAACGTCCTATATGTTATTTTGTATTATATATAATATATCGCATATTATTTAAATGGTTATTGTAGCTAAATGTTGGAACTACTTTGTGCATTGTACTGACGTCAAAAACACGATATTAAATTGACCAATCACAGCCCACCATTTCATTAAACATTCTAGAATGTGCTATTGAAAATTCTGTTTCCTTGAATTTTAGCAAGGGTAACTCTTCCGTTTGAGACTCCTTAGAGAGCAGTCACTTTTGAGCACATACGCAGTTTAACTGTTTTAAAATGTAATCAGTTTCATTTTTCAATTTTAATGTTTTCAAGCTGTGATATATTAAGCTGTGGCAATGTATAATTGATTAAATTCATGTAAAGTCGCGGAAATGTTATAAACCATGGTCCAGAGCCAAGCAGTATCGTGAGATGACACACGGAATCCAATCTACCCCTGAGATGGCTGCCTAAACCAGGATACGGTAACCAACGTCGAAGCATCGCCAATACTGTGAGTGATCCGTTTTATTAATCCTTTGGCCAAAGGCGCGAAAAGCCTTTTAAAGTGAAATAGTGGGGAAAATTATCATACTGCGTGAAGCATAGAAACATGAGCTCATGGTCTAGTAGTTAAGACATTCATAATTTTAGAGATTTTGTACTATCTTATTTGCCAGGCAAAATACCCACACCCACGCTCTACCGAAAATATAAATTTTGTAACAAGCTATTTATTGTTATTAACAATTATTAATGAAACTTGTAAAATTCATTTAATTGTTCAAGTTGTGTTTTCTAAAGGAACAGGAGAATATACGCCAAGTATTTCACCTAATTACTTGGTTTTCTAGTCGTTCTTGCACCTGTCTTGGCAATCCCAATTGATACATTAAATTTATTTAATTTATGAAAATATCAGTATCCTGGATGAGCCCTTGCAAGGCCAAATTTTGACATGCCCAGTCACGTAAGGAGTATGCTTAGCCAAGTGTGTTACGTAAGTGGATTGAGATCTTGTCTTTGATGCGTGACTATAGTCCATCACTTAGCTCTCTCTTATCTTGTGACACATTTGATTATATTTGCTTGATCCTGACGTCACGGGACATACAACATAAAAATAATAGCGTTACACACATGACCCACAACATAGTAATGTTACACATGGCGCCCAACGTGGGGCCTGACGGAGATGTACAAGATTTCTTTATTAAGAAAGCCAAAAATTTGAACTCAGAAATCACAGAGTTGATGGTTGAAAACTTTTTGAAATTGAAAATATACCTTATGGAATTGCCAAGCTTTAATAAAGTAATTAATTAATTTGAATATTGATTTCATTATTAAATTATTCCTGAGGAGACGTCGAGGAAGAGTATACTCAGATATATCGCCAACAATTTAAAGAGATATACGCACCTATTGCTATGAATCACACTCTGTGATCATTTGAATAATTATTTTAGGTAGCCTAACAAGAAAGCCAGCTTATTTAACCTTGAAATTAAAGCTTTAAAGGTACCAAAATATTATTAGTTTACCAAGAGCATTAAGGTCTTGGGGGCTTATTAATTTGTTAATTAATCTATTAATTTAAGCAAAATCCTCAAAAAGCGATATCATAGGCAAGATATTAGAGTATTAATTGTTTATTTATTGTTTATCTGTGATAGTGTGAAAATCGCCAGATTATTAATGAGCATTGAATATAGGGCTATTTATTAATAGTCACCATATATAAAATTTATTTACTGGTAATTACCAGATATCTATTGATTTAACTATCATTGCCTGTTTATTTTGTGCATGTTTATTTGTAATAAGTCTTGGAAAATTTATTGTCTCACTGTATATATCACTTGTCACTTAATCCTTTTGGTCAACATTTCACTGCACTTGAGTCACTATCGCACTCACGCCGCGCATTCATTTCCACGCCGCGCATACACCCTTCGCGCCGCGCATCTATTTCCACGCCGCGCCTACACCCTTCACGCCGCGTTCACACCATTGGACCACGACATCCTTGGATTTCACCACTAGCCCAGCTGTCCAAATCCTAATTCACCATCATGGAGAACCTTTCAGCCAACTCATCTGTGTCCTACATGGAGCTGGGAGACAACAACACTCTGCGAGAAGCGACCACACCCAACCCCGAGGCAATAAACAACACTGATGAGACAGCGCCCAGGAGCGAGACGCAGGAAGTATACCTAACGCCAACTTAGACCCTGACCATCTACGTCAGCTGTCTTCCCCACGCCTGGAACACGAGGTCGTCCCGACAGAAGTGCCTCCACGCACCGTCACATACCACTGTCAATCCCACTACACCACGCGCGCCAGATGAACTGAGTCCACTGACTTCCAGATTGATGAATGACACTCCAACCGATTTGGTCACCCTCATGCCCAAAATAAGTAATGACCTCAAAGATTCCCAAGAGAAACTGGGTAGTCGAATGGATAGTCGAATGGAGAAGATGGATAACCGAATGGAAGGAATGGATAGTCGAATCAAGGATCAAATAGAAAAATGGATGGAGGATTGAGAGTAGAGATCAGAGACATCAGGGAAGAGATGAAGGATATGAGAAAGCAGTTAGATGACACTACTGTATGCCTCAACAAAAGAATGGATGACATGCAGGTGAATTTGAGGAAGGAACTGAGGAAGATTGGAGCAAGCATGCGATTGAACTGGAAAACAAGGTCATGCAAAACGTAAGTGAACACACTGATGGATTAAACAAAAACTAGAAAATCTTGAAAACAAACCAAAACCGACATACAACAGGCAGTAGAGAAACAGAAGACAGAGTGTGTCACCACCTGCAAGAATTTGGAAAAGCAAATTAGAGATTCCACCCAGCCATTAGAAAAATCTGTACAGGAAATTAACACCAACTAGGCCTAACTAACACATCTCTAAATCCCACTCAAATCCAAGTTGAAAGTCTAGTAACCGACATACAACAGTCAGTAGAGACACAGAAGACAGAGTGTGTAATCACCTATCAGAATTTGGTAAAGCAGATTAGAGATTCCACCCAGCCACTAGAAAATCTGTACAGGAAGTTAACACTCAACTAAGTCTAACAGACACATCACCGAATACCGCTTCTAATACTGATAAAGATAATAATCCACCACCTTCTACTAATATACCATCAAAAACAAATGGAAAATCAAACAATCCATCAGGGAAAAATTCCAGCGGTGACCATCATGCAAGACTAGGAGGAGAGAAAACTTATAAGACTCTGACGGTTCAAATTCCGGCAGCCCAGAGCAAAGCTAAACGGCAGTCCAGCAAAATAAACAGTAAAGTGTATCACAACTCAGGCTTTCATCGGAAGCATGCTCGATATAAAAAGCCGACAGCTTTTGAGCATTATGCATGTTTTCATCCGCGGCACACTCGCTTCAAGCCCGCCATAAAGCCAAGAGATTGTAAAAAACATGCTCAATATAAAAAGTCGACAGCTTTTGAGCATTATGCATGTTTTCATCCGCGGCATACTCGCTTCAAGCCCGCCATAAAGTCAAGAGATTGTAAAATTTGGACACCAAAACCTAACCTCTCTCGAGACGTTGATCGACTACCCACGACAAACAGGCCTACATAACCTAAATTGCCCAGATCTGGTATATGAAAGGTTAGTAAAGCAGCTTCAAGACCCTGAAAACACTTCGTCTATTTGGTACGAGAACCTCGCCAACATTAAACCCTACTATAGAGAATGAACAATATCATTCCTAAGAACCACATGCTTCCGGTTTGGAGATAAACGAAAAAAGTGATTTTTCTACAACAGGATTCAAACTAACATGAGCCAGAGATCGTCCCAAGGATGTACTACGACGCCTGACCGTATTAATTACGCAAAATAAGTGATATTGAACTTTTTAGAAAAATACACAGTTATGTTAATAAAATAATTGATGGCCAACGATCGCCATATTTTCTAATCAAACCAAACGGAATCCTAACGGTAAATTATTACCAACTTCAAATATTAGTAAGAAATTACCTTCTTTTCCAAGACTTACTATGTTATTATATCATATATTTGTTAGTATTAGTAAATATCTGAATTTTTGTTAGCTTCTACGAAGTCATACGTTATGCACATAACCAAAAACACATATGTTATGATGTCTACTTGTGTGCGAGACGATATATTGTACACATACGATAGGCCAAGGCCACACAAATCAAACAGCATGTATATATCCCATACTTCACAGCTGTGAAAGTGTATAATCAAATTGTTATAACGTAGCCTGTATTATTAAGTAAATTTTGTTAAAACTAAGATTAACACATATTTTGATATTATTATTGAATGTTTATTTATTTGTAACCATAAGTGTTTGCATGGCAGTGAATATTGAGTCAAGTGGTGAAACCACAGATTACGATTGTGAGCCCTAGGCTAATAACTTTGTCAATCGATAAAACAAGTCGGCACCCATTTAAGTTACCTGCTATTTCCTTCAGATCAGTTACCGGAGTTATTGTGAATCTATCTGTGTAAATTGTTTGAGAGCCTTATTTATGTCATTTATTGTCTAGCAGAACTTATGAGTTTGAATTGTATTGTATTTTCGAGTGTCATCTGAGATAACCTCACATACCTTTGTGCATCAGCGCTTGTAGAGATTCCTTCGACACCTGGCATACTCTTTGGTTTGACATGTCGTCATCATAGTATTGTTTTAGCCGCCAACTTTTGAATTCTCATATTGCTCTTTTAGATGTATTATCTTTGCTCTATTTTTCTCAGCTAAATGCTTGATTTTTGTGTAAATCACTGCCATGATTAGATGTTACGCTTCTGTAAATCTTATGAGTAGGTAACGAGAATGTTTCCGCACTGAATTCGAGTCGGGAGGTAAGCTAATATGAGACAGTTGTGTTCACATATTTTTAGAGCCTTCTTTATGTTATGTGAGATCTTAGAAAATTTGCCTTGTTTTGTATAGTTATACAAACTCGCTCTATCTGCAGCTTATTAAAAGCTTATTTATTCGCTCATTTATATAACTATAGGGGCTTCTGTCACGATACAAATTCTGGCAACCAAATAAAGCCTCAATAAAATATTGTCAATGACCACTAAGTGCTGGTATTATAATAGATAGCACAATTAACGGTAAGCTGACCTAATTTAGCAGTACTCAATATTGATAAAATAATGATAACAAGGAAGCAAGTCTGACTCACCACCAAAAGTCTCTGACTCATATCACATTGTATATTTATTTGTATTCTTTGATGTTAATTTATGTAATTGAAAAATCCAAATCTTGAAGATGGCCATAACCTTCATCCAAAATATCAAAACACACCACTGCCTATATGGATCATCTACTGAAAGATGTCAATGCCAATAAAATCATTGGAAAAATTATGATTCATCAATTATTTATAAAATGTATAAATACTTAATCCACATATGTTAACTTGCTATTAAATAATGCATATTATTATTTGTACTCACCAAAAATATCATCCCAAGCCGGTGAAATAATGTATATACAGGTCTCATATCTTCGGTGGTTTCACGAACATAGCAATATATTTTGGAAATATTTGTTGTATATGAGATTATACTATTTTAGGAGTCAGTTATTTTTATAGCATAAAATATTTGGATGTATATTAATTTAGCAATAAACTTTCAATTCACCTTTGAATTTGGCAGTGGAGTTGAAAAGTAAAGGATATTTTTAAAGGCATCTTCCAAAAATAAAAATAAAAATTGAAAGGATTTTAACGTCCTATATGTTATTTTTGTATTATATATAATATATCGCATATTATTTAAATGGTTATTGTAGCTAAATGTTGAACTACTTTGTGCATTGTACTGACGTCAAAAACACGATATTAAATTGACCAATCACAGCCCAGCATTTCATTAAAAATTTAGAATGTTCTCTTGAAAATTCTGTTTCCTTGAATTTTAGCAAGGGTAACTCTCTTCCGTTTGAGACTCCTTAGAGAGCAGTCACTTTTGAGCACATACGTGCAGTTTAACTGTTTTAAAATGTAATCAGTTTCATTTTCAATCTTAATGTTTTCAAGCTGTGATATATTAAGCTGTGGCAATGTATAATTGATTAAATTCATGTAAAGTCGCGGAAATGTTATAAACCATGGTCCAGAGCCAAGCAGTATCGTGAGATGACACACGGAATCCAATCTACCCCTGAGATGGCTGCCTAAACCAGGATACGGTAACCAACGTCAAAGCATCGCCAATACTGTGAGTGATCCGTTTTATTAATCCTTTGGCCAAAGGCGCGAAAAGCCTCTTTTAAAGTGAAATAGTGGGGAACAAATTATCATACTGCGTGAAGCATAGAAACATGAGCTCATGGTCTAGTAGTTAAGACATTCATAATTTTAGAGATTTTGTACTATCTTATTTGCCAGGCAAAATACCCACACCCACGCTCTACCGAAAATATAAATTTTGTAACAAGCTATTTATTGTTATTAACAATTATTAATGAAACTTGTAAAATTCATTTAATTGTTCGTTGTGTGTTCTAAAGGAACAGGAGAATATACTCCAAGTTTTTCACCTAATTACTGGGTTTTCTAGTCGTTCTTGCACCTGTCTTGGCAATCCCAATTGATACATTAAATTTATTTAATTTATGAAAATATCAGTATCCTGGATGAGCCCTTGCAAGGCCAAATTTTGACATGCCCAGTCACGTAAGGAGTATGCTTAGCCAAGTGTGTTACGTAAGTGGATTGAGATCTTGTCTTTGATGCGTGACTATAGTCCATCACATAGCTCTCCCTTATCTTGTGACACATTTGATTATATTTGCTTGATCCTGACGTCACGGGACATACAACATAAAAATAATAGCGTTACACACATGACCCACAACATAGTAATGTTACAAAATGTTGTGAATTCATGATCGGCCAATGATGCTCAGAACTTATTGACATTACATTTCACATATATATGTCTTATTTGAGACAACTTGTTTCTTTTTTGAGGTGTCGATGCTAAATGCTCTTAAGAAATATATAATAATAATAAACTTAGGTATATAATATAATATAAAGGCTCTTCAAAAGCCATAACTTCATCTAAGGTTCAAACTTCTATTTCCAAGGTTCTTATACCTATATACCTAACAATACTCTGTATTGGTTGCGACCACTGCAGCCCTCGGTCATGCAGATACCGTACTGCAATAATTGAGTACTCATGTAATAGATACCGTACTCAAGTTGTAATTTAATGATTTACAATGGTTCTACAATATACTGTTAAATTATTGTAGGTACTTAATAAAGACTGATTGATTTTTTTTATCGTATGGCTTTTTATCGGTGGGGAGACCCTTACGGGTAGATTCCACCTCGCCTTATTTTTTGTATCGGTCACCCATCCGAGAGCTATTAAGAGAGGAGTCAAGACTTTGGGTCCTCTTTGCCAAACAACCCTATGCGTAGATCTCAGGAAAGAAGCACAGAGTTAATTGATCTTCAACACAATTATAATATTATAACCACTGTCAACTCACCGTATTCACTGAGATTTGTTGACATGAAGACAATACTAATGAAATACGGTAGTCTAATAATATTCAAATTAAATCTAATCACTCAATTAGATGACATGATAGGTAACTGACATTCACTTTACATTTTTAGAATTTAATTATTCAACTATTGTACTTACCGTATTTCAATAATTGTCAATAGAATAGTGATTGAGGATCGATAAATCAAACTCTGCGCTCAGCCTGTTTATGTTTCATAACCTCAAAATTCAAATACACACAGCCACAAGACCAACAGCAAAATCTAAAATTTCCCTTCACAAGGAGTTTTTTATTTTCATAGTTGGCATTCTGGAACGAGGGATTTTTAAGATTTTCTGAATACACAAGACTATTGAGGGTGAAAATGTAGACTTGTTTTATTCAAACTATACTATTAAAATAGTGGCGCTGCTCAAGTGAGAGACAGCTTGAAGGGATTTACCAATATAATTATCGTATATTTCAGCTGAAGGCCGTCATAGATAACTGATTTATTGTACTTTCTCCATTTTGGAAAGTTGATCCAACTTTTTAGCATTAATATTGACAGCTTGCAGTTATTATTTTGGGATAGAATAAGAACTTTACTTTTTCCACTAGAATATATCTTTAGTTTCTTATGGGAAATTCTTCAAAAAAAAAATTATAGGTAACTGCTAAGGGCTGTCAATGTTATTGATAAAAGAAAATATTGATAAAGAACACATTTTGAATTGAAAAAAGAGAAAAATCTATTTCATACAGTGAGCTTTATTAAAATCAACTTAAAAGATTAAAACTTATGTAGGCCTACACAAACAGAAAGTTAGGAAAATTATTACTGAATGTAATAAGACTTGGAAATTCATCATTAAGTCAACTATAATTGGTATTAAAATAACCATCTCTATAACAGCAAACTAAAAATGTCTTTATATACTGTGCTTCATAAACAATTGATATAAAATATGTATTTGTTACTTGTTATCTACTAGTATACCAGTAAGTAGAAATCCACTATTTCCACTCATCATGACGTCAGGATGCGTTCTATCAGGCAGAACTTGATAGTTCCGCATCCAAGTCTCTGTTAAACGCATATTGATCACATCATGTCTCTCTTTCAGCTCAGTGTAAAGTTCAACAAGAGGCTCTCGATAGAAGCTAAACACAACAAATGATCTGGAAGGTGCTATGTACGACAGGAATTTTTTCACGATGCTGCCCGGATGCTCCTTACAAACGACAATGAGGCCATCACAAGTTCTGGATTTGAGGAGAGCTGCAACAGACTCGGCATCTTCTTCCCAGCGAGGTTTCTTGACTTCTAATGTTTCGTTGTCACTGTCACTCTTCTTCCTCTTCAAAACATTGATCACTTCTTCTTCATTTTTTACTCCATTTTCAACCATTGTTTCACAAGTTTCCTGCTCATCCGAATTATCTATTTTTTCATCCTTAGCTTCTAAAGGAGCAAATTCGGAGACTGTAGAGTCCACCTCCTTTTCCTTATCAATCGCTGAGTTTATCGGCTGCACTGAAGTACTGCAATTCAGTTTCCGAATTAAGGTAGACAACTTTACCGTTTGCATACGACTTCTTTGATTTTCACTAAAGTTCATAGCTAAGATTGCATGCTGTTGAGGATGTTTACCGATGTTCACATGGATTAAGTTTCCCCCATCACCAAGGTAATTCAAAACACCAGCTGCTACAAGTCCTTGCAGTCCATTTTCGTAAACTATATACTTCCCATCCGGCTGCAAATTTACTGAAGTAAAAATTTGAGACATACTATCAATCCTGAGTCCCAGAATTTTGCTTTGATCCTTAGTAAACATAACATCACACAATAATCTAAAAGTTGGTTTTTTGATTATCATGAACTCAAAGTACTTGGATCCCTTTTTCTTCAGATACTTTTGTTGTGAATATTCTGTTTTATTATGGAATGTTTTGCTATTCTCGATCAATTGACCAACTATCTTATCAGCCGACAATCCACTATCTCTCAGCTCTACAATCTCCTCAGTAGACAATTTTTGAGAGTTGCCATCGTCCCATATATTTCTATTATCTTCCCCACTAGCTGTCACCTTCAACTGTTCCTCAATTTCTATAATTTCACTTCTTTCACAGACACAGAGTTCATACTCGCGCTTTTTATCTTTCTTTTTCACCATTTTGAAAGAAGTCCAAAAAGGTTTCCCAATTATAGCCCGAAGATCAACTTTATCCTTGCCCATAAACACAACCAAATTGTCAGTCAGCATATGAAGTTTATTGAAACCTTTTCTGTTCAATACCACGTAGTTCCCAATTGAAATAACGCCAGAATTATCTGATTTTTCTTCAAGACTTGATGAAGACATCTTAGCAGCTCTGAAATATCAGAACAGCGAAAATCACAATTTGTATAAAATGATCACTAAAACACTCAAAATAATACAAAACTCTAGTTGATCAAAAGTTTATTGTATGAATCCATAAGCACATCAAACTAACCTTAAAATTGAAAACAACCACAAAACATGTGGAGCCTGAGCCTGACGTCACTCGAAAAACATTCTACCAACCTACAAAAGCTATCCATTTCAAAGTTATCATCTACATTCAAATTATTTTGTGAACCAAAACTCCAATTTTTTGAATCAATTTCGTTTAAGTTTAATACAATAATATTTTTACGATTTGTATCCACTGAACTCTCAAGAGAATGTCTTTTAAATCTTCTTTTGCTTCATTGGCCAAACTAGACTGGACGTCAACAAGAGTCATCACAAGTTGGCTGTCAAATTCTAACCTATGTGAAGTTGTTTGAGTGCGATTGAAATTCAATTTCAATGATAATTATATTTTAGAGCTTCTAGTGATAATATAGTTTATAATCATGATTCATAGTTTATTCATAATCAACTCATCTGGGTAAGAAAACTGTATCATTCTTGTCTAGAATAACAAAGCTATAAACATCCTTATGTAAGAATTCACATCGATATGTTCAAATAGAGCTTCTTAGTTCAAGCTTATGATTATTGATTGAAATCATTCACTACATTACAAAATATTATTCCGCTTCAAGTTTCAGCCACCAACTAATTTCTTGCTCCAACCAAAGGCTCTAAATGATGACGTTCAGACTACTGTCTTGTCTTGCAAAGTTCGGTTGCAGGATTTTCTGAGGGCCTGGCCATCAGACAGGGACGTATGTGGCCAGGCCACATACGTGTGGGGTTTTATTTACTTCACTTCACTTCACTAGCAAAAGTATATCTATATACCATACGATATAGATATACTTTTGCGAGTAAGTGAAGTAAATCAAACCCCACACGTATGTGGCCAGGCCCTCCAAGGGCCACCCTTGATCCACCCAATACAAAAAAGGTTTTGAATAAAACCTTCTCGTGGAGCGTTATTCTATTATTTTGTTACGTTTTGGAGTAAAAAGCTTGCCTCCAATTGGAATGAAAATTTCAATTGTGGCTTATTCGAAATGAGCCACAATTCAGCTAAAACCTGCTTTGAATATCAAGATGAGATGGATATTTTATTCATTATTCAACATTAATTAATTGTAATCATCAACATGATCAACATAATCAAATTGTAATATAATAATATATCATTCATGAAAACAAAATCAATCAGGTTGTAGTTTAACTGAAAACCTTTTTTTATTTCAGAGATGTATTCATGGAGAAGCATTGGAAAAGTGTAATTTCCAGATCGGTGTGTGACTACTTTTTCGATGAGCAGCGAAAAGTGGGATGTCCAGAAGATATGCCTCCAGTAATCGCCACTCCACATCATTACCTCATCAGTATACATCGTTGCTCGATGTTCTTTGTTGCCGTTTGCATGACTGAAGTGCCACCTCTCTTTGTCATTGAATTCCTGCATAGAGTCGTCGACACCTTCGACGATTATTTCAGTGAATGCACCGAATCTATAATCAAAGAGAACTACGTTGTTGTGTATGAATTGTTAGATGAAATGCTTGATAATGGATTCCCTCTTGCGACCGAATCGAACATTCTCAAGGAACTGATCAAACCACCGAACATTCTCAGAACGATCGCTAATACTGTAACAGGGAAATCGAATGTCAGTTCAACCCTGCCCAGCGGTCAACTCTCCAACGTGCCCTGGCGCAGAACTGGTGTCAAGTACACCAACAACGAAGCCTACTTCGATGTTGTGGAGGAGGTTGATGCGATCATTGACAAGTCGGGCTCGACTATTTTCGCCGAGATTCAGGGCTACGTCGATTGTTGTATCAAGCTGAGCGGCATGCCCGATTTGACATTGTCGTTCATGAATCCTCGACTGTTCGACGATGTCAGCTTTCATCCGTGTGTGAGATTCAAGCGATGGGAGAGCGAGCGCATTCTGTCGTTCATTCCACCCGATGGCAACCTCCGGTTGATGTCTTACCACATCGGATCTCAGAGCGTGGTGGCCATTCCGATCTACGTTCGACATGTTGTCAGTCTGCGTGAAGGAAGGCTTGATATAACTGTTGGACCCAAGCAGACGGTTGGACGCACTGTGAGTAGATTTCAATGATTAAAAAAAATTCTGTGCTCTCTTAACTATAAAAGTACAAATTTGGTGAACAAATAATTTATGCAGTAACTCTTTTTAGGTGCCTGAACTTATTAATTTGTTTTAAATCACTGTATAAGAAATTAAGCGCTCTAACGTTTTGAAATTCAAGTTTCGACTTCGAAACACAGTAGATTTTCCTGTAATTCTAAATCTATAGTAGATTCATCCTCAGTTCTAAAGTATTTGATAAGCATATTTTGGTATGGCAACTTGATCAATCTATAAATTATTATTATGCTTATGGCTTTTTTGGCGGAGAGACCCTTTCGGGTGTTCCGCCTCGCCGAATTATCCAGTTTTTCCTAATGAGAAATATGGAAAAACATTATAGGTTAAGTCCAACACTGAATTTTCAACTTATAAGTGAAAATTATAAATGTTTTATAATTTAAAATCTTAAACTATAAATGATTTATGTATTACTTTATGTTGATGATTATTGTTATTAGTTATCTTATAGGATAACTAATCAAAGATTAGTCTAATTAGAATTATCGGTACTTTCCTGTTATAGGACACGTCTACTCATCTAGAGATATCAATAGTCGATATCGAGCTTCAAAAGTATGAGAAAAATATAGGTTATTATCATAACCTATAGGTTAACATAATATAACCTTATTGGTTATTGTAGGTTATCGATATCGACTATCGATATCTCTAGATGAGTAGACGTGTCCTATAACAGGAAAGTACCGAATTATCTAATAGAAGATTGATCAAACATCAAATTCTCAATTGTAATTGTGGTAAATTGCGGGACTGAACTTTTTAGCTGAACTTTCTGATAGTTATTTGTTCATAAAAAATTATTTATTATATTTCCTTTTTTGCTGTGGTGTAGTTCGTGCGAGAGTAATGTGAAGGTTGATGAAAGATGAATGGACCTACTGCTTTAAGTGGTTTCCGTAACACCGGAAAGTGATTCTGATTGGCATGAATGAATTGCATTCAGCGAAAAATGCGCAGAACTGGAAAGTGATCACCCGTACAACGGGAGTTAGCATGCATCTTTCATCTAATCTAGCAATTCTAGTGAGAATCTAGTGAGAAATTGGAGGGCGGAGGCAAGGGATCGAGATGGTTGGAGAGGAAGGATTGAGGAGGCCAGGGCTCGATTTGGGCTGTAGGGCCATCGAAGAAGAAGAAGAAGAAGAAGCGATTAGATATCGGCACTTCCACGAAGCTAATTGCTTCCCTACAATAACTTGGCATACTCCTGGCCCTATTGTTGAGAAAGAAGAAAAAGTATTGGATATGTTTATGTTGCTATGGTTTCATTGTAAATAAAATACAAGTTAGTTGGTGTTTGAACATTGAAAGATATGGTTGTACTGTGCGAATATGCTGAAAGAGTTTAAGTTGAATAAAAGTTTGTTAATGAATAAAATACCATTTTATTCAGCCTGTAAACGTATTTTAACAGGTTATGGGCCCAGACACTAATGGGTATTCATTGAAACTGGAAAACAAAATACGAATAAGTATTTGTGTTTGAATAAGTAAGACGTGGACATACACGGTTGATTATTCAGTTTATTTTACAAAATGGAAGGAATGACATCAAACTTCATAAGGCTGGAAGGAGCAAGTAACTGGTCGACTTGGAAATTCCAAATGAGAGTAATGCTACGTGGACTTGAATTTTTTGAAGTTGTTGATGGAACATTGGCTAGGCCAGCAGAAAATCCATCAAGTTGGATAAGTAAAGACGCCAAAGCACAAAGTGTAATTGTTTCGCGGATTTCGGAAAAATTTGTTGTCCACCTAATAAATTGCGAAACGGCTGCAGAGATGTGGACAAAATTACACAGTGTGTTTGAACAAAAATCTAATGTTAGTGTCCATTTACTTCAGCAACGTTTTTTGAACTACAAGTATGATGGTGAAAATATTTCAACATTGTTTAGTAAAATTGAAGAAATGGTGAGTCAGCTGAAACAGCATGGTGAGAATGTGTCGGACAAAATGATAATAACAAAAATACTAATGACTATCCCTGATAAATTCCGACATTTCATTTCGGCATGGGAGTCAGTTCCCACAGAAAAGCAAACAGTTGGCGATCTACTATCACGATTGCTAATAGAAGAGGAACGTTTGGATAACAGAAGTGAAGAAAATACAATCGCAGCATTCAAAACAAATACAGATAATAGTAAGAAGTGGAATGCAAGGAATGGTTTGAAGCGTTACAGTTGTGGTAAGATGGGGCATCTTAAGAAAAATTGTAGAGTTAGAAAACGGCTGATAATAATGATCAAAATAAGGAATGCTATTTTGTAAGAAAACAGGTCATATCATGAGTAATTGTCGTTTCAAGTTGGAAAAGGATAAGAGAAATAGTAATGCTTTCATAGGAACTGTAATGTTAAGCAGTTTACCAGAGCATGATTGGATTGTTGATAGTGGAGCTACTGAGCATATGTGTAACAATCGCAGCTATTTTGAATATTTTGAAGAATTTAAATCACCTCAGTGGGTTATAATAGGTGATGGCTCAAAGATCAAATCTGTAGGTATGGGTTTGATAAAACTACAGAGTTACAATGGGCGTAATTGGGTCTCTACTACCTTGGATAAAGTCCTGTTTGTTCCAGATTTAAAATGTAATTTGTTTTCAGTTTGTAATGCTGTAAATAAGGGTTATAAAATGATTTCTGATAAATATGAATGGAAATTTGTCAAACATAATCGTACCTGTGCTATTGCAAAGCGGCAGGGTAAAATGTTTGTGATGTTATTTCGTTTTCAAGATGTTGCTCATGAACCAGCAGCAGCTAACGTAATAAATGCAAAAGTAAAACAGAATTTGTCAATCTGGCATGAGCGCTTAGGCCACCAAAACATTAAAAGAGTAAAAGAAATATTGAAAAAATGAAATAGTTTTTCTGAAAATTCTGAGCAAGATCAATGTATAGCTTGTCTACAAGGAAAGCAACACAGATTTTCTTTTAAACAGAGTTTGAGTGAAACGTCATCAACTTGTGAGTTGATACATGTGGATTTATGTGGCCCAATGGAAACCAAGTCGTTGGGGAATTCTCGATATTTCATGTTGATTAAAGATGATTACTCAAATTTTAGAGTAGTTTACTTTCTTAAAGAAAAGAGTGAGGTTTATGAAAGTTGAAATTATTTTGCATTTTCAAAAATATTACAGGCAATGATGTTAAAGTCTTGAGATCAGATAACGGCAGAGAATTTGTAAATGAGAAAGTTAAGAGATTGCTTGATGAAAAGGTATTGTTCATCAGAAAACTGTTGTTTACACACCAGAGCAAAATGGAAAGGCTGAAAGAGATATGAGAACAATTGTTGAAGCAGCTAGAACTATGATGCAGGCTAAAAACTAGAGAAAAGTTTTGGGCTGAAGCAGTAAATACTGCAGTTTTCATTCTGAATAGAACAGGGTCAGGAACAGTAAAGGAAAAAACTCCATATGAATTGTGGTCAAATAAAATGTTTGATGTAAACCATCTTGAAATTTTTGGGTCAGAAGTATGGGCACATATTCCCAAAGAAAAACGTCTAAAATGGGATGCAAAAAGTAAGAAAGGAATATTTGTTGGGTATGATGAAGAAACCAAAGGGTATAGGGTCTATGTACATTGTTCAAAAAAGATTGAAATTCTAAGAGATATTATTTTTATTCAAAATAAAGACAAAGCAGCTTCAGATTTGCCAAAATGTGAATCCAGATTAGAAGTGGATGATGAAATTCAGGTAGAAAATTGTAATCTGGAACACGATGAAGAACAGGTAGAAAAGTTTAGTCAGGAAGGTGAAGAAAATCAGGTAGAAAATGGTAATCTGGAAGGTGATGAAGAACAAAACCATCAAGAATTATTTGATGAGGAGGGAGAGAATGATGCTCAACAAGAAGAAAATCATCAAGAATTCTTAGATGAGGAGGAAGAAAATGATGATCATTTTGAAGTTCCAAATGAGATAGAAGAAAAACGGTGCAGCACACGTATAAAAAGAAAACCAAAATGGATGATGAGTAATGAATTTGTCAATTTTGCCAATATTGAATGTAATCCTGATCCACAATCATACACTGAAGCACTTGAATCAAGTGACAAAGAGCAATGGCTCAAAGCAATGCAGGAAGAATTAAGTTCATTAAAGACAATGGATACCTGGGATCTTGTAGATCGTCCACCTGGAGTGCAGGTTGTACAAAATAAATGGGTATTTCGAACGAAAGAATTGGATGAAAATGAAACTCGCTTCAAAGCAAGATTGGTTGCTAAAGGATACATCCAAAAGCATGGTATTGACTATGAAGAGACATTCAGTCCTGTAGCCCGGTATGATACTATTAGAACTTTGCTTGCTGTAACAGCAGCTTCAGGAATGATTATGAAACAATTTGATGTCAAAACGGCCTTTTTGAACGGTTTTCTTGAGGAGGAAGTATATTTAAAGCAACCTGAAGGTTTTGAGGATGGAACTGGAAGAGTTTGTAAGTTGAAACGCAGTCTGTATGGATTCCAGCAGGCTCCACGTTGCTGGAATAAGCATTTTAAAGAATTTAAGCGATTCAGAAAAAAAAATTGGCGTTAGTATTTAGATCCAATATTTTTGGAGGAAGTGTTGAGAAAGAAGAAAAAGTATTGGATATGTTTATGTTGCTATGGTTTCATTGTAAATAAAATACAAGTTAGTTGGTGTTTGAACATTGAAAGATATGGTTGTACTGTGCGAATATGCTGAAAGAGTTTAAGTTGAATAAAAGTTTGTTAATGAATAAAATACCATTTTATTCAGCCTGTAAACGTATTTTAACAGGTTATGGGCCCAGACACTAATGGGTATTCATTGAAACTGGAAAACAAAATACGAATAAGTATTTGTGTTTGAATAAGTAAGACGTGGACATACACGGTTGATTATTCAGTTTATTTTACAAAATGGAAGGAATGACATCAAACTTCATAAGGCTGGAAGGAGCAAGTAACTGGTCGACCACTTTAAAAATGAAAAAGTTGTCAAGCAAGTGCTGATTGATACAAAATAGGATTGAACATTATATTTTTCATGTTTTATATCGCCAAGGAATACATTTTCCTCATTTATTCATCTAGTAGTGTGTTTCATCCTAACACGCTGAATAAATAATGAAACACTCTCATTTCACTACCACAACAAATGTTTTATTCTGTAATTACAAGCTTGTAACACATTTCGATCTTTAACCTTAATAACGACAATGATATCAATTTATAACATATTTCTTCTTTATTTTCCAGGTGGAGAATGTAGTACTTGAAATTCCGATGCCCAAATGCGTATTGAATTGTGTGCTGACTCCTACCCAAGGAAAGTATTCTTTCGATCCCGTCAGTCGAATACTAGTCTGGGATGTAGGAAGAATTGACAATACTCGTCTACCAACTATCAAAGGATCTGTGAGTTGGCTTGTATTCTATTCCATGACTTATTAATTCATCCAAGTGTCATATCTACATGATTTTTATAAAGTACAGGGTTTCCACAGACATTAAAAGTCAGGATTTTTGGGTTTTGGTCTGGAAAAGTCAGAAACTAAAAGAGCTGATATCTCGAAAGCCAATTAAGCTTAACCAGCGTAAAATAACGCCATTTAACGGACCCAAGCAAGAAAACTCCCAATGAGCTACATCAAATTATGCCACTTTAAGGCAGTTTAATTTAATTGGCTTTCGTGCAATCAGCTTTGAATCTTAGAAGAAAGATGGAAATGATTAATATAAAGTGAAAATCTATTATTAATCAACAATAATGTGAGACATGGAATTTTTAATCTCAAAATCGCATCCACAGTATAATGTCAAAATGAATTTCAAGAAGTTGGAATTAGTTCATTTCCTAAAGTGGATTTATTTCAAAAGATTATTTTAATACCATTTTATTTGCATCATAATTTTTACAATATAAATTGGGAGTTTCGGTGTGTGACTCCACTTACATTCTCACCACTTTCATCCACCTTTATGTAGAATTCTTTTTTTCAGTTAGTTCATATCCACAATTATATTCTATTTATCTTTTTCCAGATAACATTACAAATGGGCGTCCAAGCAGCTGACTCGAATCCAAATATAAATGTAAGTTACTTTAGAAATTATTTTTTTTTAATTTCAATTTTTTGTAGCCGGGAATTCAAGTGAGAGAAATTGTTTACTTATTGTCGGAGAGACCCGGGTGTCTCGGCTCTCCGTATAGTCATGTTACAGAGTCACTTTTGATTGGTTAGCTCGATCAAATCTCCCATACTTTGACCAAATCCCATAATATTTGCATTGTAAAGTTATTTTGATCTGATATATTATACACTATCGTTATTGAACATCCAGGTAATTCGAAAATCTAGCCTTTGAAACCAATGAAGATCTTCAAAACAGCGTCAATACCGTTTTAAACACGTTGAAGATGCAATATTCTTTGAAGATGGTATTCTTATTGGTTTGATTGATGGTATTCAGTGGCGGCGCGTCCATGGGAGCACAAGAGCACGTGAACCCCCTATGAATTTGCTACAATAACTTACAGTTTTAATTAACAATAAAGTGATTGAAATAATGCTAAAATTTCTTATATCAATACCATAAGGAGGCGCACTAACTGAGATACACATTTGAATTACGCGCTACCGCTATCACGCCTGACAGCAATGTTGGAGCACACTTCGAAGGTGCTCCAAGCGCTAGTATGCGTTCAAATGGAAGCCGGGCGAGTTCAATTTCTTCCCCGTGGGGGGAGTGGAACGATTTGCGTTAGCTAAATGAGGAGCACATCTCAGATGTGCTCCGGGAGGCCACCGTAGCATCGACAAACGGTGGCCTTGACAGGTAACGTGTCGAGGCTAACGTTTGTCGCGACTGCAGTAGCTACCTGCTCTCTCATTGCTTGTAGGCTCTGTCTGAGCTGGCTTTACTCAGTTTCGCGCTCAGTTTTGTTGTCGATTTTAAGGTTAATTCTTGTTTCTTCATTCCAAGAAAAGAATGACGGGTTTAAGAAAGGTTTCAGTGAGTGAATTGAAGAAAATTGTATTCTCCAATTTGTCGATTGAGGCAAAATATCAATCAAGGAAAGTGGTAGGCCTACTCCGCCAATTAATTGACATCAGACCACTACATCAAAATCTAGGACTTTCAAAAGAGATTTTAAAGAACAACACTATGAAAAAACATCATAGATTATCCAATGGGATATTCACCCCAATCTTGTAGGTTGCCAACACTTCTTTATTAACACATTAAATATTTTGCTACATGATAGTAGCGTCCTAAAAATATAAAACTACATTCTACAAGGTGTAACAAAAAAAAATCATTTCAGAACAAATTCTTATAGAACTTAATTAATATATTCATGGAATGTGAACCCCCCATGAGTATTTGCACGAGCCGCCACTGATTCTTAATAAACGTATTCACAGACCTGACAAAATTCGTCATTTAATGTCTCTACATTTAAGAACAAATTTTATTTCATGAACTTCACTATGACGACTTGACTTGACATGACTTGACGATACAGCATATCGGAGAAAGAAAAAAAATCGTCATAGATTGGTCAGATTCTAACCAACTAATTGTCAATTGTTGAAATATTTATACTTTCTGCCGTAACAATCTTGGACCTTAGACTTTGCTAACTTAGACTTATAACTTATAAATTTGTATATATTCTTAGTTATAATTTATATATTAATGTTTTCAGGTGAAATTTACCATCAATCAATTGGCAGTTTCTGGGCTCAAAGTAAACCGACTGGACATGTATGGTGAAAAATATAAGCCTTTCAAAGGAGTAAAATATATCACAAAAGCTGGAAAATTCCAAATAAGAATGTGAACAAACATACTTTATTAGACTATGATTATATATTTTTAAAGTTTATTATACATTAAATTTATTATGTTCAAGTAATGTGGTGATTGCTTCAGAATAAAACCCTTCGACCTACTTTTAGTGTTGTAAGTACTTATAAGATTGTTGGAGTTATTCTCTGCAGTACCTTCTTTCAAACGTATAAAATCTCTATAGTCATTGTTCGTATGTACTAGGGCGCACACGTTTGTTTACTGTAGGTTGACCGATAATGGGTAAAATTCATTCGCAGAAACTTGATGTGCATTCTTTCTAATATACGGTACATTGAATGAGTTCATTGAAGTACGAGAGATAGGTACCTTAGATTATTTAGAATCACCAGGTCCTAATTCATTGAATGGATGTTTTTGCTATAGAAAATGTAAGTCTATAAGAAATTTTTATTTGAATTACTCTTTTGAAAAAAATTTTTTACATGGTTATTAATAGAGAACGTCTCTTGATTATCATGTACCGTATATTAAAAGTTGTAGTGTATAATTGCTATGTTATTCTCGGCGATCTTATAATCGCCGACTTAAATTTTATTTCCTATTGTTGATGTTACAATTACATCAATAAAATAGGTACATCTGTCGAGTGTTACGTCACTTGACGGTTGAAGTTGAATAGTTAGTCACTAGATCGCTGCACCATACGCAAAACTAGTGTTCTCTTCATTGTAACTAGAAAGTATTGATTAAATAGTAAATAGTGGTTTGAGGGGTTTCTTTGTGTTGTGATACAATATTATTTACTTCGAATACTCTGGTGTGAAGGTAAGAGAATGAAACATATAACTGCAATTTTTATCAAGAAGATGGATGAATTTAATTGACCATACTAATAATGACTTGATATTCTACTTGATATGAATTTACTACTACTAGATTCTACTTGATTAGAATTTCTAGTGATAATGTGATTTGGTATACCTGTTACACTAAAAGACGTTCGCGTGAAAATTCATAAATTAGCCTCTATCGATGTATTGAATGAAGCGGGTACTTATGATTTATGTGTATGTCTGTGAAGAATTTTGGAAAAAAAATTAAAGTAGGCTACTAGAACTTGAAGATAATCCTCAGATGGTAAAACTCATATTATTGGAAATAAAATTTCTCTATATAAAAAAGTTATAATCGACTAGATAAAGTTGAGTCGATTTTTGGACACTTTGAGTTAATGTCCAAATAAAAATTATTAGCCTGTTGCGTCCTATAACCAATCGAGTGTTGACTCTCAAGCTAAGATACCCTGCGAAGCAGCAGATGACGTCAATATTATGTTCACTATTGGTCGATTTCGTGTGCCACTCAAAGATGATGCATAATGTATATGGCTATTGCATTGGTAGCATACTGTGAAGCACACACAAATCGACCAAGTATGGAAATAGGGATAGATGCATTCTACTATTTGTGCTTAATACTAATAAAAGTTAATTAATAATTAATAGAAAGTTAGTGTGTTTAATATAATAAATACTTAATAAAAGCAATTTTTACTTCTCACAATATTGGTGGTTGTGACCTCACCATTGTTGCGTCCTTAGGACATTTTTATTTCAAATTGATAGCTGGTTAAGACAGTTTCCTTAGAATCTTCGATACAGCAGCTCTCACACTTATTGTTGGTCAACAAATAGACGTTTCCGACACCAAAAACGTTTTAATTTAATGGTGTCTAACACACTTTCATTCTTAATACAACCAATCTAATTTGTTTAAATTTTTTTAATCTAGAACTTGGTAATTTTTAGTTAAATGTAACTTTAAACATCGCAATTGTGATAGATCCTTCATCAAGAAATTGATTTCATTCGTATTATAGTAGCGGTCACGAAATCAGGCGGCTGAGAGATTCTGCGCTGTTGTCAAGTCTTACCAATTGACTACTTAGATCATGCAGGGGAAGTGACTCCGACGCTTGGACTAGGCAACACTGGAAGCTCAACGTCGCCACTTTATGCTGAGGATTAGCATATTAATCGCTGGGATTAAGCAATTTTTTACCATCCGTCACTTTACCAGTTCCATATCTGACAACATTACAAAATCTCTCAGTCGCCTTATTTCGTGACCGCGACTATTTATAGTACAGAGCGTGCCATCCAAATTGGCGTCTAGGGGAGGCTGTGCGAGAGAGATGGATAATCTCTCCCACCACGCTTCCCCACCAGCCGCTAAGGCTAGTACAGTCAGTGAAGCAAATAACATCATAGTACTGCTAGGTAACCGAAGCGAATATGAATTTTTTTATAAAGCTGAGTTTGCCAGCTGAATGAACTTTTGAAATTTACTGTACCGCGAGTCAGCAGGCACTGTAGTGGGAGAAAGCGATCAACGCGCATGCTCCAGTAAGACGCCAATTTGGATGGCACGCTCTGTACAGACTGTACTGTACAGTACGTAAAAGTACGCGTCTTTTGTTCCAGGCGTCATTATAATTTTGAATTCATATGTTATGCTTATAGTGGAAAACATGGAAGTCATCATGAAAAATTTCATAATAAATAAATTTCTTCTAATAATACTAATGGTACCTAGTTCTAATTATAACTTTCAATAAATGAATAGATTTAACTCTAACAAATCAGTTCAAATTGATAATTAGTCTACAGGTACTGTACCGCATACTTTTTTTAAAGCTATACGAATTGCACTCCACTATCTTGCAAAGATAGAAGTCTCCAATTTTCAAAGCGTTCGGAATAGTACATTATATTGAATATAACTCGGTGTATATTCAAATTTTCAGATTATGTATGAGTTGGAGACCAGGACCAATTTATTCATTATACAGGCCCATTGGAGAGAGAATAACTAGGTATGTTGGAACCATTTTAATTTCATTTTGTGGTATCCATGAAAAATGTTGAACGTGAACGTAAACGTGACATTTTTTTCATTTTAAAGTACATTATTCTTTTAGATTTACGCTAATTATAAAGTATGACCTAATGTCTGCACATACCCAACACATTTTGATCAACGTTGAAGATTAAAACGAGGATTATGGGATTATAACAAGTTGAGTATAATTATAAGGTGTCCAATAAACGTTGGCCTAATGCCGTTAATAACGGTTGTATTGGAGGTATTTTCAAATGCAAATCACCTCTCACTCTTTGCCCAAGCCACTCCAGTAGAGTATGGACTAAGCACGCATTCTTAGAAGTCAATTTTCATCAACCCACCAGCTAATCTGTTTGGAACGGTCTATGGTAATAACCAACCCACACAGACCTTTTTTATCCAGGAGAATTTTGAATTTGTGAAGAAAAATAAAAAAATTAATATCTTTTCAGTCATTAATTATTTTTGGAATGTCTTATTTATCTGTCTAGGATTCAGATGCGGTATTCCGATTCTCAAGATTCAGTATTTAATATAAAAATATCAAAGAACCTTATTGCTTTTTTAGAGGCTTCAAAATCAATTAATGGAACGTCTTGGAATTGAAAATAGTTGAAGGTTTCAGCTTTCCATTTCATTAATGAATAAAAAGTTTTGAAAATGTCACAATCACAATTTTATTAGAATATATCGCCGAAATACCGATTTTGGATCTCGGTTTTGGAAAAATAGATTTTGGAGAACCATTCTTGATCTCTGAAATTACCTGATTGTATGGTATACAGTATGGATCATCTATCAAATCGAGTTACCAGCAAAGTAACTCTAGCGATTGCTAATGCTGTAACAATCAAAACCGTTATCTCGATATTCTACTAATAAATTTGAGGTTGTGTGAACTTGGAGTCTTTTATTCAATATGGATATCTACCACATTATCATCTTCACTTACACACAACTATTTCATTATTTGTTAAACCACAGTTAACTCATAGCTTAAATTTACCTATGTTAACACTCTTTGCTGAGATGTATTATCAAACCAATTATTAATTATAATTGTAATGATGTGGCAATTTTTTGTGTTAATTAAAAAAATCATGTAAGAAGGTATAGAAAACGAAGGTTTTCCTATTAAATTGAAAAATTATTTCAAATTAACTTCTTTCAACGTTATATATTGATGTTATTTGTAACACCATGCTCTGTGATGTTAAGTTTCTTCAGAATTATTGTAAATTACATATACTTATATTGTATTTTTACTTTGACGAAAACCCAACATTTCAGAACAGTAGAAACAATAATTTTCAAGTAGAAGTCCTTTTCAATTCTTATTTCATAGGAATTTCTCTTACTGAAATGATCAACTATTCAATCATTTGAATACAAATTGTAAAATGAAATCGAAATTATAATTTTTGAACTAATCTTTAAAGTGTAGGCCCTATAGGTTCCATTAAAGCCTGTGTGGCCACAGAATAGGAGAGAGAATAGAATCTCTAGAATAGAATAGAGAGAAATAGAGAATAGAATCTCTCCTATTCTGTGGTGTGGCCTAGCAAACTTGAGCGTCTCAACTTCAGTCTGTTTTCGCTGCTCCAGTCCTGGGTTTAATTCCCATTCCGTCTACCACCTTCTATAATCATCCCTTCGCCTCATTAAAACTCACAGGCCATAAACTCCTAAATATAGCCTACCTAACCAATTAATGTAGACATCGGAATCAAAAAAGTTAGCAAGGTATGAGCGATGGATTTCCAGGATGTAGGCTAATATAAAAACTTGGGCTAGCTATTCTAAGATAAAAATGAACAAATGAAGGTGTTTATTCCATGAAGAATTGCGTTGCGGATGCAGTACCTGTTCTGGCTCTTTTTATGTTTCTCACGTATGGAACGTGTGAAACTTTGAAGGATGCCTTGTTATGTAGAAGAAAAGTGTGGTGTCATCTTACATAATAGACCGCTATATGGAGATGAATGTGATAAAAACTATGCATGCCCTCAAGAAACATTTTATTTATAGGTATTACAACGTACAGTATCTAACAAATTGATGTTAATTGGGTTCGTGACAGAAGATGGAGGTGAAACTCTGAATTTTAGCTTTCCAACGTCAATTATGATGAATTGTACAGAAAATTTGGTGAAAAAAAAAATTACTCTACCCGCGTTTATGCCAACATGCTGTTGAAACAGCTATAATTTTATTAATAAAACAATATTGTCTTGAAAAAAATTCTCAGGTTACAGTATTAATAATTAATTTATTATTACAAATTAATTTTTGTACAATTGTTTATTCTATAATAATTATAATGATCGTGAATATCTTGTCATTTTGAATAAGCATTGCTGTAGGGTACTCCTTACTTTACGATATACCTCCCACGATTCAAGTTGTTTTAATATGGATCTATGTAGGATACTTTATGCTTATAAGGATCTTGTGGCCTATGCCTATAGGCTGAATTTATTAAAACTAACCAGAATTTTTGGTAGGCTGTATTTTGATAATAAGAGATTTTAATTGATTACATTCTTATTATAATTCATTTCCAGCCAATTATTGTATTCCAACTATATTTCCAGGATTTTACTCACTGAATTGTATAATGAATAAAGCATACGGTATATATCTTATTTAAGCTGGGGTGAATCCGAAGGATATATAATCTCCCTCCTCCTCCCATCCATCCGAAATTATGAAACATATATACGATGTATATACCAAGGCTGTACATTCATCCCAAAAAGAATAATCCCCCATAACCATGAAAAAAGTTCGCCCTTGCATCTAAATCTTCACATTCAATACTTGTCTGGTTCTGAATTCCATATTCAGTTTACTTTTGTTCCCTACTAAAAACTCTGTATATTATACTATTTTTCGCCCATTATTTGATCAATTTTATTTGAGTTTATAAATTTGTTTCAAATTTTGTCAGACTTATTTCTTGATATTTCTCAAAAGTTGTCACAAAATCTTTATTATTATAAAAAAGTATACTGTTTTCAAAAATACATACTCATTCCTATGTACTCCCAAATTTTCTTTTTGTTTGGTATAATAGTAGTTAGTAGTATATTTTTGTAATAGTGATGAAGGTGATATTGTGGTGTTACCCATATTGAATAAAAATACTATAATTGGTTTACCAGAGATAATGGTGTAACAATTCGGATCGCGAAACCGGCATCTCGATATTTTAATAAATTTGTGTGATTATGACAACTTTGAGTCTTTTTATTCATTCGCAAATTTTCCTTCATTCAACCTGCATTAGTAGAATACTCCACTTTCCACATAAACTGCTCAACAATAAAAAGTCACCATCCATCTACGAGTACTCTAATACCATATATAAACTCACTATTATAACAATATATGAATTGAGATTCAATTCAATTATTCAAAAAGGATCCAATCACAAAAAAAAATCATAGTGAATAGGTACCTTTTTTATTTATTTTTGTAAATATTTATTAGACTGTGATTTAATACAGTAAAATACTGATGCCCGTATTTCATGTACCGGATTGAAAGCATTGCAAAGAATTGCAATTGACAAAGTATAATAAAGTATTGAAAGAATCATTGAATTGGTGGGTGGTCGATGATCGCCATCTCCTATGTCACTTGTGTCTTGAGTAAACGTAAAGTGACTTTGAGGCGGCTATGTAAATGTACACACGCTGCTTGAAATTTATTGCTTTGAATTAATTGTAAACAGTATAAGTTGGAAAGCGTCCAAGCAGCGGTTTCGCTACGTACAATCTCTCACTGAAAAGTCGATGGATTGAAACTCCAAGATAACATCACTGATACACCAACACTGAAAAGCTTTGAACATACTTGTAATCATTGAATTCGATTTAAAAATATTGATGACGAACCGTACCCGCAAAATCGTAGGTTGTGATAGAGTAGCCTAGGGGTTCAAAGGTCTGTTTGCAGAATTATGTATGAATATTTAAATAATGAAGTAATGCCTATCACTAATGAGTTATTAATGCCGCAAGTCGCAGTATATGCCATGAAAATTTCAGAAACGTTTATAAGTTAGAGTATTAATGCCTATAGTAAAAGTTTATTTTTATTATTATACATCAATTATTTAATTGAATTCAATATATATGATATGTATTTTTTGTAAATGCTGGAATTATTTTTCAACGACCTTCAGATTTAATTTATGAAACATATTCCTATAATGTTATATTGGAATAACTCAATCTAGGTAGGTACGGTACTGTAACTTATAATTTTTTTTTATTAGGATTCTTATTTTCAAATGTATTTTCTTATACGTCTGTACGAATACTCAAGCTTTCTTTGATTTATGATTCTAGTAGCCTACTTAAGCTTCCTGTATCAATAGGATACAATTTATAGAGGCTTCCTTTATGCCGTAGTCTTAAATTAATTTTAAAATTTTAAATTTTCTCACGTGGTGTATTTCCCACAAATATTATGAATTTATCCAACTCTCGAAAAATGGAGAAAATCCTCATTCACTATTCAAATTGACTATAAAATTGGGGAGCGGTTGGTCCCCGTGGCAGAGGCGAGGCTAATCGGTGAGATTAGATAAGAGACAGCGCCTACCACTCCCGTTGTAACGGTGACCGGCTCCTCTAAATACAGTACAGAAATTTATGAGCTTCAAAATCGCTTCCCGGTGGTTCGGAACCCACCTAAAGCTGTAGGTCCATTCATCTCTCATCATCATCATCCTTCCCACCCACGCACAAGCTTAAAGCTTATGTGGGCATCATCCCTAGAAAAAAAAATAAAGAGAAGAGAGTAACTTTTTTGTCCTAAGCTAATCTCAATGACTAATCTAAACTAGTGATGTCTATACTCAATGCTTCTAGATGTGCTTGCTGAATTATTCAAAGAGATCTTTCAATTCATCAATTTAGTACAAACTGTTAACTAGGCTTACATATTGGTTATAATGTATTTATTGTTAGAAATTTCCATATATTTCCTCCTGTTACACACTAAGTAGCCCTACTTAAAATAGTACTGGGTTACTTACTGTGTTTTGCAAACATTGATGGACGAGAAGCAATTTATTGTATGATACATTTCTCCTGAGAAAGCTACAATTTCTCATAACTTACAACAGGATACATTGTAGAGTTATTAATGGTGTACCTGTCACATAATTTGTAGTTCGAAATATGTTGATGAGTTGTTACTGTGCAGGCAGCCAGACAAGCGGCAGCTTTTCTAATAAGGACGGAATTTATGTTCTAGGCCAGCTTGTATTCCGCTGTATACTCCCCGTGAATAAATCACATCACGTATTATTTTTAAACTTTTGACCTTCCGGATTCGCTCTCATAACCATTGCTGCACTCTCCAACCAATCGCAATTGACCTTTTATAAACAAGACGAAAATGCACGATGCCTTGGCATTAATAAAATCAAACTGCTAACAACTCAATTTGTTCTCATTGCTAATTGAGAGAGCCCGGTGGGCAAATTAATCATCGACTATGTCATATATTTCTGGTTTTATTAGGTGCACATCTCAATCTTAATACCTAAAACTATTATAGGTTTTTATAAATAGATATCTGTAGGCAACCTGCAGTTGCATTGATTTTCATGCTTTATTATCTGGATGTAATATGTTGGCCTATTATTTTTTAAGTAAAAAAGGTCATCACAGCTTAATTTTTCATGAGTCATTAGGTATTTTACATATTTCAATCCAATCTCTAGTGCAGTTTTAGAATGTTCAAGACTGATATCAATTCAAAAGCATATCTGCCAGTTTTTTTTTAATCAAATATTTCATTATTTTGTCATTGATCTTACTTGAAGCTACTTGCATTGATAAAAAATCAGTTGCTTCTTCCAATATCACCAGAACGAATTTAGAGTAGGTGCTATAAAGTTTTAATAAGATCATGACTTTTCATGACAATATCGATTGCGGAAAAATGACTAGTTCATTTCAATTTTAAATTCTTAGGCACGGCGGCGCCTCAAGAAGAACAATGCAGTGTGTAGGTCATGATCAACTTATAAAAATGCATAATCAAGCCCAGGATGGTGCAAAAAATATTACTAGATCTCAAATCAATATTTTATTCAGAGCATATAATAGATAATCTGTAACCTGTAATTGATAGCTCATTTTACTGCACCTATTTTATGATAATGGGGAATTTCAATTGCGCAACGCTCATTGAAAATTGTCATAAATAATTTACAGGGCGGTTACTTGTAATCTATTCCTCCCTCACTAATGATTTACAAGTCTCTCTCACTTGATTCCTCTCTGTTCTATACGCTCTTTCACTTATACCAACTCTTTCAAACATTTTAATTTTTTCTCGTTGTGAACTAGTTGTATCGAGCTGGAGTAGAAATGCCAATCCTATTCATTAACCAATTAGTTATGCTGTGACATGTTTCTGGAATGTATTACGTCCATATATTTTACTTCTTTCAAAGCAGTTCTCTGATAGAATATAATTCAAAGTTACAGGTTGCTCCTTCTTATCGGTAATAGAGATACATTTCATTGTTATTTGTCTCAATTTGTTGAATATTCCTCCTGCTTGCAAACAAATTCTAATTGAATTTAGCAAGCAGTATCTTATTTTGGATAATATTAGTTAGTTTATAAAAGACAGTACATTATTTCGCTATATTACTCTGTATATTCATAATATTTTATGAAATACTTGTATGCCTATAATGTATATTTCATGTACTTGTAATATTGTTTTTTCAAAATGAAAAATTATTTGATTTGATTTTTTTTTTAATATTCTGTATTGATTGTGGTATAAACCTTTATTGTTTTTGCTGTCAAGAATTATTATTTATTATATCAATATAGATCAAGTATTAATCAGTATTAGACTGTTATAACAGGTTATTGACTGTCCTCGTGTGCAATTTTCAATATTTTAATTTTTACAAGTGTAAAGCAAAGATGTATAGGGCCTACTCTGATAAAATTTTTTCTCTATGTAACTTACGGTATGCCAAACTTGAATTTGCAATTTCGCAATTTAAGTTACAGGAGTTTCCAAATTTTTTCATGAATCATTGAAAGAAAGAACTAAGCCCTAGGTCGTGATCTATACGGTATTGCATTTCATAGGGAGCAGGCAGGTATTACAGAATATTCAGTTATAGACCATTGTGTATCAATACGGAAATAATAATGATAGCTGGCATAACAATAACATAAACACGACAATAGCCTTCAATAAATCATTGCAAGTGAGCAATGATTATTATCGGTCCTATTCATTCTTTGGAATTAGTCTATTTTACGCGTTGATTCAGAGAGTCGTGTCTTGTGTGAAGGCTGAATGAAATAGAAAAAGAGAATAAGAGAGAAAGAGGCCGTGAAATGAATGAAGTAAGCGCAAGCAAAGATGTATGGGAAAGGTCCGGATCATGATGAGGGAACGAGGATGCAATATTATTAGTCAAATGTGCAGTTGGCCTTTCAGACACTAGAAAGATATCAAAAGAGATACGGATTTTGTAATTTATATGGAAGTGTGTGTGGGGAGGGCGGTGAATGGATAGATTAATAATGTAGTAAAGAAAGATAAAGAGTAGAGTAAAGAAGTAAGCAAGACAGGACAGATAAAGTTATGGAAAAAAGAATGAGAGAGATACTGTATTGAGTCTGCACTATCTAGCAAGTGGATATACTTGAAAGTGAAAGCAGACTAGCTAATTCAATAGCGTAACCGCTATTTATAGACCAACACATTTAGGTATTGCTGCGTAATATTTAAAAATTGGTATTGCATAATGGCTTCATGCTATTCTTGAAGGATCCTCTTTTGAAAAAGAGTGATTTCTGATAGATTTTGAGAGAAATTTAAGGAAAAATTCATATCCTTCAAATAACAATATTGTATTTTTCCAAGCTTTTACATTAATTATTATTTTCAAGTGCAGAACATTTTAATTTCTTCACAAGTAATGTGGACATGGTGAATCATGATATTTATTTATTATTTATTTTTATCATTTATTATTTATTTATTTTTCATTCATTTATCATAATATCTTCCAAGACTAGCGATATTCCCTTTAGGATTGCAAGGCATTCTCGGTACTAGTTGATTTACGTTAAAGACCATCTTCTCGAATTCTAAATCTGATATTATTATAAAATGTTTCCCATTCAGAATTTATATATCTTCTTAAGTTTATTTTTAGATTCAATTCAACTGTGACTGAATACAGAAATAATAAAATGGGAAGCTAAAACAATATCCACACCACCATATATTATCAACAACACCATCAAAGTAAAAAAAACTACAAATAAATATTAATTGATCCACAAAATATTAGTGTTAAATCCTGTAAATGTATTTTCTAATAATTATTTCTTTCAACTGAAATTTATTGCCGAAGAAATTTTTCACAAGCAGTAAAAATAAACAAATAATTTTCCATTTTCATCCATAAAAATATCATAATGAATTAATTTTTTGAGTTTTTATCAAATAACCACTGTTCAAAATAGTGTGGCTGTTGTCAGTAATAATAGCTGTATTTAATTTTTTAAATTAATTGTTAACTTATTTTAATCATTCAAAGTTATGTTTAAAATGGAAAAACCAACAAAGTTATTATAGATCATACAATCAAAAATATAAACAAGACATTGATTTTTTTTTTCCGAGGATGATGCCCACATGAGCTCTAGGCTTGTGCGTGGGTAATGAATTTAGAATATTAGATTAATTTAATTCGTATTTTGGTAGGCCTTATGAATAGATCACTTTAATAAAATCTATTTATTACATTTATGTTTTGGTAATAAATAGATCACTTAAAAATAATCGATTTAGTTTTTAACAACATTTTCACAATAAAACAACTCCTACTAGCTTATTACAATACAGCTAACTTCACAACTAATTGTCGGAACTATATGATGTACAGTATTTGGTTGAATAACTTGAATGTAGATGAAAAAGATACCTACAATACAAAAAATATTGAATTGTTTTTTTGCCAACACTAACAGAAGGAAACCTTGTGTGTTGGCAATATTCATTCCATACCAAGCATTTCAAAGCCTTTTATTGACTATTTACTTTTCCAAACTTCAAGTTTCATTGGGTAGACATTCCTAATGGGATAATTGCATCTCTTGTGGGAGCTGACAAATCAACCGTTTGATGAGCAATCTTAGCTGGATTGAAGTGGCGTGTGGTTGGATGCTGGGTACTGGACACAGTCCTTGAGTGGATCCTACTGAAAAGTGACGTCATTAGAAGCAATTCTCTTGTGTCGTGCGTCCTCCTTTTAAGGAATCGCCAGGTGGCTGAGCAGACACGCCCTATGTGTTGGGCACTCTGTCAGCCCAGTTTTTCTTAGATATAGAACATGCTCGTCAGTGCATTAAACCCGATTTTTCACAGATAATTACGTTGTATGAAAAAAGCTAAAACATAATATTTGATTGCAAATTTGTTTGATTTTTCCAGTTATAGAAGTATGGACATCTCCAGGCACCTGTCTAATTATAATATTCTTGTGAATAAAGTTGATTGATTCATGATTGAGTCAATTCTTGAAGGAGAAAAAATGAGAAATATTTTTATTCTATTGTTAAAATAATGATTGGTTTGCGAATTAAAATTATTGTAATAAAATAATATTGGATATTAATAATAATAATATATAATAATATTGGATACATTATTTGATGATAAAATCAGTAGCCTACAGATATTTGATATTTGATATTTATTTTGCACATCTTACGTTGCCAGGTCTGATGAGACCTATGGCAAACACTAATACAGAGTCAGCAATAAACAAAAAACAATAAGCAATGCTAAAATTATTTTACATACTATAAACAGATTCCAATAAATTAATATGTTAAGAAATAAATTGAAAGAATTAAACTTAATGAAAAGAAATTAGTGGAAGAAGAAGAAAAGCAAAGTGAGAGAAAAAAGAAAAAGATTGAAGGAAGAAAGAAAAAAAACAGAGGTGCTTTCCAAAAGAAACAAGAGGGAAGGAGATTCAAAGATGAGACAGAAAAATTCAAAAGCTCGTGGAACCTTATTCAAAGTTGAAGAATAAAAATGTTGGAAGATTTCATTGAAGGACCACTAATGCGTTCAATACAACAAGAACTGATGCAAATGAAGATTGGAATTTGAAAATATAGAATACAAAAATAAATTTCAAGTTGTATGCTATACAATAAAGACCTGTAAGCTCTCTATGTTGGCTCATAATAAAATTCATATACGGCACTGTACTTATAAACAATGCAGTACGGTGATTCATACAAAATTATAGATTACAATAATACATACAATACATCAAATTATTGGTGTTTGAAAGAATAGTAAAATCTATGAAGTCTATCGAGTGGGAATACAGTATTGACAAAATTATTATAATATTTTTTAAAACAATGCCAATATTAGTCTTATAATAAAGACTAACTTTTGTCTCAGAATAAGTACAATGAATGTGGAAATATTCTACTGCTGAAATCTGTGTTGAATTGAAGGGGCTCAACAGACTACATTAAAATTTACCTTTACTCATATTATTTCTCCAAAAGCCTCATATTTCAAAAAGAATATTGACGTTGACATTATCATTATTTTGTAAAGTAATGTTCCACCACAGTATAGTTTTACCTTATCGTATCTTATTTCTATTTTTTTATTATAATAATTGTGAATTGCATTAGGAGTATCACAAAAGAGTATTACAAAAGTGATTACCTACTGAACGTAGTAAAAACTCATTTATTTCCTGTTTGTAGGCTACTTTTACTTGCCTTAATATATTTTCCGAGTAGGCCTACTTCTTGGCTTCTTGCAAAAAAATTTGAAACAGAGTCTTAATAGCTTCTAATAATTATTCAAAATTCTTGTTCAACCAACACCCCAAAGATATAAAAATCATCCCACACTCCTTTCCGAGTGGGTTTGAAAACTCCTCATTATTATCGCACACTAGATATCATCGTGATGAGGTAGTAAAACATACACAGATACAATACCCAACTCACTCGTTCATCAGTAAATCACTGCAACATTCATGAAGTTAGTTGGAGTCATAAATTCAGTAATTGTCGAAAGCTCTTAAACCTTTCATGACGGCTGTAGACAATTGATGCGTGGTTTTAATCCATTCTGCTGTCTGCCTCATAACAAGATCAAAATGAGAAGAACGCGTTTCTAACTTGTTTCTTCCGCTAGATCTGACTCTAATCTCTGCAATCATTTTGCACTATATCCTGATTATCTGTAGGTGGAATGTTGGGGCTGTTCGGTAATTTAGGAGATAACTTTATCTTGGAGCTTTTCTGATCCTTTTCCATCCTGCAGAATTCTATTTTATTTTAAAGGAAAAATACAATAATTAACAGGCCTGCACTTCGTGATCAGGTCACGAAGAGATCACAAAAAGTAAAGAATCTGTTAAAGAGGGTTACATCTAAATTTGTAAAATTTATTTCAAGCGTTTATATGGGTGTGTGACACTTATTGGTTTCTATGTTCATTGTTCTTGGACAAAAGAATGTTGTCGGGAGTGAATTTTATTAGAAACGGTTATCCCTTTTGATGATTTTTCACAATTTTTATTCTGCTGAATGTGATACGAACATGAACTCTTAGCATGTGCGAGGGTAATGGGAAGGATGATGATAGATGAAAAGACAGAAGATTTAGGTGGATTCCATGCCACTCATCACCCTACTATTTACTAGGGAAATTCTATTTAAACCTGCAATTCTTTTTAAACTTATTAAAAATATATTTTTGGATGCCTTCGTTGATTATAGCATACGATACTGATCATCTTCCTTCATACTATACTTGTTCTCCTCCAAACAAGAACCATTTGTTTACAAACATTTTCAACCACCTACAGTTGAAATCCGTTTTTGGGACATCCAGTGATTTGATGATTTTTCCAGAATACTTTCCTGGTTCAAAACTGCCAAAGTATTCAAACATAATTTCAAATTCAAATGATCTGCGCCAACCCACAACCGCGTGAAAACTGCAAGTCCTTTAGCAACCTGACTGGTCTGTGTGATTGTCTCCAGCCTTCGCAGCAGCATTCTTGACCAGTCGCGACATAAAATCCCTTGACCAGCGCCTCCTACTCATCGGCAGGCTTACAACAAAAATATATCTGTAGTGGAATCATTTCGCACTTACCAGTAACCTCACACTTCTTTAAGCTCAACTATGATTTTGAGGAAAAAATTATAAAAATTTGAGAACTTAGGAAGTTAAATATTGATGGTATACTTGAAGACTCTTTTAAATATTGATGGTATAGAGTTGAGAAACGTTTTTAATGCATTATACATTATTACGAATTTTTGGAATGGAGCAAATGTGAGTGTTAGACAATAATATTTATACTATATAGTAGCCTACTTATTTATTCAAGTATCTCTATCATTTTTCCCAAGGGATTTTTGTGGTCTAATTATTATTGTGTATTATGAGGACACTATAGGAGATTCATGAACAATATCCACTGCAAAACTGATTCTTGATTTTCAATTGAATAAATTCTATTTAAACCTGCAATTCTTTTTAAACTTATTAAAAATTTATTTTTGGATGTCTTCGTTGATTTTATTCTAAAAACATTTCTATCTCTATAATAATTTTATGAATTGATTTTTTTATATTATTTTACGGAATTCATGTTTGCAGTTACAGTGTTTCTATTGAATTCATTTGGATAACTGATTTTCCAATTCATTATTACAGTATACTTTAGCATTCAAATAACGTTAGAAATTTATCAATCCAGCATATTATACAATAAGATATACGGTATTTATAATTTCTTCTCCAATCATGTAGTACATCTGTTGAAATTTAACAAAATTTTAATGTAAACAATAATATTATACATACGAGTTTACCCCGTGCAGCGCAAAGCGCTGCTTTGTTTCTTTGCTAAAGTAAGATGAACTCCATATTGAAATAGCAAAGATTTTTTAATTTTTGTACTCAATAGATGCATAAATCAATAATTAGAATGACAGTATTTTTGATTTTTGTCTTAATTTATAAAGAACTTCTGTAAGAATTTCTGTGAGCTATATAGTTTCAAATCAATCAATTCCAATGAAAATAATGGCATATATTACCAGAAGAATATAAGCTGTCCTATTGTCCGCTGTTCTTATCAATGAATATAATTATTATCAAAATAATATTCGCTGTCCTAATTAACAGTGAATATTGAAAATAAGTTGTAGATCAATATTAGGTTGAAGATCAGTATAATAGCAGCAGTTGTTGTTGTTCCTGACAATCATCTTCATGAAGTACAAACATCAAGACAAAGCTGTCTGACGTGAGAAGACAATAAATTTCCTTCGTCATTGCGATTCTAGCCTTCCACTACTTTACTTCCTCTCTATCTCTGTTCAAGTCCCTTCTCTCCTCGGAGGTTGAATGACTTTTGAGTAGTGCTGATGTCACCGTCATTTTTGGTTCAACATCTCCTCTATACGTGTTTGTGGCAATGACCATTTAAGTCGCTGGCTCACCACTGCAAACATGGAAACAATCCATTTAACCCGCATCTGCCTACAAGATGAAAAAGGCAATTACCTCATTGTTTGCTTCTTGTTTACACTCTGACAAAGTGTGCTAACTATAAATAATTTTGCGCATTTCGGTACTGCGTTTTGACAGATTCATGCGACAACTTGAAATCTGCCTTCTTCTGGGATGTGATAATCACGTGACCGAGATTTATAAGCACATTAGAAGGTGCAAAAGTCCAATGAATTGTTATAGTTATAGTAGTTTCAAGGCTCATCCTAGCCATTTACAAGACATTCGACAATTTAACAATAAAATAAACCAACAATTTGGTTGGATAGCCTGATTTTTATAACATTTTTCTTGTATTTTACTATAATGGTTCTAAATAATAATTACTGCATCTTTTGAAGTCGTAATTAATTAAACTATGATGACAATTGAGTACCTTATGCACTTCACTACATTATTTTTTTTTTCTTTTTTTTTTTCTGAGGATGATGCCCACATGAGCTCTAGGCTTGTGCGTGGGTAATGAGTGGGGTGATGATGAGATATGACGACTACTTTTTAGGCAGTCGGGACCGACGGCTTAACGTCTCCTCCGAAAGACGGGCCTTTTGGCATTATTATTTGTTTATTTTATTCATTTGTTGACAATATACTGCACAATATGTGGGAAGAAATAACAGACATAGCCCAAAACTACTTCAATTCAAAATTTGGATTAAACTGTTCAATTTGTATGATTGTAGCATTTTATGTCAGGAGTTCCTCCCAAGTTTTGGAATTTTCTGAGTGTCGTTTGTGTTAGGTAGGTAGGTGATGAATAATAATCAATTATGAATCAATAAAATAATTTATTTAAGATTTTGGGTTGGAACTAGGGAAAATCGAAAATTTGAATGTGCTAATATCTAATTTCAATCATTGAACAACACTGTAATTCACGTATTTTATAGAAGTCTAGTTTTTTCTTGATTCTCTCACAGTACAGTACAATAAATCTACAGTAAGTGGTCATGAACAATGGAACGGACTTGAAATTGCAATTAATGTCCTCGTTCATCTTCATGAGGTGGCTATCAATTCTGAAGCTACACTGAAGTTGTTGGTCTCGCATCTCTACTGCTTCATAAAAGCTATTCTGAATTGAGTAATCAAGCACTGTACTTGCAATTTTCATAAATAAAGTACATAATTCATGTTCTCCTTAGAGTTATTACCAGGATGTGTTAAATATGAGTAATCTTTTTTGTCCACTGAACAAAAATATTGACAATTTGATAATAGCTTTTAAAATCTAAACGGTTACAATCTTAGAATAACGTCTTTTAGCAGTAATAGAAAAATAAGCTTATCACGTTTTCAATCATTTAACCAGATTTAGGATGGTAAAAAATGAAGATAAAATAAGAAATGGATGGAGCGTTTAAAGAGAATAGAATTTAAATGTTCAATGAGTCTTACAAATAGTATAATATTAAGCTAATCGCATAACTACAGTATTAAATTCACATGATGATCATAACTCAATATTCAAACTACTTCCTCTTTTTACTCTTTTATTCACAGTTCTGATAAAAAAACAGTTTCTTCAGTGAATTGAGCTGTCGTTTATTATTATTCCATTGGGAATTTCATTCATGATTCAATATCAATAATTATTAACCTTCAATAGGGTTATGTGGCAGAGAGGACCAGGAGTCCTAACTCCCCTTATAAAGGCAATTAATCAATCAATCAATCAATCAATTTATTACTACCGTAAACATAAGACCAAAGTATAAAATAATTATACTACAAATTACAAGCCCTTTGAAAATTAGCGTTCTCATATTATTACATCTTAGTTTCATGAATTTATCACCTCCCTTGCAGTCTGGAGAGATCACCGATTCACCGGGTTGAGAATTTAAGTCAACTCTAGTGTTCGGAGTTGTTGATGTGGTAATAAGTTTAGCTTTCAAAATACGCAATGTGGTAGTGAGTTTGAACTGATCTGAAGAGGGGGGGACCGGGATGAAAGAGGAGAAAAATAGGATGAGGAGGAGAAAGCTCATGAATGTGTGAAATGATGGGAGGGGGGGGGGTGGTGATGACGATGAGGAATAGAGGGGGAGGAGAGATACACACCAGACGTCAGCTTTCGAAATAGCCTTCTAAACGTAGCGGTGATATCATCTGTGGCCCAGGGGAATTATGTGCTCCCAGGTGTTATTATTCCTTATTCCGTCCTTGTCTAGCTCGCAGATCTCTCAATCAAATCGATCTAATCCCCCCTCCCTCCACCCCACTCCCCTTTTCATCAATAAATTAACAATCGTCTCTTTGCTCCTATTCGCTAACAAATTGTGCATTACAATGTCCCATTCATATTTCAACGCTGTATCTTGTTTAGTCCGTAATAAATTCGGCTTGCCTTTCATTAGAATTTATTATTTCATTTAAACGGAATCCTCATCTGTCTTGTAGTCGTTTATCATCCCTCACCTACATGGCATTCCATTTTATCCCTCCGCCTTCTCTAAAGTTCTTTATCATTGTCTCTCTTCTAGTCTTCTATACTTTTTGGCATCCTTTATATTTATTCCATTCAATTTTTTCTAGCGTTTTCTATTGCAAAGATTAGGTGTTTTTAGAGTAGAGCCTAGTCTATACTCTATAGGGTATATATTCAATCGTAGAGCAGAGAACAGATTTCGCAGAGTGGATAGGTAGGCAAAATGAAATTTTTGGACAAGATGTCATGAAGTGTGGCGTTACATGAGTGAATCTCTCTACCTCTCTAGCAATCTCTAGCAATTATAATGCGAATTATAGAATATCCTCCCAATAATTGAAAAAGAATATCAGAACCCACAAATCTAAATTTTTTTGCGGTATTTGACTGCACAATAGCATCTTTGAGAAATTATAAAAGATCAATTTGCTCTTCTAGTCTCGGTTATTTTTTGTCCCTTGTTGACTAGGTTCATAACCGTATGTTGTAGTCTTTATTCTAGGATGAAACACCGTAACCAATATTGTAAAGTTGGCTTGAATCTATTACCGTACTAGAACTTTTCTCTTAGTGTCCACTTTAGCCCGGCTATCCTGAAAAAGTACCTATTTTTTATAACGGGATGGATTTGGTACTGTGGTGATGTCCATCTAATTCAATCCATTGATCCTAATGCTATGGATTTATCTTATTGAATTATTAATTAGCAAACTTACATGATTCGAATTTTTCGATTTACATGAGAAAGTACTACTAGAAACTTAAAAATACATAGATACTTAGCCAAAGGGAAAGCTGTAGCCAAAACCAATAACGGTTTCTACTGTTTGTATATTTACTATTAATTTGTACAGTTTACATTTACTATTTTACATGTTACATGAAATCTATGTAAAAATACATAGATACTTAGCCAAAGGGAAAGCTGTAGCCAAAACCAAGAACGGTTTCTACTGTTTGTATATTTACTATTAATTTGTACAGTTTACATGTTACTATTTTAGAATTACAGTATTTCTTGTACAATAAGTGAATGTGCACAATATTAAGGGCAATGATGGGATTTAGAATAAGTTCGGTAGTCATTGAATTACAATATTAATATAATAACACTCTCTTTTCTAAGTTTACTATATAAAGATTTTATAATATATCCATGCAATGTGTTATAAGGTAACATAATAAAACATATAAATTCAGTTATTTGATTCTACATCGTTGATGTTTGCTAGAAGTACAGTATTTCTTTTACAAGTGAGTGTGCGCAAATTCAAACTTTCGTGGTTCTCTAGTCAAGACGGAGACTTTTTGTTAGGTACGGATGGCAGCACTGATTCTCTTTACAGCTGTTGCCACAGGGACTAGGTTCGGAGGAGTGGACCATCTCCTGTAAAAACCTTCCTTTGTATATTTTGTAACGTGCTTGTATCAATGAAATTGACGTAGTTTTAAGTTTTATATTTTGATGTATTTATGAATGATGTGTAGGCTTAGGATTATGCATTTCAAACTGGGCTTGATCTTCTCTTCTTCATCTTCAAGTTTTTGTAACGTCAATTTATTTGCTGTGACATTAACGTCATAGACGTGATGAAACTTGTGCAATGACATTTTGAATTTCGATTAAAATTCGATTTACGTATTTTTCCGGACTTGATCCATCACAAATCAAGTTTATGAATCTCAAGAAGTAAAAGTGCGCGGCTCTTCATAAAGTGTGAATCTGAAGACAGTAAAACATAACCTCCATACATTTCAAGGTAGGATTCTATATTTGAAAAAGTTGTGTAAGTTAGCTCTTGAATTTTCCATTCATAACTCGAGGTTGAAATGGTTTTCACCTTACAATATGCTGCCTTAGAAATTCTATTTTTGATGAGAAAAATTATGAAAGTTTCTCATAGATAATCAAGTCATAGTGAGAACATTTCATGCTGGATTTTGTTTCACAAAGTCTATCCAGTGGGCTATAATAATTTTTATCCAATAATATAATAATAAGCCTGCCAGTTACAGAATAACTGAATTGAATCTTATGTTTTGCTAAAGCACTTTTATATTTGGAATGTCATGCAATCCTGCATCTTAGTGAATATTCTGTTCACTTTCATATCCTACTTTATAAATTCATTTGAGCCATAGTATGAAATGACCTTTCATTAACGTAGGCCTATGCAAAATTATTCGTGTGCAATTACCCTATTCAAGAAACTTAGCCTAAATCCTTATTTCCTTGGTCTTATTCAATAAGCAACATTCTCAATTGACTTGGAAGTAAGACAATTGGATGTCTAAATACAAAATAAGAACTATCCCATTAGTCATTAGACATGCTTATATATTATTCAATCGCACTTGGTCTGTACCCTACACCTGCACTAAATGGAGTATTATACTGTTTCTCACTTCTTAAACACTTTATTTCATCTCAAGAACGATCCATGCCTGTTTCTCCAAAAATCCTAATAAATTATTTGGATTAATTAGGGTCAGGAGGAGTAATTATGATCATGACAGCCACCATTTTAAAGAAAATGTTGTTTGATAAAGCTCAGAAATCAAACTTATAATGTGTTCTTTGTTTCAGATAATTTTTATGAATTGATGGAAGAGTTAATGATTTAACTTATATCTTAATCTTCAATTAGAAGTCTGCCGAAATTTTTGTTGAACGGCATTGAAATAATATAAGGTTAAGGTTCAGTGTGGTCACTATAACCCCAAATAAGAAGCAAATATGATAAAAAACACTGGTCATAATTCCCCCACTGATGGCCACAATTACCCCAAATGTTTGTGATTTGTGAGTTTTGGTTGGGTGGGGTTTTTTATGACCATCCTTATAACTTGAGAAAACGACAGATTCCATCACTGTAACTTTTATGTAGACTCCAAAGCTACTGTTTGTACATTGAAAACAGCATTTTTAAAATAAGAACAAGATTTACAAAAATTCAAAGATGAAACATGCTCAAAATGGTCATAATTACTCCTCCTGTCACTACAGTGTTTTGAATTGGAAATATCCCTATTTCCAAACATGGGCGTCATTTCAGAATTTTGATTGGGGGATGGAGGGGGGGGGTTTGTTGGCAAGACTTAAACCTAAACTCAATTACCACAAAGAATTTGTTATGAACTGGATCTGGACAGTGAATTTTATAACAGTTGACAGTCCTTGGCGAAGCGTGGTATAGTATACTTAACCGGTCATCGCCGGGTATATGTCCTATAGGAAACATACCCGGCGATGACCGGTTAAGTATACCATGCTTCGCCACGGTTGACAGTGTCTGCTTTGTTAAGGCCTACATTGAAACATTTTAATAATTTGGATTGTTTAAATGTTATAACAAGTTATATATTACAAGTGATATGTATAGCAATTAAGAAACTTATTCTAACTTTTCAATGTTTTCGTTTAAGGGCATAGGCGCCTGTGAGTCATTGACCTATATTTTTATTAGTTTTTTTTTTAAATATATTTTTTTAAATATTGATTGTAGGCTTTATGTAAGTGAAAGACAAAGAATAAAAGATAAGACAACATCAATATTTATTACTGATACTTTCAATATAAACTGCCCCCCTTGCACCCCCGGAATGACGCCTGTGTTTCCAAACTAACAATGATCAATATCAGCTCAAAAAAACAGCAACTTCATGGCAGTCTAACTACAGACGTTATAAATAGACATGACATAGTGCTTTAAATTGGTTGCATATTTGTGTTGTATTCAACGATTAGATTTCCTAAATTTTTGTTATCTGCTTTTATGACATTAGAACAGTTTTCCTCAAGTTTCTGTATGTTGAATTGATGCTCAAGCTTCACTTTTCATGGTTGTGTAACTGATGATAACGGTTTTTACTTTTGATAGATTTTATGTTAGCGTCTTTCATGTGCACTCTGCCATAATACCTCTGTTACTCATGACTCTCATGACTCATGATGATGTGTGATATTGAATATTTGTTGCTCTTAAAACAATTAACACTATTACTATTTAACAACTGAACTAGTTGATTCAAGAAACTTGAATTGAAGTTTGTTATCGCTTGCTATTTAGAGGCTGTAACAGAAAAGTGTTCTTAAAAATGTCAATTTCCCCAAAATTGTCCTCCTATTCAATCTATTGTTTTTCAAGCATTTTTATTTTAATAATTTTTTGATGGTTCATATAGATTTATGAAGAAGTTTGAATCTATATAAAATTTGCGGATTTGATCCAATATAACCAATATTTTTTGAGATAATAGGCAGAATCTTAAAAAATGTTATGTTTCATGTTTGAATTCCATCAAATTGCTATTTCTTTTGTTCAACCAGAATTTTGTACTCATAAATTTTGTAGAAGATTCAATTCTGAAGATATATTTTTGAGTCATCTCATACTCCAAAATACAAGACCAAACCGCAGAAATCATGACTGGCGTTTGTTTCAGTTTGTGGAATGGGTCAGTCTTTTCCGGGACAGTTTAAAAAAGACTCCTATACCAGCTCTCAAAATTTTTGTGCTCATCCAATGAACCACTTTGGTTGAACACTTTTGATTTGATAATAGGTTTTTTGACTACGTTATACATGGTTGGGAATGGCATGTGCTAGTAAAATTTCTGCCTCAATTACCTTTCTCCTTCTTCTTCTACAATCTTATAAAAAGCGTGGTATACTTATTTGGTCATGTAAGGTATCTTATTTGATGATCAAATAAGTTTACCACGCTTCGCCACGGCCTACGGTACTTCCACATCCTACCAAATTGTTGTCTATTAGGCCTAACCTTTCAATTCTAATGTATATATTTTTTAAAAACTGTGATCTGACTTTTTGGTTTTCTTTCACTTCTGATCGACTAAAAATTTATACTATCAGATAATGTATCTGCAACACTTATTAAACCCTCCCACCAATTCCTTACTTTTGATACTGGAGTGACTTTCCAGAGCTGATTAGAGATATTGTGGAGACAAGAGCAATTTGTCAGAATGAAAACGCCGTAAATAAGACCGGCGACCACCAATAATGAATCACACGCGACCAATGGCAGTCTCGCTCTCCACTGGAGACAATTAGCGGACATTTGGCGCATGGCGTCTAGTCTAGATCAATTGCGTAATTGTGCTGATTCAGTTATCTTGATGGCATTTTAATTGTTTATCTAGAACACAATTAGGTTCCGGTTGCAAAACAAACATTAAATTATTTTGACTGAGACGAGCTCATCTGCTGATTGATTGCTGCATAATCAACATGAATTTTGAATGTGGTCTGCTTTGTGGAGGATTTAAAACATTCAGGACGGTATGCACCATCTTCGTTCAAACTTGAGTCTAACTAAACGTAGTTTTAACTTGGTTTAAACTATAATTCACTGAAAATTCACAGTTTAAACAAAGTTGAAACCTAGATTCGTAAAACTTTATTTAAACGAAGATTGTGTTTATGGGCCTCAGAAAAGTAGGAGCTTCTATAATTTAAAAATAAATCAGCTTTCATTTTAATACAGAGGATGAGAAATATGAAAGTATTATTCTAGTAAGTTACACGCTTTACCACTATTTCTAAACAAATTTGAAACAACGCTTTCGTGCCCTCTCACACTCCCAATTTAAGAGCATTATTGTTTGAAACTTTGGAAGATGAGTACTTGTGTACCATGATCCATGAACATCATAGTTATTAGAATCAGCTTTCTAAAGAAAAATCTCTTCTACACCTCATACCACCGTCTATTGCTATGTTTTCTTTCTGGTTTCATAGAAAAGATTTTCAAATTTTTTGTCTGATAATCCGATAATGCTTTGGTAGGGTATCCAATTTCTTCGTACTGTAGTTGCCTCGAAGATCAAGAAACACGGTTGAATCTTTTATGGTAGTTAGTACTAAAAATATTCCTCGCTTACCTTACTGTACCTTTAGATTTTTCAAGCTGTGATTTCAGCCTAATTTTTTATTGAATATCATTATAATACTGACTCATTGTGCAGTTTCAATCTTGTTTGGTTTTTGGTCCACTATTATCTTTGTACAGATATCTTACTATTTTTTACTTTCCCTTGTTTTTTAAAGTTTATTCCAAATATCAGAGAAGAGCCTACCACAGAGAAGGTTCTTCCTTCTCTGTGGTTTACTGCGGTACCTTTTATCAGAGACAATTAGAATACTTAGAAACTTAATAGTTTCCTATCGTCTTTGCTTTTATTCTTAGTCGAATTGTGCCCATTGGGCTTGCTCATCCTTTTCTTCTCCAAATTCAACGTTTTTGAAATCCACTCACCAATATTTTTACTATATATTATACTACTATAGGCTCACCTATTTTTTTCTATAATAATCATACAGGGATTCTGTTGAGTTATCTTTCAACTAAATTGGAATTTATTAGTCCATTTATTCCTTGAGATTTGCTTTCTCGATATCCAACTAACTCCTTGTGTTATTTATTGGCCAAGAGCCAGTGATTGAGATCATGCAGTTGAAAAATTGTGTGAAACAAGTTTGTATCCTCTAACAAAGCATGGTTGCTGTTTGGGGCTTTGTGTGGTGTGTAGGCAAATGTTAGCGGCCATAGCAGAGCATGGATGAGATAACTTTAGTTGGCAGTCTGTATTTTTTCGGTTACTGAAGCATGCTTTTTCTCTGCATCTGTCAGAACGGAACAAGGAGCGTGGGCTTCATACACTGCATGAAGCAACCGAGTACCCAGCCAGTTAATTTAGTAAACAGATAAATCTAGAAAACCTCACAAAAAAGCGTTTCTCGCCGGTTCTTAAATAGATTGAACTTCAACGCCGGTAGTACCGTTTACACCAACATGGAATTTTGGCAGTCTGGATCCATTGTTTCATCTCGTTATGGGAATTTTAAATTATACACTGTCATAAACAAAATTTAGTTGTAAATTAGGTGTAAAGAATAATTATCTTTCGTATTATTTTTGCGGGAATAGTAGGTGGAAATAACGTTTGAAATTATGGGTAGTTGATTTGTAGTAACATTATAAGACTATGATTTTCATTAATTTCTTATTTCTCTTGTTATATTCTGTGTAGTTTTTACACCATCCGTCACTTCATTTGTTCTTATTTCTTCCAATTTATTGTATCCTCTTTTTATTAAATTTCCCAAACGTGCTCTCTTAAAGGACGTTTTCATATATTGATAATTGAAAATAAATTAATGTTTCTTCAGTATTCTCTTTCCTTTCCATCGTGTTTTCTCTTCTTGCTGTCATCTTTTAGCTCTTTTCAATTAAATGCAAATAGATGTTCACTCTTCGACGTCTGAACGCACACTAAAATGCTAATAATGAGTTTAGAAAATTATTCATCCTCTTCTGAAGCCCATATCAATGACAGCTCTGAGTCCTGCTTGGAAATCCCAGCCATTTGGTAAAGTAGATCTGGATGAGCTAATAAATTCCGTAATTTACGATAATGTAGCGTTGAAAAAGATCACTCTGTGGCCTAATAAAATCGTTTGATAACTCAAGATACTTATTTAGAGGACACATTTTAAAAAGGGCTGGGACAAGTGTACACATTCTAACAACTGTAAGATAAGTGATAAGGTTGTATAGTATATTCCAATTAACACGATGGTAGTTACCAGTACAGTATCATCTTTTCATTATCGTATCTCCATTCGCTTTTCCTTTTTCTTTTACCGCCTCCTTCTCCTCCACTGCCTCCTCCTACTCCTCCTCCACCTCCTCCTCCTCCTCCTCCACCTCCTACTCCTCCTACTCCTCCTCTACCTCCTACTCATCCTTCTTTTCAATCTCTTCCACCTCTGCTCTCACCGGTGTTCTTGCATATTTCTCTATAGTTTTCTCTGTATCTTTTCTCTATATTCTTTTTATAGTTTCTCGTTCTCTTCTCTTCTAGATCATCTCTGCCTCCTGCATCGTCTATTACTCCCACTTTTTCATTCTTGCTCCTCTCCCATTTTTCCTCCTCATCATCCTCCTTCTCTTTCTCCGGCTCCTCCTCCTCGTTTTCATTCTCTTTTCTTATCACCTCTTGTTACTTTCATCCCTTATTTTTTCCATTATATTCACACTTTATTCTTTTTCGACTGCTTCTCCTCCATTCATACGCTTCTCTATTCTTCTTCTTCTTTTTCTTCTTCTTCTTCTTCTTCTTCTTCTTCTTCTTCTTCTTCTTCTTCTTCTTCTTCTTCTTCTTCTTCTTCTTCGTCTTCTTCTTCTTCTTCGTCTTCTTCTTCTTCTTATTTTTTTCTTCTTCTTCTTCTTCTTCTTCTTCTTCTTCTTCTTCTTCTTCTTCTTCTTCCTCTTCACATTTTTCTTCTACTTTCTCTTCTTTTCTATTTCTTCTACCTCTTTCTTGTCTTCTCCGCCTTTATCTTTCTCTTCTTTTCTCTTTCTTCTTCCTCTTTCTTGTCTTTTTCTCCTCCTTCTTCTCCTTCTCAATTCATTTTGCTTTCTACCTTTACTTACGTGTCTTCTTATTATTCTTTTTCTTCTTTTCTTCCACTTTTTCGTCTTCTCCTTCACGTTGTTCTCCTTCTCAATCTATTTCGCCCTTTCCTCTTTTTATTCGTTTCGTTTTTCTCTTCTTATTTTTCTCCTCCTTTATCTATTTCGCCCTCTTCCTCTTTTTATTCGTCTTCTTTTTCTAAATCTTCTCCTCTTTTTTCTCCTTCATTCTCTACGCACATGGTCCCAAGAGTGAACTATCACAGCCGTGTCTCTTGTAAGTGGGCGTTCGCACTCTTCAGCAACTTAGTGTCAGTACGTCATATTTTCTCCGTTTTTTCTTCAGTGAATGAACTTGGAGTGACCTTCGACCCATCCGATGCCATTTGGCGGCCGGTCACTCTGCTCTGCTCTTGTTATTTATTTGTTGTTTTTGCCGACAGTCCCACGCTTCAACTAGGTGGCGCCAAAACTGTTCAATGCCTGATTGTTATTTCATTTCCTGTAGGAAGTACGTATTTAAAATCTCAACTTTACTCAACTTTCAAAACTGCAGTATTCTACTTTTCTTGCACAAACTGCATTCAATGTCTAATATTTTGATACTTGAATACGTCATTTTCAATATTCTATATTCAAATTTGAAACAAAATTTTCAGATGGTAAATTTTTCCTCATAATAGACTTAATTAAGATTTTTAGTAGACTATGAACGTCTCATCCAAACTCCTAGCCAGCTTACACATTGGTGCTTCAGACATCGCGTCTTAAGACATGATGACTTGAGTTATCATGTTGCACTTGAACCAACCTACGTTATCAAATCAGAGCTCACACATTATGTCTTATGACTCATACGACTGATTTGTCTGAAGCACCAATGTGTAAGCTGGCTTATAGGCTACCTTCTTCTCAGGTACATCCCCACGTACGTCATTATTAAATTTGTCCATTCTGGAATGTCATGTAATTCCTCGTCTAGAGAAGCATTTTTTTCTTTTTTCTCATATTTCATTTTCATATTTGATCATGTATGAATGTCTTAAATATGTACAAGAAGAAGCACTGTGAAATGAATACAATACGATCATATTTTTAGGAATATTTCTTCATTACCTATACAGTCCGTTTATTTTGCTAATAAGATACCTGGACTGACAATGAATTACTTTATTATAGCTTTTAAAACGAAGAAAGTGTAAAAGAGTTCATCAACTATGATGCAGCCGTATTAATATTGAACAGTGGATAAAATTTTGTACACTTTGAACATGATAAAAAGCTGTAATGAGTTGTAATGACAGTAATTCATTTTCAGTCCAGATGCCTTAGCAAAGTGAACGAGCTGTATTTACCCTAAATGATTCTCGTATCTGGAATCTCACTACTTATAACTAACTCTCTAAATATTGACAGACGTAGAAATTCACCCCTTACTGATAATTTTGGAAGTCACCGATAACGCTGGTGAATTAAAAAATGAGAAAAAAGGTAAATTTGTTTAGATGATGGTGGTATTTCGACTGTCAATTCATTGCCGATTTTCTTCAATTGGAAATCGATTACAATGCAACTTCCCGCCTACTCCAATGTTTACAATTAAATCAATCACATTTTCCTAGTAGGCCTACTATTTCCGCTTTGTCCACACTTTTCTATTTTTATCTTAGCACGCCTGCGTTGTCGGTTGTAAAATCTGTTTATAGTTTTCCACGTAATATTTTCCAGCATTCAGAGATCATTGATTTTTCTCAATAAATAACAGTCATAAAGGTCAGTGCTCTTCGATTGATATTTATCTGTCTGGCCTCGGAAAATAAATGTCTACAAAGTACACGGCATCCTATTGTTTTCTTGGTGCTTTTCTTAGTTCATGGATGATTTGTATGAGAATGACATCAACTTCCCTATTCACACTATACATATACATTCTAAAATCTATATACGACTTATAACATCATGTCCATATATTTCAATGACGTGGTAGATCCTGCCAATACCTCATCTCTCTTGGTACTGTAATATATTTCGGTTTGATTGGTGTGTCATGCTGTGGCGCCTACATCACTGTTTTCTCATCTTATGAGAGTTTATTTTTTTGTGTCTCCCACGGCATTAAATAATATTTCTCATTACTAATGACAACTCAATAGGTCATCTCATGTAATCTGGTCAACTGACTTTATAATGGTGATGTCATTTTTGTTGAGAGTTTACTGTTTAATTTTAATATGAACATTTTTAATGACTGGTTTTAATATTGAAACTAAGAATGATCCCGAAATACCCAAAATATAGATCACGTTTAAAATTTAAAAAAGTACCCTCTAAAAAACAAATTTCATTAGATTTATACGTTGGCTGCCTGTGATACTATCCTCGACGCCTTCACTTACATACTTCTGCTCTACTTGAATTCATTGATCTATGTTAATTTCTTGTTTTATAGATCTTATTTCTTATTAAAAAATCTTAAAATTCCACTCTCAATCTTATGCTTATTGTTCATTTGCTCATCTAAACGTCAGATTTCCTAATTGATACATATTAGAAATCCGCCAATCACTTCAATTTTTATCCTTTTCTTTTTTAATACCATTCTTCTCAATAATTTTATTTATTGTTTGAGTGCAGTTCTCATTTAATTTTATTGTTTCAATCTTCATTCAATTTATGATTTCTTCTACACGTTTTTATTTTGTTTTGTTTCAGGAAGCACCCAGTTACCTATCTTAGCTAGAAAACTTTTGGCACCATTTATGTTCTACTGTTACTGAAACCCAAGAACTTTCTAAAATTGATAAATCTCAACAAGATAGATTTGAACAGAAATGTTTTTGGAAATGTGAAGTTCCTTTTACTTTTAGCTAATCTGAATTATCAGTATTTATTTATCATCAGGAGTAAAAAATCTTAAAATGAGTGCAGAAGTGATTATGTATAGCTGTTATAACGTGCGTGGATTATTTAGCATTACATAAAAAGAATTTCTCGCAGTTCTTTTGAGTCTTGGTGTCCGATTTTGTCTAATTTTCGGGTATCTTGAACAACAAGAAAATTTGAAAACTATGGAAAACCTTCATAACAACGGTGGAACAGTATCTGGGAAAATAACAACCCGAAAAATGCGCAGTCGCAACACAATGCCTTCTGCATCTTCGTCGTCATGGCAACCAAGAACAAACACTCGCAGGTCTGCCAGGATAGCCAGGTAACAATCATTTGCCTATTAATAGATTTTTTACTTCCTATAAAATGTATTGATTGTTGTTTCATTAGTTGCTTGTATTCTATGTGCAAGCATTTGAACAAAGTTGTATTTCAGTACCCATATGATCTTCTACCGCTCTCTTTTTACAACTGTCTATAAGATTGAGTTGCACCAAGCATTATCAATTTTGATCCCGGATCCAGGATCAGTACAATGCTAATGAAATGGCATCAACTGATTCAAATTAGTTGATCCCGGTAAGTGCAACCCGACATTAGAGCATGTATCGCATATGTGGGTGAAATAGGAGCTACTATGCTTACCGTATAAAATAGAGCCTTGTTGAGAATCCAAGCCATTATAAATATCCCAATATAATTTTTAATTCATGGAGCTATAAGGAATTTCTTACAAGACATTTCTTCCTAACCCCTAGCCAATGGATGCCCTTCAGCCTAAATACTGTAGTACAGAGGCTGTATAATACTTGATTTTTACAAGACATTTTTATGTAGTCTCACTCTACTGTGGTATATTTTGTAAAAAAAAGATGATTGATTTCTCACATCTCCCATTATCATAATACAAATGAGTCCTGCTTGTATCTTGAACTTACTATCTACTGGAAATAACGATTCAACTAATATTAGTAGTTTATTCCAAGTTTTTCTAAAGACCATTGTTAGCTAACTAATAAACCATTAGTGGTTTGTAGATGCTGGATAGATAACAGCTCAAGTATATTAAGTGAAGGCAAAAATAAATATTATATAATATAAGAATAATTAATAATTGGAGATCTAAAAAATTATTGACGTAGCCATGAAATGACTATTCTCAGATGTACTTCAAGGATCTAGTTTGGATGATACCAGTGTGAAATTTTAATTCATCTCTGAAACCCTACTTTGTGAGCATTAATTTTTTGTTCTTGTTTACATTCATCATAGTATTGCATCACTTCCCGAAACATTGCAACTGAAAATTTAACAGTAATTTATGAGACGTTCTATGACCTCTACAAAGGATTATGGACAGTAAATAACGTCTTATCAAAATTTATGAGGAATTTATCTGTATTCTTCCACTACGACGTAATGGTGTATCGCATTTTATTTCAAAGTTGGAATTAGAGTATTTTCTGTTGATGAACTCATTCTCTTGACGTATTGCGATGAGTTTACTCAGTTTTTTCTCCGTAAATTGATCGCTGATAAAATTGTAGGTGTGCTTCATGATGTATTTCCAATATAATAGATAAAATTATGTTTTTTTATAGATTGAAATTATATTTATTGAGATCAACTTTCGTCTGTTCAATTCCTTATGAACCATCTTCCTTTTGCCTTCTCTTCATCCTTCTTCATGCCTCTTCCACCTCCTCTTCCTTCTATACTTCTCATGTCATCAACATCATCATTCTCTTCATTTTTATTACTTTCCTCCTCCTCACCACTCTCCCCCTCCTCCTTGTCCTCCTCCTCCGCCTTTTCCTCCTCCTTCTCCTTTACCTCCTCTTCCTCCTCGTCGTCCGCCTCCTTCTCCTCCTCATCCCTTCCCACCCCCACCTCCTTCACCTCCTCCACCTCCGTCTCCTCCTCCTTTTCCTACTCCTCAACCCTTCCTCCTCCTCCTTCTCCTCCTCCTCCACCTCCTCCTTCTCCTCCTCCTCAACCCTCTCCTACTCTTTCTTCTTTCCCTCCTCCTCATCCTTTTCCTCGTCCTCAACCCTCTCCTACTCATTCTCCTTGTCCTCCTCCTTCTCCTCACCCTCGACCTCCTCCTCACACTACTCCCACTCCTCCTTCTCACCTCTTACTCCTTTTTTCACCTCCTCCCGTCTCAGCTTTTCACTCCTCCAATGCTTCCTTGAATTCCTTTCTAGGTAATTGAATGCTATACAAACAAATCGATCCCATTCAATTTTAAAATCTAATCTTCAAAATATTTTATGGCTGACTCATTGTAATGGATTTGATACTTTTTCCACAGTCATTGACACTTGGGATTGATAGCATCAAGTAGATCTATCAGGTAGATTTGATGTATTTATAAAATATTGCACAATGCTCATCTTCAATTACATTACTTTATTGTCAACGCCCTAGCTATTATCATCGGGCAATCTTGTATTTGTCAATTTTTTCGTGCTGATAGAGTCATGCAATTATCTGTTGAACGCACACCAACAACCATGCATGACATTAAAATTATGACTCATGCTCAGTAACGCCTAGGCCATGATATTAAACGGTAGTTTTGACAAGGACACTTCTCTATAAAAATTTGAAATGGAGTTCTTCATTCGATCGCCCTTAAGAAAAGTGTAAGTTGGTGAAGTTAGTTCGCTTTTCTTTTTTAATTGGTATTTGAAAATTGTTATTCGGTTGACAGCAGCAAATAATGCTAGAGCTAAAATGGAGCTTTGTTACAATATGAACCATTATTGTGATTGAACCATTATTGATATGAACCATTATGTTATTATATTGTGAACCATTGTACATCTTTTGTATTTCCAGTCACTTAGTTTCATTTTCAATTTTACTGAAAAAAATATGTAGCATACTGGAGTTGTACTGTGAACTGAAAGTTTTTCTATTCCAATCTACAAGATCCATTATTTTGTTACATTTTTTCTTATTGGAATTTTGTAATGCATTTTTTATTGAAAAAATTCCGGTACAGATAATCTGTTCAGGGTACCAACGATTATCAAAGAAAAATTGATTTCAAGATCTATTGTAGATTGATTGATTGATTTTCATCAGATCGATTCAGAGGATAAATTCATATTGAATATGATTCATTCTATGAGAAATGACCTTCCACTTCTTTGGGCCCCATGAATTACATGTTGAGGTATTATTGTACCAATAAAACTGCGAATTGTAATGTATTCACTAGCTAAAAAGTAGCCTACTGACCATACTAGGATTATTCTTAATAATTTTATTTATTTAGTTTTTTTAGTTCATTATGAGTATAGAGACAGTAAATTATTATTAATCATGAGTTTTTCAAGTTTATTTTTAATTTATTCATTCATTTAGTTCAGAACGTTATGAGTTTAGAGACAGTACATCACAAGAGCTATTGAAGTTTTATTAGGTGCATTTTAAAGCCAAAGCCAATGCTGTCCCTTTCAGCAGGGAGGTCAATGAGTTTTCAGCGACTATCTTGTAAACACAACAGCTAAAGTTATTATCAGTCAACAGATCATCCCAATCTGTTCCTGACCTTCGTTATCAATGCCGGTACTCCGGTAGTTTCAATAATCTATCAACTACAAGCGCGATATTATAGGGAAATGTTCGGTAAAGTGTTACTACTCTTTTAGACTTGTACTTGACCTGCTTTCTGTTGGCTTTCAGCGAGAAATGTTGACCAGCTGTTAACGCTGTAGCGTGTGAAGAGCAGAGTTTGGGAATCGCAAAATTTTATTTCAAGCCCACTTTCAAATAATTTATTCACATTTTCCTAGTCTTCACTTTACATTATTCTCCCTATTCTAAATGCCTCATTTTGATAAATAAATTTACAGCTTTTAAAGTGTAGTGCCTGTGTTACTACAAACGTTTTCAAAAAACGGGGTTTGAGTTAACTGGAGATTATTATCGCCTTTAATTGTATTTACAAGGTGGCTAAGCAATCATCTCCATAAACTCATTCTCACGAAATTTTTATGAATGTTACTGTACAGACTCGTTCTAGGTGAGGAGTATATTCATGTACTGTCATTATTACTTTGAAATGTATGTATTTTGTTTTTGAGAATAAATATATTTCAATTCAATATTATTTTGCAACTTATCCGTTCGTAAATTTTCTCACTGTATACTTTGTAGGCCTATTCTGTAATATTTCTTATTTGATTTTTCATTGTGATACCTGCTACCACTTTTTGTTTTCACTCATGAGAGAAGGCAATAAAACTTATCAATTTAATAATTGCCTTTTCAATAAAATTATCGTTTTAAAAAATATCCTTTATGATAAATATATATATAACATATATCCATACAGATTATATTTATAATCCCAGATTACAATAGATTGGAGTATTGCTTTATCATTCGGGTTCCTCTTTTTTCTATCTTTACACCAACACAAAATGGTGAAATGAGTTTTACCAACAGCTAATCTCGTCTTCTCAAAGGTTACCGTACCGTATCTTAAAACTTGTTTTATGCAAATTGGGGACCCAGCACTCCCTATCAAAAAATTAATCGTGAATTAGATATTCAAATGAAGTTTTATCAAAATTGTTGAATCTTTCTTGAAAAATGCACTATCGGTTTCTCACAGTTTATTATGAATACAGTATCCTTCGCTTTTACAGTATTTTATTTTTTCGCCGTAATTATGCTAATTGAAATAGAATCGATGATTTTCATTAGTTATTTCAAATAGGTAGACTGAAACCCTTCAGGCTAAATTTACCTCCTCAATAATTATCTGCATATAATTGATTATAAATTAACATTAGTGTGACTATCTGTTTGTAGAATCGTTTTGTCTGATCCTCAACTATTTAATTCAACTTGCAATTTCCATTCAACCAAATCTCCACTCTATTTTAATCATTACGTTTTGTTTTATAAACTTTTTTGTTGTCATTTATATTGAAACTACTAGTTATCTATTTATCCTTCGCCACTAAAATCCAACGCCCACACTATAATACTACTGGGTCATTTTAGTGCAGTTCAAATTTGTCTTCAACCAAAAATACACCTCAATACTTGATATTTATAGGTACAAATCAATCGTTTAGTTATAGGACTACATGCTGTGAAATGTGCAGCTATCATTTAGTTGAGAATCTATTGGTTCATTTAAATAATTTGTTGAGAAGCAGTCTCGTGTTTGAGATTCGTCGTGTGTTAGTTTGGAAGGATAATGTGGTACATTAAATTTCAATGGTCGTAATATTAGTCTCCAGTACTAGCAAACTATAATAATTAGCGTCAAGTGTAGTTACAGTAGTCGGTCTACCCACACCCTAAATAAATAGCACGCTTCTTCCACGTGCAATCTATATCTATATACTCATGTATTTTTATACACATAGTATATATAGTATTCATATTCATTATAATACCCACGGCCAGATAGAAATCTTCCAACGCATGTGCAGTTGAAATTGGTTCAAAACTGGATTCCAAGCCACTCTGATTAAGCATAATCGATTTTATTGTACAAGCAGGTGAGGATTAAAACACCTACTTGTAGGCTTTGATTATCTCTTCTATCGATACAAGTCGCAGCAAGATTCTGACTTGATTGGAGAGCAGTTGCATGTGGGTTGAGTGTCTTTGAATTTATGAGATAGTCATACAGTTCTCTAAATCTACGGGATGGGATGAAAATTTCTTGAGAATAGTTTTGTTGAAAAATTTTGTTCGCTTCCATACAAATGACTATATAATCCGGGGGTGTTGTGTCTGCTTGCCTGTTTTATAAAAAGAAGTCCTTTAATACAGGAGAAAGGCAGACACACTCTAGACTTATCAGTCTTATCACATAGTACTCTGTGATAGTCATGACTAGTGTCCTACCTTTTTTCATTTTATTACAGCATTTCTAAATTCTTATAAAAAAAGGCCCCTAGTCTCTTTTATTGTATTATTGGAGTACTGGCTGATCTTCGTCTCACTGAAAAAAACTATTGTTTCTGTCTAGTGTTGAGATGTATACAAATTTGAGATATCATTTGAGACGAAAAAAGTGAAATAAATTTGTAATGCCTGGTATAAAATTCAACAGTATTAATATTGTGTATTCAATGTTTTTCGGTAGTAATTGATGACCTTGAACAATTACTTTCTCTTCGTACATCGCTACAAGATCGGGGTGAATTTTCTATGACTATAATAATGAATTCATATCGAAATTATGAAATGTAGAACTAGACTGAAATCATCTCTATGACAACTTGAACAGAAAAGGACGAAGAGTGATAACAAATTGGTGAAAGCAAAAATGATGATGCTAATGATTTGCTAATGATGATGTTGATCCACAGGGGAAGGGGAGGAGCAGAGAAGAAGAAGAAGAAGAAGAAGAAGAAGAAGAAGAAGAAGATTGTAAAGAAGAAAAAGATGAAAAGAATAAGAAGAAATAATGGTGCTGTGATGATTTGCCATGGATGATGTTGATAGACATGAGAAGGAGGAGGAAGTGTAGAATCATGATAAATTAATGATGTAGATGCTCTGATGGCTTTCTGAGGAGAATGATGTCGATGATGACAAGACAATTCGCCGATGATTTGAGTGCATGGCGAAATTTCAAACACAAATCAAAAAAAGTAAGACAAAGGAAAGATGCCCAACTCACCTTCCTTTCTCTCCTCAGATCCTTACCGTTGGAAAAAATGACGTCACTGGCTTAGAATCCCACGTTGTCGTGATGTGCCTTCTCTTGCACGTGCATTTACGAGAGGTTCTCCACTATAGTATATACCATGTACTGTATTAAATATTTACTTTTGTTTTGTTTGGCGGGGGACCACGCAGATCTGATGACGAAGTCAACCAGACCGCCCACCGGTCTCCTGGGCCTCCTCTGGTCAGCTCTCTACCCACAGCCACTTCTTTTCGATTTTATGTGCTGCTCTTGATATCGCTGGTCGTTATCATGACAATATAATATGTGGACGCCTCTCTTATGCGGCTTAGTTCTTGTGGTGTCTTCTCTACGGGAGTTTGAAAAGTTGTGTGTCTGCAGAGAGAATAGGATAAGAATTTACTTCCATTCTCACTGCGTTTCTGGTGGTGGAGTGGAAATCCCGCACTAAAGGAACTTGAAGCAGTGGTGGGGATCTTGTGTGATATGTGAGGAATTTTTGCCAATTTAAATTTAGCGGTAAGGATTTGGTTTCTGTGTGGTACTTGCGTGTATTGGAAGCAGTAGGGGGTCCGGGCTTGCTCATATGTTCTTGAGTACTTTTCAGTTCGTTGTAGTTGTTTTCTGTCAATAATAGCTATGAAAAAGAGAAAAGTAATGAATTTTTCTAAAGGATAAAACCAGAGAATAAACATTATTTATGTAACTAACACTGAAAGGTTTTTTTTTAATATTTTGGCACTGTCATTATAGTAATGGAATGGATATTCTCAACAGGCACTTAAATACAGGCTTGAAACAGGCTTTTAAAATATTTAAGGCTTTTTGAATACATAAATTATTGCCAAAATACTACGGATCAATAAATCAAAATTGAACAAAAAGGAAATGATAATGGAAATACAAGACAAAACATCACTTGAAAAAAGAAGAAAAACAACAATAACTTGAAAGGGTTTAGGCTGTAACATTAACATAATGTATAAGTAGTATAGACCACGGTATATAGAAGGAGATATCATGCTAAAGAAGATATCTTCTTCTATATACCGTGGTATAGACTAAACAATTTATGAATACTAAATTATTTATGAATAACCTCTGTTATAAGGTAAATTCATTAAGTAGGGAATGTCCAATGATGAATGAGGAATACTGTAATTTTTTTTATACAAATCTCTAAATTCATTTTTTATTGTCCAAATAATTCAATACTTACTCGAGATCCTATTGCCTGAAATTAGTGTTTATTGCCGAAAAAAGAGGAGATCGAAGTCTTGTTCTTGGTGAATGAAGCAAGAAAAGAGTATAAAGAGCTAAAGGCGATGATGGTTTGGCAACATTGAGTTTGGTTAGAGACTGTAATCCCGTTTAAAAAGCATAGGGCAACAATTAGTTTCAATTACTCAATAATCTATTCAATTATTCATTAGAGAACTTTTTAGACAGTTTTCCCTCCTGTTCTCCTGCTATACCAAAATGGTCATACAAACAAGATTATTTATCGTTTAAGCATGGGCTTCTTGAAATCGGCTCTGATCTTTGAACTAAGATATCGTTGTTCAATAATAAGGATATTATAATATCCTTACAAGGACATTATAATATAACAACAAGGATATCGTTGTTCATCGATATGTTCCACGATTATGATGGTGGATCTTATTTTATGATGTGCCTCCTTCTGTAGACAATAAACTAGTAGATCTAATAATGTGCTGAGGTACAGAGTAATATATAGAGCTGAGTAACAGTAATATATGCTAATTAACAGAGAGAATCAACGTACATAGAATATCTATAATGGAAGTTGAGATAGGTCATGAATGTTGGATAGGTCGGTATTGCCAAGCTGTTTTAATAATTCTCTTTGCATTTTATATGATTCTCCTTTCTTCCTTTTATTGCCGTCACACAAACACATCAACGAGTAATGAAGCACAGAGTTCATGCTATTAAAAGCAGGATATCTTGGATGGAAATGAAATTCCAGATAGGTCATAAATGAATGTGTACTCTTTTACCACCCCTTTTTTATCCTTGAACACTTCTTTCTGTTTCTTCTACAGCAATTTCTCCCACAAATCTGTTGCTCAGTCTGTTTTAATTGCTTTTCGTGTGTATTTTATTACCTTTTCATCCATGATCTCTCTTCCACCTGGAAAAGATTCAAACAAAAAAGGGTAATAAAGTGTGGGGTGTAATGAAAATGCAAAATTCCTTTCTGAAAACAAAGACACATACATTCACATATATTTTCAATTCTCTTTCACAATATTTATTGATAGATCATTTTTATGGTGTCTACTTTTGCACAGATCCAGACTATGAAACGGTGAAGGAGATAAAGGTATTAAAATTTGTCATTTAATTCCAAGCAAATAAGTCGTTATTACGTAGCCCCTAATTCCGTTAAAAAGTCCTCATAGGAAGAATGGAAGCAATTACAATTATTTACAATCAGATTTCTCTAAATATTTTATTGGAGTTAAGGTGAAATGGCTCCTGCATAGCTTCAGCTTGCCAAGTACTGTATCTCATTTCGCCTCCATTTCCTTCCTTAGTTATTATTTATTTTTTATTATTTACTTCTTTATTTTCTGCATAGATTGCTTAAACCCATGTTCAAATTACCATGTGTCCAAAACCCATGTTTAAATTCATGTTCCTACTACCACTTATATTGTTTCCAGTGTCGAAATAATTTACTAACTGGCAATCAAGTTTAGAGTACAATGAATTGTACCACAGTAGATCCATCCATTCTTGTTTGACTAATTTCAATTATTCGTGCTGTACAAAAAATATTTTTATTCGAATGAATTGTTTACAACCGAAGCAAAGACAATAAAAATGTTGACCTACTACTAACCAATGCTTAATTATGTAGTGTCTTCTGTGATGAAATGAAATCTAATTCAATTTTGTTTATTCCTTATTTTTTATGATGATGGTGAGGATAGGTCTTGTTTGTGGTGGCTGAATTTTCTATTGGTTCAGTTCAGACTGTTTACACCGCCTCCTGCAACTCTTTCTCGCAACTCTCCCCTCTCTCTGTGCAATTCCACGAGGCAAGAACAGTGACAGAAGGACGTTTTAGCGGCTAGACAAGTTCAGTACGCGTCAGACTGCGCGCCTGACAAGTTTGGAGGGAGTTGCATCTTGCGGTTAGTTCGCGATCCCCGTTCGTAGTGTACGGTTCGTTCGCGATCTCAGTTCGTATCGTTCGGTTCAAACAGTTCGTTGTTAGCGGACTCGCTCGAGTTGAATTTGTTATTATGTATTCGGTTGTGTATGAAATAATGCCGAAGTGTTGTTCGCTGTTTTCATGGCGCTTTGCTGAAAGGACTTGACAGCGACAGACTTTGTCGCCAAGTTGGCGTAACTTAAGTGTGTGACGTCAGAGGTAAGCGCGCTTATAGTTCATCGACAGGTGGTGTTGGCGTCAGCATGTGTGTGTGTGTGTCTCAAATGTCAAAACATATTTGCGATGCGGGGTGACTGTGTGTGTAATTTGATGATAAATACTTGGTTTTTCACTTTACATACGTTCTGGGCAAGCACGTAACTATCTTGGTAACTCCCTCAATGGTAGAGTAGAGTACATGGTAGCAACATGGTTAAGTTACTCTACTTCTTTTTAGTATTCTAGCTCTTTTAGTATAATCTACCTCAAATTCTACTAATGAAAAACAAGCTTAGCCTATTTGTGTGAAGGATTGTTGGTTCAACTTCTTTCTAGTATGCCAGCTCTTTTAGTATAATCTACCTCTAATTCTACTAATGAAAAACAAGCTTAGCCTATTTGTGTGAAGGATTGTTGGATCAACTTCTTATATGTTCTCTATTTATTTTCATATTTGTATCGAATGTACAAGAATGAAATTGAATGTCGCAAAAATCTGCATAGTCTCCAGTCAATTTGAAAAACAACAAATTGAACCCTTACCTATTGCACCCTTACGAAAGGGGCTATGTCTTTATCCTACCGGTTAGGAAATCTCTATCGGCCCGATCCAGCTTCTCAGCATTTTCTTCTATCATGTTTTTCAATATGCTAAAGCTAAACAGTCTTCAATTTGTTGTGGAAAGGATGGAAATATCAGTATAGAGTTAGCTACACTTGTACTGAGATTAAATTAATAAATCATTCTGTGAGCAGAATTCTCGAAGGATTGTGTTGTTATGTTTGTGAAGTTATGTTATGAAGAGTTTAATTTGGTTGGGTGTGACATTGAAATCGTGTTGCTTCAACAAGTTTTATGTGAGGAGTATAGAATGTCTTTTTCAATAATTTGTGTCAAACTTGGAGCTTTTAAGAGTCTGATGAACAGAAATGCTTTGGATAGAATCGTGAATGATTGTGAGAATTTGGAATTTAAAGAATTTGGAAAAAGGAAGGGAATGGGTGAAATAACCTGGAATACGAGTAATAGTAGGTCTAAAGAGATGGAGAAGATGAGAAGAATAAAGCAAATAAATATTCAGAAGTTGAATAAAAAAAAGAAGATATTAACAGTCAAATCATGATGGATTAGATTAGAGTGTCTGAATCAATTGTGAATTTAGAAGTCTGAATTTGAAGTCTCAATCTTCAATAACAACTTTATATTGTATTTAAAATGTGGTATTGTGAGTTAAGTTTTAGTGCTCTGAATCTATAAATCAAAATAATTCAATTTTGAAGATTTTTGGAACTGATTCGTGAAAATTCAGTGAAATTCAATGTTGGACTACATAACCTATATCTTTTCCACATTTCCCATTACGGAAATTGGATGATTCGGCGAAGCGGAACACCCGAAAAGGTCTCCCCGCTAATAAAAGCCATAAGCATAATAATAATAATAAGAAGAACTTTCATATTTGTGAGCAAAGATACATCGCTGTTTGTTTCATTTGTAGCAGGAAGTATATTACTACACCAAGTGTGTGGAAGAGGAGTGTAGTAATTACAATGTTTCCACTACTAATAAATTTCCACTACTTGATAGTTATCGTTGAGAAAAAACTAGTCTGCTTACATGTTTAATATATCCAATTTTTGTAATCCATCAACATTCAATATTTCCATTTGGATCATGGAGCTGATACATGCTTTCCTGAATTCAGTCATTTTTATTACAATTGTGTAGCTTCATAATTTCCAAAATGAATAATATAAGTTTAAACAAAATAATTTTCAAAAATATATAACCTACCTCGAATTTAAGCATATTGAAGATCATATTTTTAATGTTGTTAAATATTTTTTACAAAAATTAAATCCTGAATCTAAGAATATATTTCCGATGTTATTTTGTAGCCAAGCCAAAGTGCAGGCAGACAGAATAAACACAGAGATGTTGGTGTCGGACTGAGCTGTTAGCAGAAGCCGATGGCATTCTGAGTTGAAAGTTGACAGCCTCCGTTTCTATTTTAAGAAGGTCGTCAATTCTCGGTTCGTTCAAATAGAACCGGACGCACTTGAACGGATAGAAAATCCGTTTTTGTTTGTTTTCGACTTGAATGAAATTTGTTTTGGAATGGTTGAATTTTGGGGCCAATAGCATCACGGAAGTGGGTCGTGAATTTCCGCAATGAACTTGAAATTCTGACAGGGATAACACTGATAACAGAAATATTGTACATTTTCAATTTCTCTCATTTATATTTTGCGTTCACTTATCATAGAGTCATACATGATGAGAGGCTACTTAATTACGAAGTGGTATGCTTGAAAATAGATGTTAATTAATCCCTCACAATCGAACTTGAACAAAATTTTTACTTGAACAAAAATCAGTTGATATTGTCTCTAACCAAGGACAATATAATACTGTATATTTTCTTTTCTTGAACTAAATGCTACTCGATGTATACAGTAAACTGGAGCCGGTTAATGTACTAACTGAGTAACTAACTAAGTTACGAGTTGGCTAACTCAGTTACAAGTAACTGAGCTTGTAATGTCAACTGGAGCTGGTGGAGCCAGCCACTCTGATAGATCGTTCAAGCTATGTTGTAGGTCTATCATTAAATTAGGCCTAAGTCGCTGTCATGATATCAAGTCCTATCAAATTTCAACTCGTAAATTTTTCGACTTTTTAAATTTCATTTTATATTTTTCCAACTAAACTTCTTACCTGTTGCCAGATACTCTTCACTGTATTTTTTAAATTTTATCACTTAACAATATATTTTTCACCATAGTGTGTATAGAACCTTAACAATTGAAAAACGTTTCTTCCATTGAAACCAAAAAATCTGTTACAAAATTATATTGATGTTCTATAGTCTACCTACAGGAATATGTCTGTAGTCAACAGGAATAATAATAATAAAAATAATGATATAAAAAGAATATATCAAAGTAAAGCAATTACGAACTTGCCTTTTGTTATATACTGTAATAAAGCCTTGACCTCCAAGCAGACTACATTGAAAAATGGGTCGAGGTGAGAAACCTTTGTCAAGATATCTTCATAACTTTTATTATTCAACCAACAAATCACAACTTTCAGGATGCGCTTTGTTGTTGTTATTATTATTCAACATTAGCTCACTTAATGGCCCGTTTTGATGGAAATTCTTGAGAATACGTTGGTGCTGTGCCAAGTGAGCCAGCATAATTAAGTAGGAGAAGATGTTCGGGCTTGAATCTTAAAAAGGAGCTGCTAAGATTTATTGGCGGTTGAACGAAGAGCGATGGCGAAAAACAATCGAATCGCTTGCGCCGATGAGGTCATTGACGAGAGACGCAGTCGTGACGTCACTCACCCACTACTTTTTTGTTCCGTTTTCATTTGCCGATCACCTGTTGAATGAATGGGTCTTTTCTTGGGGCTTGATGTTCAAAATCACAAATGAGCTCGGTTGTTCAAGGTTGATGCAAGTTTGGTTCAAAATCAATTATGTCGCTGGTATCCGTGTTTATGATTTTGGAAGATTTTTCAAAAATTTCAAGTTGAAATTCAGTGTTGGGACTACGTCTTCACCTACACGTTTTCCATATTATTTTCCAAACAATTTCAGGGAATATGGGATGATTCGGCGAGGCAGAACACCCAAGCATAGACTAACTATACATAGACTAACTAGTGTTGTCTGTGACCCAAGGATCTCCCCGTCATAAAAGTTTAATAATATGATAGGTTATTAATTTTGGATACAATAGCAAGCATTCTTGATTGTAAAATTCTAAAGGCTAGTTGCATAGAAATCTCATTGAATTTAACCAGCGTATATGAGATATTTCTGAATACAAGAATTGAGATTTTCTCAATTTAGATTTTCGTTCAACTGACTGCAAATTTTAGTCAGGGCTATTGAATAAAAACTGTTCGAAAATGATTACTGGACATAGCTTGTTATCATTATTCACCTATAAGTTGAGGCACAAATTTACCAACTTATGTTAAAGCCATTCCACACTGCGGGGGATGGATGGACGCCTCTTGGATAGCGTCCATCCTTTGCTGTGTGGAAAACTTTTCTTACATTCTTAGTTTCTTTGTAATTTTTTGTAACTTTAAGATTATTGGATAGGTTTCAGTTGAATAAATGATGGCTTTAAGGTATGTTTCAGGTATTTGAAGGTATGGTAATATTTTAAATTATCAAATTTTGATAACGTTAATATTTGAAAGAAACAGAGCAAGAGAATAATATGAAAATTTATGACGATTTTTCTGTTACAAGACAAATCGTTTTGATTGTTCAATTCTAATTCAATAAATTTATTTTCAATTGGCTAGTATCAATTTTCAGTAAGAGTTTAAAGTTGAGATTTTTAGTAATTTGCTGAAGTGCATTCATTGAAGTAAATTCTTTTAAAATACCTCTCTACCAAGAATTGTGATTCCGTAACATGGTATTTTCCAAATTAAAATCCTCAATAATAATAATAATAATTCATTCAATTATTCTCAACATTCAGACCAAGAACTGAATTGAAGCGTGTAATCAGTCAAATTTTCGTCGCAAACACAATACGTTCACTGTATCCCAAGAGTTCACATGCTTCTAACCGTACTAAAAGTTGGCTAGGAATCTATTGTACTTTTTAAAACATGACATCATCCCACCAATTTGAATTTTGTTCCCAAATGCTCTACTTTTACAACAGAGTATACTTATTACCGGCTACCAAGTTGTCATATTGCTGCAGAAATTGTTCAGCGCATGAAAACATACTTGATAAAGAAAATGATTCAGTAAGTAAAAGAAATGAAGATAATAAAACAGTCAGTAAAAGAAAATGATACAGAGGACATATCGCTTTATATGAAAATGATTTAAGGAAAATTATTGCTTTTTCTACTATGGGTCAACTTAGTTTTATAATTTTTTCAATTGTAATAGGATCCCGAACTGTATCTAATCATTTTCAATGATCAACTTTGAAATCATTCGTAAGACCTGAAGTATAGAAATTAATCATCTACTCTATTTCAGAAATAGCTCAGTATAGTAATGTAACTTTCTTAATAATGTCTGGTGAGATGTGATATTTTAACATAATGAAGATATGTACAGACACGTAATTGAAATTCGTGATATTTTAGTGTTTTCATTACATTCAATTACTTTACAAATGATTTCCCGAAAAAATATTCAGTCAACTTAAGACACAGTGTCTGGTGTGTTTGGTCAGTTTCATAAGAATCTTGAAGCTAGAGTATAATTTATTATATTTCATGTTTAACATTGTATGCATTTTGTCAGTACTTTTCTATTCTTTTAATTATTAATTACTGCATTTGCTCGACAACGTAATAGCTTGGATATCATTTACAATTCTTGGTTTTGATCTATCATGGTGTCAAATCTTTCAGTAATGAAGGCTACCAAGTTCTACTTGTTTCAAGTCATTCTTCTTTTTGTTGAAAACTATATGAAATACCACTGTAGAATTGGCTCATATTTATAAATATAGCTCAGTGCTCAGTATGACCACGCAAATAAATTTGAAGAGTACCCGAAAGCTTATTCGAGTTGTGTTGAAGATTGCGTTGAGATTGCTTACACGTGCCATGGATATTTAAGCACCAGCTCCTGAATAGAATAAATTATCGGCCTTTCAACCTCTACTTACTCAACAAATAAATTATCATTGAATGGTAATTCAAGCAATGAACTCACAACTTATTATCTATACAACTTAACAGTTGTAAAGACAAATCTTGGATAAAACTGAATAGGACTCTATACATTTCTAGTTCCATTCGAATTCTCAGATTTATTATCTTTGAAAAGGTGTTTTTTTCTAAAGAAATAATAACATGTGAAACTACTTCCTAATTATGTGTGCTTGTAATAAAAATAAGGAACATAAATATTTTCTTGAAGCACTCAAATAGGAACTTAACTAGGAAGTCATTAAATCTCTGATAAGTATGTTCCCTCAAGATGTCATTTGTCAAGTGTTTTTGTTTCACACTCGTTTCAAAACAAATAATTTTATGTATTTTGAATGATGAGATGCGATATTCCCTCTTCCTGTTACTTCTTGTTTTTTATTTCAGTGTTGTGCGATAACATTGAAAAAAAATGAGATTTTGACTTTTGTCCTTAAAGTCACAATTACAAAATCTTGATACTTTTAAAAATCATTTCTTTGTGTTTTGATGCTACACAGTACACATTCTCTGCAAGTAATATGTAAATGAGGCACTGGTATTCCCATATCTGTTTCAATACTACTCACTAAGCATAACCATCTCTGGATAATAAATCTGATAATTGAATTCAGAAGAAAGGATTTCCCAATGATTAGAGAATATATTGGACTTACCAGCTAGTAGCAAAAGCCAAAACCATGTTGCTCAATTCTTATTCTTCATCAGAGGTATAGCTGCAATAATGATAATAAATAAATAATATTCCATCCACCTATAATTGGTGCTCTATAACCGGAATAACTACAGTTTATATCCTTATTATTATATCCAAGAATTTATGTTTCACCTATAATTATCGAGAACACGAACATGCTTTACCTGAACAGGTTTATCTATCAAAGTATCGACAGAGATTATCCATTCATGTATAACCAACCATGTAAAACCATTCCATGTATGGTTAGTCTGTGGTATCACCTAAATACTTTTACTTAGAATTTTTTAAGTATATTATATCTAGAACTTAATTGAATCTCAATTGAGCTACTGTGATAGATTGATGTTGTTGATCTGTCAATCAGTAATAATGATTATTATTAGAGAGATCTGTGTTGTTTCCTCTGTTGCTAGTGAATGATTTCATTTCTGACCATAATTTTTGTTGCACAACCGAATCAGTGGGATTAAAAGCTGTCATTCATGACTCGTGCTGAATTTATTACTGTTGTCCAAGGTTTCGATTTCGTATTATTCAACCAGCTATAAAACGTGACTGAATTCCACCTGTATGAGATGCAGCTTGGTTTTAGTATGTGGTGTGATCTGAGTGAGTCGGACATTATTCGAAGGTGAACTTGCAAAATGTTCCACCAATTATTTTTCATCTTTGTGGATGAATCTGTTGGTTTAGAAACAAGGATGATCCGGAAAAGATTTGCCGAGTTTTCATTGGTAGAATTAGAGGTAGAATAGCTTTAGTGGTAGTTTTAGTAGAGAATACTAAAAATTAGTAGAGTAACTTTATCACACTGCAATCCCAAACTAGTACGTTTGTACGTTATCATTGGAGACTTCAACAAGAACCTTGTAGTAGTTGGTACTACTACTACAGATAGCCTACTGTTTAATCACAGTTTGGCCAATGGTGTGAAAACGTCAGTTGCAGTGTATTCCACAAGTTATCTAACACGTTTTTCCATATTTTAACCAATCTTAGTAGTTTGCATAACAATCGTATTATAAACTTTAAACCCTCTTCAAAAATTGAATATGCTAATAATTTTTTTAGATTATTTATTTGAATGACTATTCATTTGCTAAGGAAAAAGATTTAAAATTGAGTTATTGAGCCAATAATTCTGCATTGAAAATTTTCTCAGAGCATGTGAGTACTAGAGGCCAGAATAGTGGTGCTGGTACTGGTACAAACTATTGTGCCAAAGCATTAAGCACAAAGCACTCTTGTAGTACATTTCAAGAGTAATGAGTAGGTTCAAGCAGCGCTTATTTAAGAGACGGCCGAAAACTTCAAAGCGGAAAAGATGAAGGAGAGGAACATTTTAATTGAGGCTAATAATTTCGCCATTAAACAATTAATCAATAAGGGCAATTGAAGAAGTAACCTTTGCACTCGCGTTTATTGCTACCAATCGTCAAAATTTCTCTCACGTAGCTAGTTACTCCCACGCTGTTTGCCCTCTAAAAATATTCGCGTTTTACTTTGGCGACTTGTTTTGAAATAAGCCACTCAATCTATTCTTAGACATATCGTATCAATTGAGCTGTTAGAGTTATTCACCTCAAAACAAATTTCAGTTTCTTCCAACTGGTTAAATATTTGTTCAAATTTGTAGATGTGTTTTTGTTCAATGTAGTAACATTACGATTACTTTGATATTGAAATTAACTACTCTTGTAGAAAGAAACTAGAGATTATTTTTTAAATACTACCAGTATTTTTATTCTAAATTTATAACTTCATAACTTTAAATTCAATTCAAGTTATAAATTTAATTTTTATAGCTAAATTTTACTCCAATACTATTCTAATATTACTCTTATTTTGCTACCTTTGATATTGAAACTTATATTATAAACTCTAGAGTATTCTTGAAATACTATCAACATTTTGATTTTCGTTTCAATAAATGAACACGGCAATATTACTTCGAAATTTTATTCTAAGCTATTTAGCAATTCACAAACATAATCATAGTTTAAAACAGGAGGTTCCAGAAGGAAAGTTAGTAAAATAAACGGGAGGAATTGAAAACTCTTCTATTTATGGTTACCCATGGCGGCGTAGAATCAATAGAATCTCAGGAAAAGTGGGAAGGAGAATTTTCATACTTTCATTTTCATGAATACTTCTTTACTTTCCAAGTTTTCATATTCGTTGGTATTCAGTAGTGCACAATATTTTATTTTGTAGAAAATATCAGACAGACAAATCTAGAGTACCGTAATTTTTTTACTGATTTTTAAAAAATTTAATTCAGAAAACAAAGCGGCGGTACAAATTGACTCCTGTACAATATTTATTTCGGATAACTGAAGCAACCAACGAAGAAATTAAGAAATTATGAATGAATGAATCATTATCATAATAATTATCACATAATATAAACTATGGTAGTCCTACTTTTCACGGTATGGTGTATCAGTCATTCTTTATTGTTGCAAAACATTACAAATGTTAAAAACAAACGTCATATAAAAGAAAGTCAATTAGACAGAAGTCCAGATTATACAAAAGAAATAAAGACCGTCAAATGCTAATTAGCTAGTCAAAAACTGAAACAATTTGCCACAGAGCATTATAATGTAAATCTAAAATCTATCATAGCTTTTAAAGTATCCTGCAGATACTGCAAGTATTAAAAACATTTTGAGCAATACTTTATTAGCCCAGGCAAATTAGACTTCTAGGTCCTAAAAAATAACATAAGGCTGGAAATGATCTCAAACCACTTTGGGCATCCTAAAGAAGGCCAATATGAGTTTGCGACGGTTTCTGAGTGCCGCGTGATATAGGGTGCCCAAGAAACCTCGAAATTTTGGTTCCGTTTCTAGTTATCTTCAATTTACGTCGAAACTAAGCGTCGGACAGAAAAACTCAATTAACGTTTTTTCTAGTAAATAAAATTTCCAAGAGATTGGTGCCTAACTCATTCCTCTAAGTTCAATAACTACCGAGTTATGATTTTTCAAAAAAAGGGTAATTTTTGGAGAGAAACTGAAATTCAACCATTCTAAGTTTTTAAATGTTCATATCTTCCGTATTATGTATTAGAATTGTGTAAATCAAAATCCCTCTGGGGATAATTTTCTTCTCTACAATTTTAGACCAAGTAGGCCTTCTTATCTTGTCTACTATTTGAGCTAGAGCTGTTAACAAAATTCCTTGCATTTCAAAAAGGACCATATTTTTTGTGGTGAAGTCTATCACACGTTTCTATGTACTTCTATTGAAGTATCCTATTAGAATATTGTTTCTGACATCATTCTTCCTCAGAATATCTACTTTGCGGCTCCAAAAATCAAGTTTTTTGAGGAGTGGGAGGTAAGAAAGGACCCTTCAAGGATGATAAACTGAGGACGACCCTAACTTTCGTATAAGTGGACGGATCTTAACAAACAACATCTCATTGTTTTTAGCTCATTAAGGCGATTGAAATTCATATATCATATGTTGAATTTGGTCAAAATTTAATAATTTTTTGCCCAAAGAGTCCTTTGACTTTATTCCCATATACCGAGAAGAAGGCAATTTTTTGTTTTCAAATACATTTATCTTGAATGCCGATGATGATAATAAAATTGTATTTGGTCTCAAATTGTAGAACAGAATCTCCTCTTTCATTTGCAATCATTGCGACCAAAATATTGCATTCTCAAGTTGAGTACATGCAATTTAAAAAGATGAGAAAACTATTTTTCACGTTTTTTCATTATTTTGCTGTTACTAGTTAGCTTCTAAATTGGGATTATTGGAAGTAAAAAACATGTATCTGGGTTCAAATTGTAGGAAATTTTATTCTTTACGTGTATTATTAGCTCAAATACCCATATAACCCCTCTAGTCTGGTGAAAAATTGAAATAACGTGAACAAGGGAAGAATTCTGATGATTTTTCGACTTACAAAACCAAATGTTTTAAACTTGAGAATGCGATATTCTGGTCGCAAATGATTGCAAATGAAAGAGGAGATTCTGTTCTACAATTTGAGACCAAATACAATTTTTTATCATCATCGGCATTCAAGATAAATGTATTTGAAAACAAAAAATTGCCTTCTTCTCGGTATATGGGAATAAAGTCAAAGGACTCTTTGGGCAAAAAATTATTAAATTTTGACCAAATTCAACATATGATATATGAATTTCAATCGCCTTAATGAGCTAAAAACAATGAGATGTTGTTTGTTTTAAGATCCGTCCACTTATACGAAAGTTAGGGTCGTCCTCAGTTTATCATCCTTGAAGGGTCCTTTCTTACCTCCCACTCCTCAAAAAACTTGATTTTTGGAGCCGCAAAGTAGATATTCTGAGGAAGAATGATGTCAGAAACAATTTTCTAATAGGATACTTCACTAGAAGTACATAGAAACGTGTGATAGACTTCACCACAAAAATATGGTCCTGAAATGCAGGGAATTTTGTTAACAGCTCTAGCTCAAATAGTGAACAAGATAAGAAGGCCTACTTGGTCTAAAATTGAGAAGAATTATCCCAGAGGGATTTTGATTTACACAATTCTAATACATAATACGGAAGATATGAACATTTAAAAACTTAGAATGGTTGAATTTCAGTTTCTCAAAATTACCTTTTTGAAAAATCATAACTCGGTAGTTGAACTTAGAGGAATGAGTTAGGCACCAATCTCTTGGAAATTTTATTTACTAGAAAAACGTTAATTGAGTTTTTCTGTCCGACGCTTAGTTTCGACGTAAATTGAAGATAAACTAGAAACGGAACCAAAATTTCGAGGTTTCTTGGGCATATCACGCGGCACTCAGAAACCGTCGCAAACTCATATTGGCCTTCTTTAGGATGCCCAAAGTGGTTTGAGATCATTTCCAGCCTTATGTTATTTTTTAGGACCTAGTCCCTTTTTTTGTTCTAATTTGCCTGGGCTATATACAATTTCTACCAAAAAAACTCATCGACTGAGTATAAACACTTTTGTATAAGCAAGTCTTTTAGGTACGATTTGAAAAGTTTGATGTTCATCAATCTGACATTTGGATCAAGCTCATTAAATAATTGAATAGTCATATATCGCCAATTTCTATGTGTACCTGCATATTGGGGAGGATCAATTCTAACGTTCAGCCTGCCTCTTGTGGGATAGTTGTGGATTTCACTAACAATTTTTGCTCATATTCTTTCTCATGTACATCAAACAAATAGATATTTGCAAATAAATTTCTTATAAATGCAAGTTTCACAAGTTTTGTTTAGTTTTCAAAGCTTACAAACTCTGCCAGGCATTTTTATCCGGATTAAATCTCAGGTAATGTTGGGGGCAGTAACTCAGTGCAGTGATGCCAAGTAGTCAGCTCCAGATTACAAGAAGACCTACCTGTCTATTAAAAAACCTCTTGACCCCATTCTTGATGCTGTTTGCTCATCTCTATTTTTACAGCTTTTCGTTTATGGATTTTGAATATTTTTGGGAATTTTTGTATTCCAATGCCCTTTTATTTATCTGCTTTTTGTCTCTACCCTAGCCTTCATCCACCTTATCATTTCCAGATTTCCTCTTGATTTTTACTATAATTTTTTTCTAATTTCTACTGTATCTTACAATGGAATCTTATCATGAATCATCGCCATTTATCCCAAATCTGTCTTTGATATTGTTGCATTGGAAGTTTTTCGTTCTTTGTCAGTCACTCATTTATTTTGTTTAATCGGTATTAATCTTGCTTACTTAATAATGAATCTATTTTCGAGTAGGCCCATCAATAATGTTCTAAGATCAACACTCATTATACATAGTTTTCATTGATTTTATCTTCTACTGTACTGCAATCTATGTATGTAATATTTCTACTTTGTTTACTTCAATAGTTAATACTCAGGTATTATAGAATTAGCTTTCTTAGAAAAAAGATTTTAAAATCATATAGTAATTTCATATTATATATCCTATATATAGGAATACTATTTGAGTAGTGTGGTATCAAAACCAACAATTTCCATTTTTTTCCCAATGAAATTGTCGGTTTTTATCACAACGTATAATGTCTCATTGAAAAACGTGTATAAACATCTGGGATGGAATCAAAATCAAAAGTCTCAATGACAGATATTTGCCATTTGCCAAAAATTTACAAAAGCGGAGATTGTTGGTTTTGATACTATACACTACTCATTTCTACATTATAGGAATAGGAATTATGTTCCTATTCAAAGTTTTGATGAAACCAGAAAAAAGATGAAAAAACATCAGTGAAAGAATTGATTTTCAAACAGCTTGTGTTGTGGACTAATTCTGCGCCAGCTCATCATGGGCTTTCATGTCAGAAATCGTTGAGACTCAATGAATCATATATAATGATGGGTAGAAAAACTATTCCTAGTATTTTTCTATCGTCATTCATCTCGTTGAAAGTTACGTAAAGCTATGAAATTCCAGGCAGCCTTGTATTTTATTGTACGATCCAAGAATATCACGAGATAATCCAAGAAGTTCAATCTATCTCTTCATTAAACTACTTTTTAATTTTACAGTTTAATGATATTCTGTATTACAGCAGAGACAATTGGAACTAAAGTACTCCAAGTACTTTTACTTTAGTACTTAAAGTACTTTTATTAGTACTCCAATTGTCTCTGATTACAGTATTTAGCATTCCATTCTCCCCAATCTTAATTTTTGTGTAAAGCGTTTATACATGTAATGATTCTCTTGCGACAGTATCATATGTCTGTACTGTGCTCCTCTACTGTATTTATTTTTCCAATTAGTTTTTATTATATTGAATTGCTGTCCTGTATTTGAAAGGTGTGTTGTGGTGTGTTGCAGGGAGGTGTTTGGGGCGTGGTGCAGACGCGTTGGTCCGGCGCCGGGCGCGATTGACAGCCGGCTGCCAGCTGATCAGGTGCAGGCGCTGTTCAATGACATGCAGCTCTTCCCATCCAACACTCAAGGTACCTACTCTAGGCGAACCATTCAGTTTTATTAGTCCAGCGGCCAGTCTTTCAGAGACATCCGATAAATGAGCTGGTGATTTAACCAGGCTATAGATAGATAGATAGATAGATAGATAGATAAACTAAAAAACTTCAAAACAACCAAACCAGGCTATAAATCATGACTGCAACTGAGTGGGATCGATGACAAACTGAACTACCTTGAAGAATTGAGACAAAATAGTGTTGGAAACCCTTGAATTACATTGATTTTATTTGCAAAACTACATTGCCTGGCCGTATAAATAAAATATATTTTATTGCTTTACAAATAAACAATATATAAGTTACAATTCTTTTACAAGTGTACAAATATATAATTGGAAACGTCAATACATCAACAATACTGATCAGTAGATCGATTTCTTATCGCTAGCGATGGGGCTGCTAAAAGTAATAATTATATTTAGGAGCGCATTTGTAATCATGGAGTCTTATTTTGAAATACTCTTTCCAATTAATATGAGTAATTTATTCTCATCATTGAATTTTGAAGATTCTGTTTGATTATGTAAGTATTAGGCTAGGCGTACACCGGTTAGTCAAGACAAGACAAGACGAGATTAGTCACGTTTAGTCACAGTAATTTACATAGTTGCTTATGAAGCAGCACACACTGATGCAATGACTAATCGATGTGTTTTGCTTCATAAGCAACTATGTGAAGTACTAAGACTAAACGTGATTAATCTTGTCTTGTCTTGACTAACCGGTGTACGCCTAGCCTTAAAGGCTTCAAAGGGTGAATAATTTTGTTGCTAGTTAAAAAAATAGTCTTGGTGAACTTGAGTACATGCGAACCAATAAGAGACAAAATGTTGCTAAAAGCTCTGCTTTTCAGACAGTTGGATGAGATTTGTACATTGTTTGGTTGGCTATTTACTATCCTTCTGGAAAAGTTGTTACCTTTCATTACCAAATTCTGAGCTGGTTCACATCCATTTCTGTAACGAAAAGGCAAGACATGCTGTAATAATTTTTCAAGCTCATCACCATACAGTCTATACTATTTACTGTTTACTAAATCTGAATAGTAGCCAAATCACTTTTCTGAGGCGTATTAACATTCAAAGTAATTTTCGTTCGATTAATCTATAATAAGAAGTGCATCATCCATGTAATTAGAATTATCAGTTCAAATGCTATCATTTTTGTTAATTATCCATGGCAGGACGAATTTTTAAAAATATGCTTGATTAAAGGCCATCTTTGAAAACATTTGATAACGATGTAGTATTCAATATTGTGTAACGATTTCTATCAATAGATGTGACACCGTTTGTTTATAGAGATTTTTTGGATTCAATTATTATAGTTTGAACATCAGTTCATATTATGAGCTTCCAACTATTCGGTTTCTCTCGAATCAATTTTACTTATTTGAAATACACTTAGTTCCATGTTAATTGTCTATAAACTTCTTCCCAATAATAACCTATCTATCACATTTTTCAGTGTCTCCTATACGAAAATTTAAATTGAAATTACAAAATACTATTCATTTGAACGAATTGTTAATCCATCAAAATGTGTAAAAAAATAATAATTACTTCATCTAATTCCTCCCTGAGTTGTCATCATCGAAGCCCATACATACTCAAGAACTCAAGTTATTACAATTGAAATCTCAAGCTTTATTTAATGAAATTTAGTATTATTAGAAAAACTTGATATCTTCAGTTTTTGTATTATTTCCCCCTCCCCATTACCATATTATAAGAAAATTTAAATTTGGATATTTTTTTAAAATCATCAGTATGCATTTTTGACTTAATTTCAAGCAAGAAATAACAGTTTGAGCTCGATTCGATTCACAATATATTTTTTAATTAGAGTTCCTAGTAGGTTTCGATTTAATTTTTTTCCATGGTGATTGCTGTTTTCATTGAAGAGTCTGTATAATCATGATTATAATCTTTAGTTTTCATTTATGCATCTTACAGGCCTATGCTAGACATACTCATGAATAAATTATCTACCTTTGGTAGGGGTAAACTATGGTAGATTATTTTTATCACTTATTTAACACAATATCAATTTTCTTCCAAAAGATTTCATGATTCTACTTTCATGATACGTACCTATTATGCTTTATTTGAATCTTTGATATTTTGGTTTACCTTAATTGTTCATAGCCTACTATATTTTATCTTCCGATAGTTTTCTTGTTCTATTTCCATTATATTCATCTCGATCTCATCACTGTTTTATGTAAATTGATTGCATGTAATTTTTATTACTTAATCAATTGTATCTTGGTTACTTGATACTCGGTCAATTTAGTAAAGAATAATAGTAAATAATAGTAAAGACTGATTTGGGCTTAATGCCTGTAGCCTTCATGTTTTTGGAATGAATAAATTTAAATACTCTTATAAATGTAGTATACTATCTATCTAGTATCTAGTAGCTTAAGGTCGAGTGGTAGAGTGGACTCTCTTGTCCTAACTCCGCCTAATAGAGAATTTTTTTCCATTTTATTTCATTCAGAAGCTTAGTGTTTCAGTTTTTTTATCATTTACGTATTTATCTAGTTATATTATGTAATTGGAATTGATGTCTAATTTTATTAATCATTTTCTTGATGTTTTCAAAATGTTAATAGTGTTGTGTTGTGTTTGTGCAGTGGGCGAGATGTTGCAGTGTGCAAAGGAGTGTGCCGTAGACCGGGGCAACGGCTCTTATCTCACTTTCAGCGAGTTCTGTGTCTTTGCAACTGAACTGAAGAGATGCTATGAAAAAGGGTAATTATTAGAATATTCCTAGTCACAATTATTGGCATTAATCATTATTTGTCGTATTATTCATGATATTATAATTATATAATATTCACTCATGACGTTCAAAGTTGAAATTTCAAGAATGAAACACCTGTGGTAATTTCCTCCTTACCGCTTACTACAAAAACATCATTAGGCTATATTACTTTTATTATCAGCGAAAGATGATGAATTCTATGTATGAAGTCTAATGTATGAATATGATTTTGTGAGTGCGTTTTTATTTAGCTCCAAATTTTCAAAGTTTTCAACATTTTCAATAACTTTTGAATTTTTTTTTGGCGTTTTTGTTTGCAACTTTAATATGAACTATTTAAAAATTATCTTGCTTTCTTTATTGAAGAGGAAATTGGTGATTTAGTAAGATGATATGACATAACCTGAATTTGGACTGTTTGTATAAATTGAAAGAGGGACAGTTTTGGGCATGAACCTGTTGTACTCTCCTTTGTAAATAATTGCATAAATGATTGATCGAATATGACACAAATGATTAATTGAATGAATTCTTAATTAGAAAAAGTTTTCAATTACTGATTTAGTATTCATTAAATAATTTATAAATGGGTTCAGTGGGCAACTGCCTAGGGCGGAAAATTTTTAGGGGCGCAAAATTTAGTTGAAGTTGATTTGATGCTTTTCCAGGCGTTTTATTGTGACCAAAACAATTGAGTTGAATAAATTATTAGGGCAAATTCTAGTTATTAGAAATAAATATAATAAAAATCAAATGGTTAAGAATGGTAGCTGTAGACATGATTGTACAGAATATTGGGCCTTATATTAGGCTTAGACAAAAAATAATTCCAAAATAAATGCAATAGGCCTAAGAAAAAGGGGCTGAAACGAGCCAAGGTTGTCCAGGACACAATTCACAGAAGACCTGGCCCTGAAATAATTGTTATTAAATAGTGTAATGGCTGTTTTCTTTTAACTTTTAGAAGGACTCAGCGTCTGGTGAGAAAACTGTCAGACTGCTAGGTTTTAATGGCACTTTCGCATGTTGCCAGTGGTATGCTAGTTGACTGCCACAACTAGAAATTTGACATAAACTAACTTTATCGGAGAAGGAAAATTAAGCCAGAACTAGTAACTTATTCTTATTAGATATTAGCCTAACTATAGCCCGTTTGCGCCATCTTCGTTTACACTAAGTCGCGAAACATAGTTTAAACTTTGTTTGAACAATAAATCTACGGTTTAAACTTCAATTTAAACGGAAATGTTGTATACGGGCCTCAGTAATTCATTTGTTCCAAATCAACCATAGTGGAATAATGCATCATTTCACTTTACCGGCCGTGCTAGGTGACGTCAAATTTTCACTGGCGCCAGTCAACTGGTTCATTAACTGGAAACGTGTATACATTTTATTACTCATGAATTGATGTGTTTATTTGTTATGTTCAAGGATTTCCTGTCCGGGATCATTAACAAGACTGCTAGATCAGAATGGAGTAGAGAGAAAAAGGAAACCCCGGAGGATGCCCAGTAAGTTCAAAACATTTGCTCTTTTAAGAGAAACCGTTCAAATTTGTAGCATTTTAAAATCAGATTACTAATATTTTGTTTGGTATTTATCTCATTTTTTCACTCTCTCCTTATATTCTACCCAATAGTTTGTTTTAAGAACTATTTACATACATCAGTGTCCGATCATCTCCGTTCCGTTTCCAGCCATTCGTTCTGCGCATGCGTGAACAATGACGGACCAATCACAGAGCGCTAGGCGCATCGACGCATGCGCAGAACCAATGGCTGGAAACGGAACGGAGATGATAGGACACTGCACTGATGTGTGTGAAGTGAATAGTCCTTTATTAATAGAAGCTTGTATTACCACAAATATCTGTCAATAAATGATCAGATGCTTCCTATTCGCTCATTCAAAAATAACGGAGAGTAATGGAGTTCATTGCTACTAATATAACGGTATTATTACCTGAGGATGAAACCAGGTTTAATGACTTTCTCTATCAACTTATTGAGTGGTTGGGATCGCCTTCAATAGTTATACTTTCCCAAACCTCATACGTATTCCAACCATCTCTTTACTGTCGCCTCAAACGCCAAGTTTATCAAATTTGAGATAGGAACACAATTTCAGCCTTGAATGTCTAACAAATTCAATGTGAAATTGATACTAAAATATCAGATTTCAAGTGTTGATTTTTCCTCCATTTATAATGAAAGAATCAGGTGTATAATCGTTTCAATTACAGTTTATATTCCATCACTGATTTACTTCGATAGTACCTTCATTTCAGGTTGACTCAATCGTCATAATATATGGATAACCTTGAAATTACTTGAAATGTTTGTTTTTATTGTTCAATTGTTTAATATCTCCAGCGATATTGTTTTCCTTCCATTTATAAAACAGTATTTATTTACATTTCATTTCACGGTACTGGAAATGAAATTTGAATAAATTTCTTCCAATTATTGTAAGATCACATTATCTATTATTGTCCAACGTATATGAATTTCGAAGAATATGTATTTGGAGAACTGTTTAGAAAATTTTTGTCTTCTTGTTTCAGAGGTCATTGCCAAAGATGAAGTATTTCTGGGCGGATCTTGCAACCCCACCACTTGGAGACAAGACGTAGCCATTCCATTACTAGAAACTCTAGGAATCACCTATTACAATCCAGTAAGTATATTTGATTCAGATTTATGATAGGGCTCAATAATTAATGAATTTGAATCGCATTATCAATATTATTATACTCTTGTGAATTTATGAATCAATGTTGTCAATAAATTCTTGTCAATATTGTGAATCATTGAAAAAGTTCGATTGAGTAGCTTTAATTTGAATTGTTCAAGTTGTTTTCTTTGTTAATTCTATTATGAATAATAATACTCAAATATTATACTAACAGAGGTTTGCTGAAAAAATATATCCGAATCTCAATTGCTCCACCATCAACAATAGTAAACAAATTTGAAAATGGTGCTACAACCGAAATTAGTATCTTAATCTGTTAATAAATATTTTCAGTGACAATATTCTTGGATTCTCTTCAATATTCATTGTATGTCTACCACTAAACTACCTTCGCTACTAAGAAGAAAGTTAATAATTGAATATTAGGCTTTTAGATAATTCCAATTTTTTAAGTGTTCATCGTTGCCAGATCATGTTACCAGTCGACTTATTTATAAGAATTCATGAGTAACTCATAAGAACAGGAGCCTGCTCCGTGAAGTTCAGGAGTCTTGTAAAACAGAAAAATAGTGAGTTCAAATTAAACAGTCATATCAGACTGATGTAGTAATTCATAGTAAAAAATGTCAATTTCTATTCAATACTTGTGAAAATTAACAATAAACAATTGAAACTATTAACAAATATTGAATAGAACGAGAAATTTTATCCAAAAAATGTCCATAATCACTATGAGTGACTACAGCTGATTTATCTGTTAAGTGTTATTTCGCCATTCTCCTGTTTTACAAGGAAACATGTCCCAGATGTCCATATATGATACCCTAATACATTTTTGTTACTTATAATACCATTTATAATAATATTGAGTGTAAATTTTAGAAATAACACTGAATATTTAGTCAAGTCGACTGTGACTACAAACAATGCATTAGGGATTATGATTTGGGGTGAGGGTAGAATATTCGGGAAAGGATATGGAGGCATTATGATTATTTTTTGCCTATTATCTTTAATACATTTTGTCGTAATATAATTTGGGTATTTTCATGTTAACGCGAACTTTTTAACATCGAACAATTTTTATAGATATATCGATATTTTCAATACTGTAGTTATCGATATTTCAGAAATAATAGTAGCCTGAGTTATAGTAGATAATCTAAAAAAAACATTCATAAACAAGCAAATAAAACTATATCTGTGGTCAACTGTGAAATTTCACTTGGTTAACCAAGTTCTAGCTTGGTTCTAGCTTTTTTTTCGTTTGATGGAAGATTTCAAATCAACATGTGGCAATTTTTTTTATCGTATTGCTTTTATTGGTGGGGAGACCCTTACGGGTAGGTTCCACTTCGCCTCATTGCACAATTTTTTGTGGCAATGTTATTTCATGTTAAACCAAAATATATTATTTTATCCTAAATACAGTACTACAGAGTGTATAATTGTACAGTAACTTAATTGTATTTTAAAACCAAAATCTTTTTTGTTGAAACATTGAACAATGTTGTAACAATGTCAGTTTAGCTGAAAAAATACACCAGTAGGCTATACTCGTATGTAGTTTAAATACAAATTTGTACAAGAAATCAGTACAGGAATTTTCAAATGGAAACATACAAATATCTCATAACCTATCCTCACACATAAAACAGAAACTTGATGATAAATTCAACACTAACTGCTTATAGTGTAAAACCTGTGCTGAAATCTAATCTGTATCTATAGCAGGATCCTTTCAACTTGTCAGAAATCAGATGTTTCTTAGAGCAATATCACAATACTTAACCTACAAATGCTGAATCTCGCAGATTATTGAAAAGGTCTTTCAAAAATTTATTCTTTGAAAGGTATTCTTTAAAAAGGTATTTTAGAGACTTTAAAGGTCTTTAAGACTTTTAAGCCTTTTGATTATTGTATCGAAATCACTGTTTAATTATTAGCGAACAGCTGATTTCTGACAAGTTAAATGGATCGTGCTATACCTGCTAATAAAATATATTAGATATAGCAGGATCCGTTTAACTTGTCAGAAAACATATGTTTCAAAAATCAATATCACTATACTTAACCTACAAATGCTGAATCTAGCAGATTATTGAAAATGTCTTTTTAAAAGTTATTCTTTGAAAGGTCTTCTTTAAAAAGGTTTTTTAAAGACTTTAAAGGTCTTTAAGTCGTTTAAGCCTTTTGATTGTTGTGTCGAAATCACTGTTTATTTATTACCAAAACAGCTGATTTCTGACAAGTTGAACGGATTCTGCTATACCTGCTGTCGGAAATCAAAACATGATAACGCTAATTGATATATCGATTAAAAAAAATAGATATTGAAAAGTTCGTGTTGATACGAAAGTATATAAGAATGAATTATACCGTTGTGTGTTGGCCAGCAAGTGGACGAGTGGAGCGCCGATCTGCTGGAGATGGAGTTCCGGGCCAAGGAGCAGGCCAGCGTGCTGTTCTATGTGATCGACGCGCAGACGCGCAACATAGCCGGCATCATAGAGGCGGCGCACATCGCCGGAGCCAGGCGCAAACTGGTGCTGGTGCTCGACCGCTACCAGCCTGGCCAGAAGCTGTGTGGAGGCGAGACTATCTCTCAACTGTAAGTAGTCACTCCAACAATCAAATTTACTTGAATGATAAAGTTATTTGGAGATTATCTCAACAAAATCGTTGTGGTTTGTATTGTCTTGATTTTATTTGCATTGAATGGTGACGAGCACACCTCTAGTGAGTCATCTTACATTTACTTGACAAACATGATTTTTATGAATGAAGACAACAGTTATAAACACATTTTTATTCCTCCTCACAATACAAATATTATTTATAAATATGAAAAAAAAATAAAAATTATATCATAAAATCTACAATTATTAATAATTATATTATTATTATTAATAAATAATGCAGGAATACAAATAAATCAATTCATCACAAATAGGCTAATGAATATTATCATGAATAGAAAAAGGATGAATGTGTACACATTATTTCAGTAAAAAATAAATATATACAGTAACTACCCTATATCTTGACATGTCTGTGTAATATGTACCAATATAAAAGATATAAACGCCATTTCACAATATAGTGTTATCAGTTCACTGATAAAAGATATAAACGTCATTTCACAAAATAGTGTTATCAGTTCACTGATGAAAGAAAATTGAAGTAAGCCTAACTTAAAATATTTAAACTAAAATGTCATGATATATGAATTTATATTGATTAATTTTGAAGGTAATCTCAACAAATTTGTGGATTATCTCCATTTGAATTTGAAATTGCTATCTAATGGCAAAAAAATATGTACATAGAAAATTTCGAACTGAACCATTTTACACAAAATTATTAGAAATTACAAGATGAGAAATTATTAAGATACAAGAATATTCATGGAAGAATACTTTTGATTTTATATAATCATGATACAAAGATATAATCACAAGTATTTGTTATTTACAAGAGTGATTTTTTTCTATCACTGAGTTGAGTCTGTAGATTCTTCTCTATTCCTGAATTAAATATCAACATTAATTTATTTCAATTTTTTTCCAGTGAATATGAAGAGTTGAATGCTGGAGTAAAAGTGCTACAAGACCTGGTTGAGAAGCAAGGCATACCTGTTTTCAACAATATACCTGTGGCCATCAACTGTACAGCCAAGGTAGGTCATCAAATGTATTTTCAACCAAATTACGTAAATTGATTATAAAATTTATCCATTAATTTTTTAGCACTTATATATTTTCATCCATTTCTGTTACTTATTCCCTCGAAATCACTCACTCTCCACTTAATTTTTCAATTGAAGTTGGAATTCTTATTCAGCGGTTGTGTTTCATAGACCCCTAAAAAGAATATCTCTTTCATTCTTCATCCTTGAGGGATTTGGATTTACACTGTACTATACTTGAAATTTATACAGTACCATACCTTGTGTATGCTATACATTATGTAGTTCGAATACGTTACAAGAAATAGATCTTGATCTATAAATTCAATAGTTATTGAAAATTGCAGGTGCTGAGAGACGACTTGAATGGACAGGACACCAACTTGTCAGGTATACAATGTAACAATGCAGATAACCACCAAGTTGGAGAAAGACTTGTGTAAGTTTATTATTTATGAATATCATTATTACTAGTCTATCTTTTATCAATTTAAAATGTAATTGCTATAGTTTTACTAGAATAATGTACCTTCAATACGTTTTGTTGTGAAAAAATCAATACAATTCTTGATTATAAGAGAATTTTAAGAAGTATTGAAATTGAAAAGAAAGCTATTCTTTTTTCTCGTTTTAGTCACTAATCTGATTGTGATTTATTTGAATGATTTCTAAGAATTCTCGTTTTTTTTAATAATTATTATTCGATTATTTTTTGCCATCGAATAAGCTTTTATTGATTAATAAACTTTTCAAAGTTTTGAAAAGTTTATATTTGAATAACCTTTATTACTTATTTTACAGAAGATTGAGAGAAGCATTCAATGCGCTAGAAAAAAACAGATGTGGTCAAATCAGCCTAACAGATGTAAGTACTATAATAAATTTTCGAACATGAAATCCAGTCTTTACTGTATTTAAGTATAATGTATTATTGATCTTCCCTTGTATTTAATAGAACTAAATACAAATGGATTTGTTGTAATACCAACTCCCTATCATTATTAGATATAAACATATTTCAAAAAGAAAGTGGCGGTTTTGTTTCTTTCTTAAGTCTTAAATGTCCAGAAATAATTATTTTGATCTTGGCAATGATTCAATTTCCTGTCCAACCCTCAATCGTATCAAAATCTGCTTGCATGATGCAATAAAGGACACACAACATGGAATTCAATTCACATTTTAAACTGATTTGAAATTCAAAATGGAATTAAATTTTTACAATTATTATTAAATTTTCTTCATTCTTAACAGGCTATTCATAGATTCACGCAATTAAGTAATTTGTCTTTTATCGTTTTCAGGTCTGCATTGCATGCAGAGTTCTAACCAATAGGAAACTCTCAGTTGTGGAGTTGAAAAGTTTAGTTGCATCACAAGCAGGTAGGCTGCTAAATTGACTCAATTTTTTATCAAAATTTCCTTTATTTCAATTAAAATAATTACTATTAACGTTTCATTTTTGTATGTTCAATAACACATATCACTTTTTTCAGAATAAATGAGCTTGAATAATAAGCTTCAGTACTTTGTTCAGCTTTTGATTGCACTTTTTGAGGCTTGCAATTATGCTATAGATTAAACCTAATTGAATTTTATAATATAATAAGTATGTCCGTATGGCTTTTTATCGGTGGCGAGACCCTTATGGGTAGGTAATTTATAAATTAGGTTATAATGAAAATAGAGAATACTGTTCAATAGATAAAATTTTATTTTTATTACTGGGTGAATCACGTCCATTCTTGTTCATTTTAAAGTAAAATGCAAATATGAGATTGTCTAATCCTGGTTCGGTTGGGTTTGAGTTCAAACATGTGTAAGAAATACGTGTTTTATATTACAGATTGTAACGATATTGAAAGGAGAGTGAATTTCGAAGAGTTCTGTACTATCATTTCCAAGTTGAAAACAGCGCCGAATGGAACCAATGAAAGTAAGAAAACTTTTCATTTACCAGAGCTCTATTATTAAACTACAGTACTTGAGTCTCATATTTATTATGCTTTTCATGTTCTTTCAGCTAGCCTATGTAATCGTTGAGACTTGAAATCTATGTAAAATGAGCAATTTGGATGAAACATTTTGTGTCATACATTTTTATGAGAAATATCTCAAGAAATCACTTTTTCTTCTTTTTATTTTCTTATTTCGAAAGGCTGCGGCTACACTCCTGAATGTTGAATCTCATAAGAGAATTTCACTCGTGTCTACTAGTAAAAGTAAAAGTAACGTATAATAAAGTATACTATTTGTATAGTAAAGTATAGTAAAAGTAACGCAATGTCTACAAAAACTAATTAGATAGGTTACACTGCATGCATACTTGGTGCATTTGAGACCTGGTCTATTTTCTATGTGTGGAATTCTCCTACTACTCGTTAACAAAATACTTCTGATCAAGTCTGTTATTTTCCTATAAAATTTATCAATAAAGAAGGTAAATAATATTTCAATATTTTCTGTTCAAATACGAGTATCAGTATTAATTTTCCATGTGTATTTATTGTTTTGTTTTCTAAAAATAATTTTTAAATCTTTTCATAAAATAATTGATACTATTATTTCCAGAATGGACCCTTTGTTCGAGACCGTTCGGTTCCCCTGGCGTAAATATCTATGATGTATTCCTTGGAGGCTGTAGCTCGTCGAGTGGATGGACAGACAATGTAGCCATTCCAATTCTCAAGTAAGTAGTAGCCTACTTATCAAAGTTCAGATACTTCATATCTTCTTCCGTATCCCAATATACCGTATACCCTTCTTTCCGTATCTTTTCCGTATTCTAAGCTAATGGGGTACCTCAGTTATAAACTTTTCACAATTCAATGAGAATTGTAAAAAAATTCTAAGAATTAATTATTTTTCTATGTACAAAATTATTATCTTTTTAGCCTTGAGCTCGAGGGGTTGGTTTATGATTGATTGATTTATTGTTTGTACTAGGGCCCAATGCCCCAAATAAACAATACAAAATACATTTTGAAATAATTTCATACATGATAATCAAACTAAACAATAAAATGGTAAAATAGCAGCATATCAGTCAAACATTTTATGATGTTATTCAATTTAACTAATTCAACTTAGAATATTTCCAAAATTAAATATGGCATTAAATATTTTATATAATTAAGATTAAAGGTTGAAGGGAAGGAAGGAAGAGAAGAAAAATACGAGGATTAGATAGAGGATATGACAAAAGTGGATAGAAAATAAATAAGCTATTTCATTTCTCTAATGGCTGAGTTTCACGATTCTAGTAGTCGTTCCACTTACTGGAGGCAGGTTACCAGAAGCCTATCTACTTACCTATAAACCAGTAACCTGCCTCCAGTAATCAGAACGTCTACTAGAGTCGTGAAAAACAGCCAATGAGCACAAGAAAAATAGTCGTTGAGTCACGTCAGAGACCCTGAACTGATCAGGAGTGACCTGAAAACTCTGACACCAGACCTGAGCCAGCCAGGTTACACGAAATTATTATTATTAGCACAAGAAAATATGACGATGAGCAGAAATAATCGTTCAAATACGGAGCAATTTCAATGAAAGTATACAATTTCCCCAGACTTTCATCATTGTGAATTGACTTGAGTTTACTAAATCATGTAAGTAGGACTAGAGTAGTCCCATTCTAATATTCATGAACTAGTAGATTCTAGGATTAATGTACAGTATATTACAATACTTTGTGTATTTTCTCTTTTTGAGTTTGGTAATTGAAATTATTAATTATCATTCCATTAATTTATTAAAATTCTATCATTTTTATTTTCAGCAAACATAAATTGTCATTCTACCGTCCCAAGTCAAAAAGCAAGAGCTTAGATGTATCGGATCTCACCGCCATGGACAATTGCTATCTGCTTCTATTTCACATACCCAACTGTATTCGTGGACTCACCATTATGGCTACTGTAAGTTAAATATATTCCTATTGTAATAGTCCTGTTTTTAAGTTAGAGGATATTACACTTTTAGTCATATATTATTCAATTTATTTTATCATACTATACTTTACATAAATGTTACTGTACCATAATGTAATGTGGGGAAGCGGTGTCCCAGTGGTAGCAGGCGAGTCTAATCGGTGAGATTAGATAAGAGACGGCGCCTACTACTCCTGTTGTAACGGTGACCGGCTCCTCTAAATACAAAAATTTATGAGCCTCAAAATCGCTTCCCGGTGGTTCGGAACCCACCTAAAGCTGTAGGTCCATTCATCTCTCATCATCATCATCCTTCCCATTACCCACGCACAAGCCTAGAGCTTATGTGGGCAGAATATTATATGGCATTAATTAGGTATTTCGTTCAATTAATTATTAGGAAAAACTATATCTAATTTTGTCATCGATTGATAAACAAATAAATAAAATTAACAAATTTCACATTGTGGGACGTACGAAAACAAAAATATAATTATTATTCTGGCGTTTTTACATTTCAGAGTGACAAACCAGTACCATCCTTTCAATTAAAATTTTATTTAAAATTTTCAAACACTGATTATTAGCTTATGGCTTATGGCTTTTTTGGCGGAGAGACCCTTCTGAATGTTCCACCTCGCCGAATCATCCAATTTTCCCTAATGGGAAATATGGAAAACATATAGGTTAAGAAGTCCAACACTAAATTTCAACTTATCAGAAAACTCTAATGAATGTGGGTGAAGAATCTTTCGTAAGCGAAAGATAGGAAATAAGAATACAATAAAGAATTATTTATTTATAGAGTAAACAATCATTTTACTCTTGAACATCATAATTATCAATAAATATTACACCTATCATGGCGTATATATTCTAATAATGATCGTATTTGTGCTTGCAGGCTGCTCACTACATTGGCTTGGGGTGTAATGTCGTATTGTGCATTGAACAAATTCCAGAAAGGCGGAAATCCATTGTGGAAAATGAATTGGTGAGTGATTGGTACTCATAATATTTTTGTTTTATTCAAATAGTATTGCATCTTCTTGTTTTATGTATATTTAATGAAACTGTTACAGTTCACTCAATTTATTCAATTCATTTGTACTAAAATCTTCAATAACTATATAAAAAAATTTAAATTGAATGAAAACACTGTTTGGGAGTGTATTTTAGAAAAATCTTGATTCTTGCACAAAAAATATTTCATGTAATTTTATTATTTGAATTGAAATCTATTTTCTTTTCAGTAGAAAAATGTGAAATTCAAATAAATGACATTTTTGCATATAGTTTGAGTATACATAGAGATGTTTTTATGGAGAGTATTCTATCACTTTTGTTTAGGGTATTCTTTGTTTAATATTGTAATTTTGTAAGTATGTTATTATTAATACAATTTTTATATATGATTATTATGGGTTATTTTAATTTAACTAGGTTGTTGCTATTATTTACTATTTAAGTTATAAGTTTCGATTTTCTTAAAATTAAGTTATACTATGATAATATAAATCTTTTGGATGAGGTATTCCAGTATTAATGAAATATTATTATATATATTATACATGTTATATTATTAAATATAAATGAAATGTTATTAAATTAAGCTACTCTAAGCTTTACCACTTCAAGCTTTGTCTCTGGGGTTGGCATATCAATTTATTTTTCCAAACTTCATTGTATTTTAATACTGTTTTTATTTGTTTGTTTTGATTAGAAAATAAATTATTTATTTATTTTTGCAGTTGAGTTCTCAGGCTGTCAACGACTATAACCGGGGCCGGGTCTACTTGAGGGATTTAGCGATAAGAGATGACATTCCTGTTTTTGATAACATAGAAGAAGCCATCCAGTGTGTGATAGGAAAACTTACTGCCTGCTAGTGTCTTTAAATACGTATCACTCATCATCATTCACCGTTCCTTCCCATACTTTTATTCAATAATCTATCATGCAGTCAGTATTTATACCAATCTGTGAATAATTCTTTTTTGTCGTACTCATAGCTGCATTCATTTCATGTTGTAAAATAAAAAAAACACTAAAAACATGTCTAATATTCGCTTTCTTTTCGCAAAAATAAAGCATTTCAAGATGTTTGCTTTGGACATACATATATTTAAGAATTAGCTCCTATTTTTTATAACTATTTATCGGACAGTTCTATGTCAGTTTAACATCACATCTTTGTAGTCCAAATGTAAAAGCTTTTGGTGATTGTATTATAGATTTTTTAGTACGTGGAAGTATAATTTATTTTAAAGATGTGTATTGTTGTTCGGTACCTAGCTTTGATATTGTTGATGGGTATTTGATTAATTGTTATACCATTTTATACATATTTAATGTTATGCCTTTAATATTGTATTTTGCTATTCACTAGTGATGTAATAATCAGAATTGTGAGAGATAGTACTGTGTAGTTAATTATCTTCATGAGAATTGGATTTGTAAAAAATTAATATTGGAAACAAACAGAAAAATTTGACTTTGAAATTAATTATCTAGCTTGATGAGCTAAGGATTTGTGTCATTCCAACTGAAACATTATGTACCTCACTACCTCCGCTTAGTACTTATTTTTGTAGTCTTTTAGTATGTTTTTGTTTCAGTTTAGTACAAAGTTTTCATTGCGCAAAACTGTTCTCTTGAATCACTGTCTTTCAACTTTAATAATTTTGCAATTTTATATACTTTGTTGGTACAGTACATACTACACATATTATCGCGAATTGAAATTTTAATTGAATAGAATTAATAGAATAGAAAAGAATTTCTATTCTTGTTTGGTAATTGAACCAGAATCTTTTGAATTGTGGAAATGAACATTTGAAAGTCTGTATTTATCTGTATGTATCTGAATTTATTAACTTTAGTTTGTAGTTGAATTTATCAAAATGAATAACTGAATAATATTGAATTTAACTCTACAATTTAAGTATATTATTCTCTAGTTGAAAGAAAGTAGACTTTTACCACAATTATTAATGATTATTATTTTGTAGACTATACTTGAGGGTCTTGAAAGAGCAACAAAAATGCCTTGAACTTTTGTCATATGAGTTTAATTAATTCTTCACACCTTTTTAATCAATTGAATCGGATGTTATTGGAAATTTGAAAATTCTCCATTCAAGAAAAAATTGTAAATTTTTGGATGAGTTTGGTATTTTTAGTGTGGAGTACGATACTGTTTTAAATTTTCGTAGTAGGGTTGGCTACTGAATATTTTTGATAACTATATTTTTTGACTACTACGAATGATTGGGTTCCTATATTCAGTTAAAACTCAATGCATCTGGAAAGTTAATCCCATGTATTATGAACATTGTAATCAATATGGTTTTAGCATTCGAGTCATTAGTTTTGTGTCGAAGTACAAATTTTTGTTAGGCCTATGAAAGATTTAATCTAAGGAAATTTATTTCATTAAGTAGTATTTTTTCTTGAATCAATTTTAAAGGAGGTCTAAATCTATCGCTAACTAAAACTACAGTTTCAATATATATGTAACCATAATTTTTTAAATGCCAAGTTGAATGTTTTGAGAAGTTTAAAACATATATTTTGTATGCTATTTGTGAAATATACTTCTATGAGAATTGAATACTTTCAGAGTTGTAGTAAATTTACATGATAAAGATACTCACTTTGAAATATAAATAGGTTTAATGTTATTTGTGCCTTGTGCCTTTTTTTGATACTCGTTAGTTTGATGCCTCAGTTATCAATGCTTTCAGTATCAAGTTAATGTTGATGAAATTAAAATCGGCTTACAATCAAAACTCTAAAGACATTTAGCCTATTTACATTTCATAATGTTTTCTGGATAAAAAATATCTTCATCAATCATTGCTAGACTTTCATGTAATGATGACACTATTGTACCTTATTTAGAATAGTATTATTCTCTAACAATATTCATTTTATAAAAATGCACTGTTGAGTGACTTCTCATCTTTGTATTAGGAAACTAAAGATATTCAGTATTGCATGTCCCCTTCGAATAGTACTAATCAGTTGTAAGCTATTATTGACTATTTTAATTTTGTAGCTCATCCAGTTAATATTGATTTAAATCCAATTGTGAAATATTTCTTCAAGCTCCAAGCTTTCCTTGTGAAAAATATTGTAACATCACAATAATATTTTTTATTGTATTATACTACATTTCTTGACAACCGTCTTATTTTTTATCATTGTTTATTCCCCTGTCATACATTTCTGAAATGATCTGCGACAAAGTTGTTATAATCTCGCACACTGGTTAAAATTTTCATAAAACTATCTGAAAACTCAACAGATCTCATTATTTTTGTAGCTTTAATAATTGTAGCTTTTTAATTTTGGCAGATGGTGAATGACTGTTAATTACGGGTAATGTTTTCCTCAGCTCTGACCCCCGGAGCAAACCATCACTTTTACCATGCAAACGTTAAATAGTTGACAGTTATTCGCCATCCGCCAAATTAAAAAATATCTACTACTATATCTACGGTAGTGAATGTGGTACATCCACTTATTCATTTAGCGTATGGCTTTTAATAGTGGGGAGACCCGAGAAGGGTTGTTCCACTTCACCAACATAACCAATTATTCCTTGATAGGGAACATCGTGTGAGTTTATTTTCACTTAGAAAACAGACATTAGATTTTTAAAAAGGTATTATTCACTTTTAAAGTATTATATTTTACATCCACTAACCTTGCTACTATACTACAGAAAAAACTGATACAATTCTGACGATGTCACTTCTTCGTCACAAAACAGAGTATGTATTATGTTTATATGTCGTGTCGTCCTGCTTTTTCCTGAGCTATAGGACTGTTTTTTGCCTCCATTGTGATGTTGAGCAGGTACTAGGAAGATCAAGAGTAGTAGTGCTGGTATAGATTTACGGCCAGTTATACGAAAATCCAATTGAATTTGACCGCCGTAAAATGACGTCATCTAAAGGTACCAATGAACGAATCTGACTTTATTTTACGGTGGTTGAATACAATTATTTGATTTAGTAAGTTAGGTAGTTAGTAACTTACTGATTTAAAGAGTGTAGCTTGCATAGTTTTTGAGATATAATAAAAAAACCGAAAAACGTGTCTGAAAATCCGTGCATTTTCACTTAGTGTAGAGAAACTAGCATAGAGACAATATTTTTATTTGATTCTCCATTTCATTTGCAAGGTTTGATAACGTTTTCAGATTATGAAACTTTCAACTTGCTTGGATCATGGAAATGTTTCAATAGGTTTATCTGATGGTTCCTTATAATTTCTAGTCGTTTTTCAACCTTCGAACACTGTGGGAATTGTAGGAAAATTATTATAATTATGTATCTGAAGCACCGAACGTTTGAAATTGCCACTTGCGGCCAAAACAGCCTCTGCCATCTAGCGGCAAAATATGGAACTACGTCTTCAAATTCCTGAGCAGCAGAACAATATCTAGTACAGCCTCTGCCATCTAGCGTCAAAGTATGCAACCACGTCAAATATATATGACTAGCTTGATTATAGTAATAACCTAGAGCTCATGTAGGCATCATCCTCAGAAAAAAAAATGTGCAATATTATGGATATGGATTCGCTTGAAAATGTCGAAAGTTAGCACACTGTACCTAAAAATTTTGAAACTTCGAAATAACGGAATACAAACTACGTACATGATTTTACGTGAAAAGTTAGGATAGGTAAATCTGATGAACCATGGTCCGCAAATGGACCGTTATTGAGTAAAAAATCGCCAAAGATGCAAAAAAATGACTTCTTTAACATTTTTTCTGACGTTGCCGGATGGTTTCAAGGTTTTGTCTTAGTCCTATATGACGCAGATTGAGAAGGCGCATCTTTTGAGCCAGATTTCACGAGTTTAGCTTGAATAGTTTTTGAGATATGCTGAAAAAACCGAAAAACGCGTCTGAAAATCCATGATTTTTCGTGAATTTTCACTTAGTATGGAAAAACTAGCATAGATAACCACTTGAAAATATTTTCATTCGATTCTCCATTTCATTTGCAAGGTTTGATAACATTTTCAGATCATTAAACTCTCAACTTGCTTCAGAATGATTGAAATTCAAAAGGTGTTCATGAACATGGAAAAGTGGATTTTCAATTTTCCTGGATTCTGTAGGGGTAAAAGAGGTTCCAAAAAATTCCAATCACATGTAAAATAGGTCATTGAATTAATCGAGGCTAGTTCCGAGGTTACATCTATCAAGGTCATTGAAATAAAAAATATAAATAGAAAAAAATTTTAAACTTACATGAATCGCGATATCCTTGGGGGAAAATATTCTTCATTGAATTCTAGGATAGGAACATCTGATAAACCCATACCCGAAAACCCTTCGTTACTGAGTTACACGCCGCCAAAGATGAGAAAATTAATTATTGTTTTATTTTTTTCTGGATTTATAATATCTAGTTAAGAAATAAAAAACAACTCATACAATGCGAATTTATCCGAAAAATAATTTAAAATTTGTTTCAAGCTCGTAACTAGAAAATTCCGCGAGTAATCTCCAAAAAACCTGAAATTACTGTACATAATTTTTTTTTAGTTTAAAAGGCTGCAATTCAGAAACTACGGTAGCTACGTGATTGCAGCATGTTTCATTACTTTTTATCTGATGGTTCCTTATAATTTCTAGTCATTTTTCAATCTTCGAACTCTGTGGGAATTGCAGGAAAATTATTATCTTGTAACTGAAGCACCGAACGTTTGAAATGCCACCTCGCTCTAGCGTAGAGCATTGATTTCTATTACTACAGTCATAGCCTCCTTTAAACTACGTCAAATATATATGACTAGCTCGATATAGTAATATATACGATATTATAGATTCGCTTAAAATGACCTAAGTTAGCACACTTCACCTAAAAGTTTTGAAACTTCGAAATAACGAAATGCAAATTACGGATATGATTCAACGTGAAAAGTTAGGATAGGAACATCTGATGAACCATGGTCCGCAAATGCACCATTAATGAGTAAAACATTGTCAAACTCTCGAAACATGAAACATTTTAAATTTTTTTCTGATGCTGCTAAATATTAAAAATGCTCATAATTGATCTTATTCCATGTAGATTGAGATGGGGAATCGTTTGAGCTGAAATTCAAGCAGCTACAATAGTTCTCAAGATGTGATCAAAGACCCGAAAAACGTTTCTAAAAAACGAGATTCTTCGTGAATTTTCATCTAGTGTACAAAATCCGGCATATTAACATACTTTCAACTATTTTAATTCGATTCTCCAATACATTTTCCATAGAGTTGATCACATCTTCAGATCATTAAGGGCCGGTTCATGAGCTCGGGATTTAGCCAAGTCCTCGACAAACGTTTGTCTCGATTGGTTAGTGCGTTAGCAGCATAGAGAGCCCTTAGTACATAGTTTCGAGGCTAACGTTTGTCGATGCTACGGTGGCCACCCGTTTTAGTCTAGGACTTAGCTAAATCCCGAGCTCATGAACCGGCCCTAAATGTTTCACATGATTTAGAATAATCGAAAATTTCAAGTGGTGGACGGTCATGGACTAAATGGAATTTACATCTTTCTGGAATCATTAGAACAATATAAGGATCCAAAAAATACAAAACGGATATGTCACGGAATGGAATGAAGAAAGTTTTGAGACCTTTCCTATTCAGGTCATTGAAATAAAAAATGTAAATCAATATATTTTTTCAACCTTTATGAATCTCAATATCCTTTGGAGATATTGGCTTCAATACTGATCCTGAGTGCTCCGTCTATTTGTATTATGTGGTCGCTGGTATTAACAAAATATTCGTGAATAACAATTTTGGTTTATTTGTCCATGTCGAAATTTCACAAGTGTTATCTCATACTTTACCTCAGGCTCTTCTATGATTCGAAACCCCATATACATGTACACGTTCATAAAGGATAGGAAAAAGACATTCATAATTTTTTTAAAGATTTATTTTTAAATTTACATAAGTATGTAAAAGTATCCAGTGAATAGCTCCATACATTTTAATAAGTAAATAACATTTAAAATATCATTTATATAATAATATTACAGAAAACAAAAATGTTCTTCACTTAAATGCAAACCCTAATTACATAAAAAATATTATTTACAAAAACTTCACAGTATCTGTTTTCTTGTAGCATTATTTTCATTATGAAAATATTTTCATCATTATTTAAAAATTCTATCTCCTCATTCACTAAATAAGGTACATACGTTCATGATATATTTATATAAGAAGTGATCAATAATTTGAACATCAAACTAGGGATAACGAAAACCTGCTTTAGCCTTTATCTTAGCTTTTCATCACTACCGAAATTTATTACCAATCCAATTTTGAACTAGTTTCGATCAACTGTATATATTCGAGTTGAGAATAAAACTTCTAGAAGAAAAGATACGATTGATCGTATTTGGGGAAAATATGAAAGTAAAACAATGTTGTATAAATGAGAAACTTTCTTCTGAGTAGGATTTCAATTGTACCCATGGTTATACAAGTTCTTATATGTGAGGCACTGTGCTTACATAAATATATAACTATTCTTTTATCACTCGACAATAAGCAATAGCTAAGCTATGATGAAAAATTATTCAACTCGGTCTCATTGAGACGAAACTAACCTGGGGTTAACTTAAACAAAGAAAGGGGATATCTTAATCTAACCAAACCTACATACTCTATCATCTGAGCTATTTTAAAATGTATGGAAAACTGATGTTTCATTACATAAAAATTCTATTACTTACTTGAGTAATGAAAGAGATAGAGAATCTAATATTGGAAGTATATGAAACTTCAGGTTACAAGACATGTAATATGACATAATTATCATAATCATAATGTGATGCCAGTGAATCAAAGATCCGTATTGAAACTTCTATTTTAAATATTTTCATATACTTTCAGGACTTCTTATCAGTTCCTTATTCTCTCAAGTAAGTAATACAAAATAAAATAAAATCGCTACTAAGAATAATTAAATATTGTAACAGTAATGAGGTGATGTATGAATTGCAACGGCCCAGTTCAAATAAATAATAGCTATAAATATAAATGAGATTATATAAGTTTTCATACAACCAGTTCTATTGTTAATGAGAGGCAGTGATGAAACAATAAAATACTTCTTGAAAAAACTCTTAGATGACTTATGAGAAGTACAAGAGCACAACACGGATAGTTCCTTCTATCTGAACTAGGCTGCAATGTGAATAAATAATTATAATCAATATAAATTAATACTGAAAGGGGACAGATGAGTACGATTTGATTTTAAAATAAATAAGAATTATATTAACATGTGGAATGATAAAATATGAAAATTGGAAATACAATTATTGATCTTTAATAAATAACACCTACAAATTCATCTGATGAAAAAATACAACAGGGAATTTATCCTGACAAATAATATTATAAAACTAGAGGAAAGCATTTTTACTCGATTTTAAAATTTAAATTCATTCATATAGATTAACATTTATAGTCGGTCTGAGTATAAGTTAGTTTTCACACACCTCATCAATGTTTGCACAACAAAATTGTTTCCAGCTCACGTTGCATGCTGTTCAACAATATAGAAAAATATTTTATAATAATTCATGTTAAATCCAGTGTATTCAACGTCAACTTTCAATATACTTCCATTCTTAGCACAAATATATCGGCACTGAGATTCAATTCCAACGAAATTGGATCAACATCCAATTTAAAAAAGTATCTCTATAGAAATTAAGAAAAAATATACCGTATCCAACAATGCAATACAGAAAAAGCCTTCAAGACAATTTAATATTTTTAGGTGATGAAATTGAAATTCAGGGATATAATTTTAAGGGGCGTAATTTTTTCTAATAGGAAAAGACACGAATTTTAAGTTTTGAATTAAAATGAAAGTTATCGACGAAAATTCCAAACGGACAGATGAGTTTTTGTTTCAAGCATTTTTCACACCGAATCAGTCTCCGAATTTACAGCAATCAGTTCAAATATTTCAATTTCCAAAAAGAGTTTCCTACTTTTCTAGATATTTAGACAAATTCAAGGCCATTCTTTTCCACGTTCAACCGAAATTCTTCATTTTATCAGATAAAATACATCATGTATATCAATTTATTATTTAGTTCATTTTTACAAAATCTATATTACTTTCAAACAGATTTTCTTTTTTCAAAAATAGTGATAGTGATAATTATTTGAAAAATTCCAGAGGCAAAACATTTATTTGGCAGTACGTTGCTAAATGACTCTTGAGTCTTTTAAATCGTTATAGATTTTCTTACATATTTCCTTATCATATAACATTGAGGAATTAATTTGTTTTACATAAAGTGCATCTATATATTAATAAATTTGTAACATTCAGAACAGAACTATTTATATGAATGATATATTCATTTGAAGAGATCAACGTTAACCACTTATGTTGATTAATTAAAAATACATAGTGATTATATTTATAACACCATTTTCTTCTTATTTTCTAAAATTGTTGCTGAGGATTACAATAAAGTCTGCAGTGACTTTTGCCTTATTGAATTAAGTGGATGTGGAATATCAGAAAGACCAGACAAATTTCTATTGGCTAGCATCAATGATATATAGTTATAATATCAGGAAATAACAATTAAACATGACGCCCAAATGATTCAACATTTCATAGTGCTTTCTGTCCCTAGTAAAATATTATCGACCTCATAAATTCAACATTAATCTCAAAGTTATCTAGAATATTATTTAATTAATTCAGTACATACTTCACTCAGTTTACCAGAACAGCGAAATCTTCTATTTTTGAGCTAAGAGATGAACGAGGACAGTAAAAGTCAAAAATATGAAAATGTTCGAATTCTATTCAGGCGCCATCTTTAGACCTTTTAAAATTCTTGAAGTGCATATAATACAAACATCAAACATTAAAATATATGAAATTGTTAACATTATAATATATATATAATTATTATTCTTATTATTTTTCTGTAAAGTAACTTCGCAAAGTGTAAAAATCCCTTGAAATGGTTTGTACTTTCAACTTCAACAAATATATTTATTATTGACATTCATCATCATGAATATTATTTTATACAACATTTATTTATGAATCTGTATTATAATTTTTATTTTTGTCAGATATGAGAAAACAAACTGTAAAATATTGTCAACACATTATCAACTGCAGTTTATACATCAAGAATCATAATGATAACTGTAATCATATATAATCTATGGTAAAATTGATAGCAATAAAACAATTATAAACCCAAGGAAAGAAAGAAACAAATACAATACATAAATTAGTTTCTGAGCCTGCAGAGGCATTGGAAGGCTTCAAGGAATGAACCATCCTGCACAGATACATAACCTATCTCTTTGAACACAAACAAGAAATAAATAAATTATAAACAACAATATTTATTACAAAAATACATTCAATTCACAAGTCATGTTTTGGCTCCATAAATTATCATAATATATGTACAGCCGGCTATTTTAAGGATGGAGCCCAGTAGTATAAATTTGTGAAGGATACAGTGATGTTTAGAGCGGGGAGGGTTGGTAGGACTGGAGAGTTTTGGCGGGATTCAATTAGTGGCATCAAATGGGCAGTGCTCAGCCGGTGTTGTCACATTCACACTTACACTGACACGCGACAAGAGTAGACAAAAGAACAAGAGATAGTAGTCCTGAGATCATTCCAAAACTTCGATCGGCTTTACAAAACAGCACACATCAACCACCTAAGCGAATTCATACAAAAGTGTCAGTCCTTCAAGATTCAGCTACCTTGGAAGAATGACAAGTGAACGTTATAATTGATTGGGGGAAAACTCCTTCCACTCCTGAGAAAACAGGAAAAGTACAAACTGTTTCCCCAATCATGTGATGTGATCAGTTAAGAAATAATTCAAGTATACTTGTCGTTCCAGCCCAAGATAACGGTTATGCAACTTTTGATAACTCTTAGTTTCAGATAGACGACAACATTCAGATAATCAAAAGTTTCAGATTTTACTGACGAATTATCAGTGGAAATTTCAATAATAACTCTCTTTATAACTATATTTACATGTAGATAATTATTATCAAATATGTTTTAAAAATTTTGTATCACATTCAAAAGACTCGAAATGTAGGTAGATATAGTTACTAATTTTGTGATGAAATTAAGAGTTACCAAGAACTGCATTCTTCCACTTATTATACTTTTTATCACTAGACATCACAGGTAACACTGTGTATTATCGCATACGGCTACCTGCAACCGATGTCAAATTCACTGGTATTCTCTCAAACCGCTTTGGATTACTACACAAGCATTGAACTGCTCGAAATTGAAACAATTCAATAACAATCAATCTCTGTACATACATAAACCTACATACATTTAAAAAATAGAAAAATAACACACTATTCATGGTTTTTTACAATCTCTAAATCTCTAAAAACCTTTCAGTTATCAATTCGTTGAAAAAGACACTTGTTTTCGAAATTTAAACAAAAGAGATAAAAGATTAGTTTCGCTGAAATACAGTACGGTAGGTACGGTACTCGTTTAGCGAGAATGTTTAACTGGACGAAGTGGAACATCATTTTTCCAATTTTCTAGAAAGTTCTGTTTCTCAAACATTTGGTGTTTCTAATCATTATCTGATATCCCATCAATATACTTTATGGTTCCTTCAATATACAGGTAGATCACTCGCACGTGGCGCAATTTTGAGCAAGAAAATATACACATATATATTAATTTCACAATAAATTAATCGCCACGATCGCATTCACCGGTGTTTGTGGTTCATGTTTGAGCCGGCAGGATCGCAGCTGTTCCATTTTGAATGGGCTTTATTGGCGAAATCGTTCAACAACGCTCCTAAATATTCAACGCCTAGACAATATTCAGGTTAAGTTGATAGGATGACAGTCGCTCGCTGCTCCAGGCTGTTGGCGGGCTGGCTTAAGGGTCATGCGCCACTGCAGTCTATCTCGACTATGTCTTTGGGCACATCCACGAACTGGTAAACCAGCCTTTGGCCGTCCACTTTCGCCAGGATGCCCCGCTGGTAGTAATACCTAAAACAATCCAAGCAGAATCTACAGTTAAAAACAGAACTCAACTCGATGATTATTATACTATGGGTAATAATAATACAGAAGAGAAGTGCAATTTCCAAGGCAAAAAATGAACCAATACGCATCAAAGGAGAACGTTTAAAAATGCACGACGGATTACAGGATTGGATCGGGAACTAGGATCCCAATTAATTTGAGATGATTATTATTAATAAACTTTTATAATTTAATTTCAAATTCCTGTTAAAACCATTAGAATATAGCCTACATAGGCCTATTTAAAAGTACATCAAATTGAACACATCAACTGATAAACATCATCCACAAAATTTATATTTGAAGTAGTTCAACACTTTCAATATACAAAATATTGAATTTTAATAATTTTAATTATTTTGTATGACAAAAGATTTACTTATGCGCCATCAGAGAGTTAAAAAAACAATAGGGCCTAATAGAAAAGTAAACAAGGAAATAATTCTTCCAAAATTTGGAAATGTGGGTATGGATTCTTACTACAAGTTAGATAAAAGATTAGATAAGATGAAAAAGATTCTAAAAAATGAAGTGACAAAAAGGAGGATACAATGTTGTAGTCTTATGAACAACTGTTGAATGGTTTTAAACTGCAATTTCTCGAACTGGAACTCACTGCTCATTGGTTAAATCAATGCACTGAATTAATGAAATTAAACCAGTCCAATAACAAATTTAATATTTCCTTCGTATATGGGTCTTCCTGGTCACCTTGTAATTCGAGTTTAGCTTTTGTTTCATGATTTATTAACAAAGACTTTACAGTAGAGTGATATAATTTTTCGCTCCAGCTTCAATTCCCTATATCTGTTCAATTATAAACGATGTTCTTTTCCTTATTACAGGTTCAGTTCACTATTTCTGTTCAATTTCTTATCACAACCAGTGGATAAGTGGGCTTACAGCTCTATAAAAAATATTGGCAAAGTGGAAGTTTTGCTTACCTTAGCGCTCTACCCATGGTCTCGTAGTTCATGTCCGGCTTATTTTTGTGTAAACCCCATAGTCTTGACACAGCTTTCGAGTCGACCAGTTTGAAGACGCCTTTTTCACGGTTGGTCCACTTGATGTACCGTGGACAGTACTCTCGGTTTTGTAGAAGTTTCAGCAGGAATTCCCACAGATATGTCGTTGAACCTGCAATCAAAAGTGATTGATTAATCACTCAAATTCAAGTCTCGATTTTTAAAACGGAAAGGATTTGCAAATTTCTCTATTATTCAAATCTGCTTTTGTTACATTCGAGTCTTGACAATTTCAATCTCTAATACTGTATCACATAAAATATTAACCAATAATTGAAACGTACTCTACACGGAAATATTTGATATTGTTAATTGCAAACCGATCTCCCTCTTTTTCTAATTGAATAAATTGAAAATAACGTCATTTTCAAAATTTCTTACCACTCATTGAAATAGCAACTAATAATAGCGATATATTTTCCGTTGTTCCAGCTCTGAAGTCTGGAGGATACTCATTGATACGAATACAATTTTCGAATTGTATTTTTGTACAATTTTAATAATTCTATTTTGTATTCGAATCAATGAGTGTCATTCATTTCTAATTTGAATATTGGAAAATTCTAAATCTAATATTTATAAATATCCAAAAACCTCTGATTTTATATTTTTATTACAACTAAAATTGCCTCAAATATAGAGCCTTGTCTCATCTTCCAATGTTATACTCAATCACTGCACCCTTCTATTTCGAATACAGTAATACAATGTACAGTTCAATATTATGTCATGAAATTGAAAAAGTTTAATTTAAATTGATTTTCACCAATTATTGTTAATCATTGAGTTATAAAATATCATCAACAACTAATTGACAATATTTCTAAATAATTGACAATAATTCAACCTAATTGACAATAATTCAAACTAAATTTTGTCATAAAATTGAAAAAGTTTAATTTAAATGTATCTCAAACAACTATTGCTAATTATTATTGAATTATCAAATATCATCAAAAACTAATTGACAATACTTCAAACTACATCAATTGAAAATAATTAGAGTTGATTTAATGTAAATTATCTCTAGTAATTCCATCCAATTTTATCACAACCCATTTTTATGATCAGTTTCGTACCTTCTCTGCTCTTCCTCTTGGCACCAGTGCCAGGCAAGGCCTCGCCACCGGCTCCCACCCTGATCCTCTTCTGTTTCTTCAGCTTGCGCTGGAAGCCGAGCTCGAGCAGGTAGAAGTCGTCGGCGGCCGAGGATGACGACGAGGCGGCTGCCTGGATGACGGGTGTCGGCACTCCCGAGGATGTCAGCCGTGGCGGAGACGGCGCAGGGAAGTAGCCGGTCGCCTGGGGCGCCCCGGCCCCCACCGCTGCCATGTAGCTCGCATAGCCATCGCTTACTGCACACAAAAAAAAAACATCCATGAGCGAATTTTTTCAAAATAATTTGAAAATTATTTCAATTTGAATATTTCAAGTTTTTCTTCTCAATTGTTAGGTTGATTTTTGTTCTTCAATCCATCTTTTCCAATATTTGAAACTCATAATATTTTTGTTCTTCTATCCATCTTTTCCAATATTTGAAACTCATAATATTTTTGTTCTTCTATCCACCTTTTCCAATATTTGAAACTCATAATATTTTTGTTAGGATGATGGAAACTGTTAATGTAAACAAAACTATTGTATTCAACCCTAGTTGAAACTCATGGAAATTCATTTGAAAATTAATTTGGATGGAAATGAATTTCCGTGTCACCATCTACGTAGCTTAACTTGAACAATACTTCAAACTATAAACCCACCAATTAAACCAAGGCTACAGTTTACAGTTAAAAGCAAGTTTAAAATAATTTTAGTTGAACTTAAGTTTGAGCGGAGATGATAAGTTTAACGGAGATTAAAACAATCAACCCTTCCCTTTTAAAAGTTCCTTGGAAGCTATAGAATTTCACGTTTGAAAAAGGATTTTGAAAAGGAAGAACTACAGTATGCGAGAATCTTTGATTTCCATGATTAGAATCCTTTTAATGATCTTCCCCAATCTAAAATCGTTTGCAAAGAGCAATTGATGTAACTTTCTAAAAATGCTTCTAACCTTTCGGTGTTCATGACTTTCAAAGCATTTAGTTGAAGACGTATTTTGAAGGAGCATCATGGAAAAATACCGGTGCACTATTTAGGGACAGTTAGCGCCCGAGGAGGATAGTAGGTGACTGGAGATGCTGGCAAGCGGGACATGGTGGAATTCAGTGTCTGAGGTTAGGGACTCGTCGTATTTGTCTATTTACGTCACTGAGAAGACTCGCTGCGTCTTCCGTTCGCCTAAATATAGTTACGAACGAGAAAGAGAAGAAAAAGATACGAAGAGTGCACTCAAAACGACTACTATTTCGAAAGGATAGACACGAAAAATAAAATAAAAAAACGGTTGGGCCTAGACTACAATGCACTTGCATCACACATGCAGTCTCCACTATTCTCGTCTCTTTCAGTTTCATCCTTCTTTCTCTTGTGCGTGCTATCCTTATCAGAGCGTTGAAAAATTCCTAGACCGAATAAATGTCAAGTGCAGAAAAACACGTCTGCATGCTAATTCTGTAACCTAGTGGGGCTGGCTTTTCAGTGCTCTTTCTCTGGCGTCAACGGGGTGGTAGGCCTCTCTTTGAAAGGTTTGTAGCGAAACGGAAAAAAGCCGGTCAACCACCCAGACTGTCTGCCAAAACACCATTAACAACCTGACCAAGTAGGCTTGTAAATCTTCTAAAGTTTAGTGCAGACTTTCAAAAACACCGCCCCCTCCACCCCAAAAAAGACAGAAATTTGACAAAAATACTCCAAAAAGTAGAGCATCAAACATAATATTTGTCAATAATCAATTATATTGTAATTGAATTCGTAGTTTCTTTGACAGAAATATCAACATTAATATTTAGTAATGAGAGTCTACAAATTCGCAAGAGAATAACATTTTGAAAGTGAATAGTATAGAATAGTATAGCTCATGAAAATGTAAGCTTCGAATAGTATAGATTTGTTATTTTATTAAAATTGCTATGAATAATAATAATTAAAAATTTTATTTTCAGACTGTATCAACTGAAATCAATGTTTGTTTATTAGGCCTTATAAATAAGTTAGGCCTTTGAAGGTTGTATTCAGTTTTTTATTTTAATTAAACTCAATAATGCTAATAATGTACATTTCTTATCTCTCTCATCCTCTTATAGGCTTTCGAACAATACAAAATTGTTCAGCTTGAAAAATAATTTGACAAAAACGTCTTATCGATGTCATATGGCTAAAATTATAGTCCCTAAAGTCAATGAAAATTCTCAATAAAGGAAAAGATTGTTACAGATATGAAAAACACAGTAATTTCATCTTTTGTAATTGAATACATTTTTATTGACAACATGAAAATTATAAAAGAACTGCTACAATATACCCACTGAAATATTTTATTTTGGTATTTCCGAAAGATGGAGACCGCTATAGACAACCAAAATCGAAAAGGAATGCGACGATATACGAACTGAAATACTGTATTTTGGAATTTCCGGAAGATGATGACCGCTGAGAAGAGCTTTCGAGTTTTCCAAGATTAATATCGGGGAAAATTAGAAGATGGAGAGGGCGTTACAAAGAAGGGGATGGCTGGCTGGAAGACAGCATCATCATCATCATCATGACTAAAGTGGCGCTGCGTATGTGCAGTGGCAAAACGACGAACTACTCAGTGATTGACCGCTTTCAAGGTCGGCTTTAGCTTGGTCAGTGATGCCGGTTGGCGTGTTTCCAGACGCTCACTCCTTTACTCCGTCTCTCTCGCTCTCATGCGATTCATCCTTCTCTTCTCTTGCACCCACTCACTCTCTCTACATCACCCTTCTAATACACGTTATAAACATGGAAGTTTATAGAGGCTCTCTTCCCTTCGTCTAATCAAATTCCATCTTGTCCCCTCTCCTTCAAGGAGTAGATTATCATTTGACGCACAGGATTACAAAAACAAAAATAGTTTACTGTTGGAAATATATATGTAAATGTAATTGTGGAGGAATGCTCTGTGATAGTAGCATGAGTGATGACCATTAATATTATATGGAATACGTAACACACTACATATTTTACAATAGGAGTTTTAAAATTGAATCGCTTTAGCATCATAATGCTGAAAAAATTGGGAAGAGTTAAGATATTTTCAAAAAGGACATACAGTTTGAAACAAAATTGAATTCCATATCCATATTCAGGTGAGAATGGGAAAGAGGAATCTGGTCCAATGCTGGTTCAATCAAGCAAAACTGGGATTGGGATTAAATGAATTTGTTGGATAAGAATCCATTTTCTACAGAGAGTGTGCCTTGTACGAGAAGACTTCGTTTCATCTAGAAGCCTAAAGAGTTAGCTGTGAGCGATTCCTACCCTCAGACTATGTTTGGAAAATGCGTGGAAAGATTGATAATATATTATATTTTGGGAATGATATTTTAGGTGAAGTTCAGATGGTGGAATAAAACAATCTCAAAATCTAATTAATGGGGTCGAAATTATTCGCGGAATACTCCTATGCTCGGCATGATTGTATTATTTGAATATGTTCGACGTTTGCTGTGTTGAGTTGGCGAAATCGAAGCTACAGAAGCAATTTGAACAGTAGGAGCACAGAATAGGAGAGAATAAAAATTCTTTTCTGTGGGAGAAAAATTCTCTTCTCTCCAATTCTGTGGTAGGAGGTAGAAACGGAGAATAGAAAATATGATGGAGGAGAAGAGGAAGAAGAAGCACAAGAAGAAAGAAAAGAGGAGAAAAATGAGAAGCAGAAGAAGAGAAAGAAAAAGAGGAAGAAGTCACTCGCTCAATAAACACGCTGAAACCGATGACGAGACAAGACTTGCAACAACATCGTACAATACAGAACGTTTTGTGCTTGAAAGATATTCAGAGCCAAGAAGTCCGAAACGAGAAGCGCAAAGTTGTCGTGGGTGACAGGAGGGGGGTCAAGGGGGGGACTTCAAGGTCGGTAGGCGTTGCTGAGGCTGAGACGCGTCAGATTTGGGAGGCAGTGAGAGGGAGAGAGTCAACAGAGAAACAAGAAGGATGGGGCCAGAGAGTATAGAATAAGAATTTACTTCTATTTTCTCTGGATGAGGCAGAGGAAGGAAACTGCTGTGGACTTACAAAGTCTGCGACTGTTCAAACATTTTGCACATCCGACAACCAGCAACTATCATCATCATCAACATCATGATCATCATCATCAACATCAACATCGTCATGATCATCATCATCATTATTGGACACCAAGGTACAGAAAACTTGAAACGCCTCTTCTTCTAATCTCTACTCTACGTTCATCGCACGCATAGCAACCATATAGCGGTGGGATGAAAAGGTTGAACACCAGACTGGTTACCGCCAAAAGCTACTATATCCGTGCACAACTCAGTAATCCTGTATTATATGTCCGATGAATTTCATGCTTCAGAGTAAAATTCAACTTGCTACCCTACCACTCGTGTTTCCCAACACGCAACCATCAACTACCTAGTGAGAGTTATTATTCTTGCATGATTGCAATCGTATTTATGTTGCGATTATTTGTTCATCGTTTTAAATCAAGCATCAAGATTAAATTAGACATGAACCTCATACAGACATGGGAGAAAATACTTAATCCATTAAAGAAGTAATCAATTTACAAATAGAATGGATGAGGAAACCGTAATGGATGATTTTATTATCAGTGCTGTGAAATTGTAGGTTGTTTTCTCTTTTTCAGACCAGACGTTCACAATTTACAAGGGCAAAATCATAGGAAACTGTGCAAGGGATTGAACAAAAACAAACAGCTAAAGAGTTAAAAAAGCTTTTTAAATGGAATTTCAGCCAGCTTCATTGAAGGGGTGGATGTTTGTTTCACATGAGATCAATATTATACTAATTGCAATTACTATTAGGTGATCCAATGATTACTTTGTAACCTAGCCATTATCTCTAGATTGAACCAAATAAATCGGAAGATTTATATAGATAATTATAGAATATTTATCTAAAATTATTTAGATAATTGAGAATATAAATTGGAAGGATATAATGAAGGAAGAGGGCAATACTGTGAAGATAGTTACGTAATCTGAAGTGAATCAAAAACTTGTCACGTAATGAAGGAAGTTGGATTGAGACGGAGAGAGCAAAATAATGGTACAGATAGAAGAGGAGGGAAGATTCAAAGTAACGGATGAAGGGAAGGGGAAAATGGCAGATCGCGGAGGAAAAGAAGGAAGGGAAGAAGGAAGAAGATTTGAGAAGAGAATAAAAATAAAAATGAGAAACGCGCGTTTCCTCCTAGCGTCGACATATTATGGCACGACGGTACTTTTATAAGTTTAATGGCAAACTCATACTATCACACACTCTCACACATGGTGGAATCAGTTTCCCCTTCCTTTCCAAGACGGAGATTGAGCTTTGGCAGAGTGGAGCGTGGATCAAAGTACCTTTGACATTGAGGAAGGTCAGTGAAACGTCGCAAGGCCAGGGTTGAGCGGCAGTGCGCGTGCGTGCGTCACTCACTCCATTTATCGATAACAAAATAGAATAACCTCCCTCTGCGGTATGAGTGGTAGTGTATCGAATGCATAACACGTTATAGAACTTGTGGCATCTAGACTTCATTGCAGACTATGAAAATACGAACTTGATTGCGTACTCAATTTACTCGTGGATTGTGAGATGAATTTGTTATTATTGAATTTGAAAAGCGGTATTCCACGGGATAAATCAATTTCTAGAGAGTATCTAATCAACGTAACTCAATCAATAGACTTATATTCTATTATAAAACTATTATATCGTCTTGTATCTTCCTTCTTGTTCTCAAATGCATTATGAAAGACAATTTCCCAAAAATATAGTCGATGAAATAAAAAAATTAATCACTAGAAACAAGGATGGAAAATGCTTTGCAAAAATAAAGAGTGTACAAAAGAGGTAAGTGAGTATGTTGAAAAAACACTTCCAGAAGGAACAATGATTTTCTTTGCTAACCGGAGCTATTTATTAACTTCAATTTTTAGCAAGAGTGCTAATTTTTAATCAATTAAAATTCAAATTAATTGTTGTTTAATAATCAAGTCTCTAAAATAATGATGATAAATAATTTTATGACCATTAAAACCCAGGAAGCATAGTTCCATAGAGAAGCAATACTCTGTAGTTACTAAGTCTGTTCTCTGTGATAGTTCCCAAACAAATAAATGTACTGTTGATTACAATACAGTGTAATATTCATTTGTTTTACAACTTTAGGCACACACCTCTTACTGTAAGTACACCAGTTGTGGTTGTCTGGACTCACATTTCGTTTCTCCGTTATTTGACAGTACATTGGAGTTATAGAAACACAGCCTTTGTTGTGGGCTGAAGAAGTCACTGTTGCGGTGGGAAACTTAATTGGAGGAAAGCAGCAACCAGATTGCTTTCGTTACGGTTATGGCTACGAATTACGAGATTCCCCGGCCCCGGCCTCACTTTACAAGATGGTGATGCGCTGCGCCCTTCAAGAAAAAGCGAGGGGCTCATTCCTCACTTGCCACGTATTAAATAGAGTGAAACGAATGGAACATCGTAATGTCAAGTTTCCGTCAGCAGTTATTGAGGCTCTGATGAGTAGAGAAGAGCTCTACACTAAACGTTGACGAGTTTCCTAATACTTCGGATCACTTGTAAAAAGAAGAGCTCATTAGGATTTGTACACATTTATCGTTATTAGTAGCCTACATCGCGTTACTTTTTTACTGATAGAACAAGAAGACAGGATTCACGAAAATGAATATGAAGGTTTAAAACTTAATATAAGAATATTAATACCTACTTTCCCAACACGACGTAATATAAGAATATTAATACCTACTTTTCCAACACGACTATTGTTTGTTAATCTCTGATAAAATTAACTACAGAACATTTTGTTTCAGAATATCCCAATTCGAAAAACTAAACATCTTCCCTCACATCATTATACCCAATGATTAATTGTACTAATTGCCGCTGTCAGGATGTTTCCTAGTACCAACACACAGACAAGCATGTTCCTCGTTCTCAGATGATGGCTTCCTCTTGCCTCAACGACGTCTTTTTTTCGTTCTCTCATCATCACCATCATATTCTTTTTTCTAGCCACGTACACAATGACAATCCCCTACCGACTTCTTCTTCATCCTCTCTTCTTCTTATTATTCTATCGTCATCATTCCCTTCATATTTTTCCTCCACTTAATTTTTCTAATTCTTCCCACTATTTCTTAATGATTCATTTCATCTTCTTCTCCTCGTTGCTCGCGTCTTTTCCTCCTATATATTCTTCTTCATCGTCTATTTTTGTCTTCTTCTTTTTCTTCTTCTTATCCTCCTCCTCCTCCTCCTTGTACCTGTTTCTCCTCCTAGAGTCTTCCTCTCTTCTCATTTTTATTCTAATATTATCATTTGTTGCCCTTTTATGTACTTTCAAGTCTTTCTTCTTCTACTTTTCATCCTATTTCACCCCTTCTTCCTCTCACAACTCCTCCCTCCTTATCTTCTTCCTCTCTGTTCGTTATAAAATAATAAAAGTCTATTGGACCAAATAATCTTAGTGATTGTTCATTTTCTTGTAAGTTAATTGTTTCTTCTTCTCATTCCACCATCTTCTTCTTCTCCTTATTTCCCTTCTACTTCTTCTTCTCTCTTATTCACCTTGTACTTCTCCCCCAATCTTCTTTCCTTCCTCTTCGTATTCTTTCTTCTTGTACATCTTCCCCATACTTCTACTTCTTCTTCTTCTTCTTCTTCTCCTCCTTCTTCTTCTTCTTCCTCCCTGTTGTTCTTCTTCTACGACTATCCTCTTCATCAACTCATTTTTCCAAGAAGCAAGAGCACACAACAAAGGAAGGTGGTGCCAGTGAGGAGGGGGAGGAGGGGGGTACAACGGAAATGCCAGGCAGGACAGGGCAGAGCAAGAAGGCAGCAAGAAGGCAGAGTTGAGTTTTACCTTGAGCCACGCCAAGAGCCATTGACCAGGAAACTGCGTTCGCTTTTCTGCTGCTGCCCACGCGACAAAATTTCCCCCTTCACCCCTCAAACCTCACCCCTCACAAGAATACTAAATCCCCCCCCCCCCCCAACACTCCCTAATCGGGTGAAAACTGACCAGTTCAAAATAATCAAATGTATCTACTCAAAAGCAGCATCTCCCAACACACAAACAATAATAAGAAACAAGTATTTCCCAGTGCTACTCATTCTACTAGTTCAATAAATGAAGGCTAAATACACGGAGTTGTGCACGTAAATGAATAAAAGAGATTAAATGGGAATAAAATAAAAAATAAATTCGATAAAAGAGATGAAATTAAGAGATGAAAATCAAAGAAAATTGAATGTATATCCTTCTGGTAGGAGTCACATAATCTTAATTAGTTGAAATGTTGAAAAGTTGACTGAAATCACGTCTTGGCATTTATTGTAGTTATAAACTTCCGGTTATTCTTCCTTTCAGCAAGGTTATAAATAGATAGAACAGGATATTAAGTAATTATTCTTCGATTCCTCATATAGGTGCATGATGAGAATTTTAATGGTATAAGTTATATGAATCAGTGAAATAAAAGATTGTTTGAGTACGAGTGCTATCGTATAACCTGTAGATGATTATGATTGAGAATTAGTTTTTCATCATGTATACTAAAAATTTGGGTGAAGAATTTCACCGAAACGAATATAGAAACACATCTATGCATCTATCACATGATAATTTTGATACACATACCAACCAACAATAAATAAATTGGAAGGTTTATTTCTTGCAACAGAGATTGTTTGTTGGAAGTTTAGAATCTATAAAAATGAGAATTCGAGATGAGAAGAGATAGTTTATAAGTAACTCTCTTGAAACACGGAAATTAATGAACGTATTTCTAAGAGCTTTCTCAAGTATCTAGTTTGCTAATTATCAAGTACGTAATGCAGCAAATCCACTCATGATGATTCAGTATGAAGTAGATACACCTTGAGTTTGGCAAACCGCAAACTTTTTTCAAGTGGATATTGTAAAATGATCACGATATTTATTATTATTTGTCGTCAGATTATCTAATGAACCTTCCATTTACAGGAAATAACCGAATTAAATCATTTCAATCGAAATCGATTTATTTCAACATGAACCGACTCTAATCTGAATATTATACAATACGTCAATTGAATATCAATAACAATTAATTTTAATAGATACTTGTGTAGTCTCATGACGACTTATTTTCGTCTTAAGGCTAAGGTCAAGTCGACTACTAGAAAAAAAGACAATTCGATTTTTCAACTTTTTCTTCTCATTTCGATACTTTTTTCGTATTTTATCTGCCTAAAGGTCAGGGGTAATGACTGTCTTCCTCTTGACGAAGATCCGGCTTATGTCGTTTTCAGCCAACTTGTTTTCATTATCAACTACCGGCAATGAATTCGAACACGCTTGATGAATAATGAACTTAAATAAGAATTATCAATATTTGTATTCATATTACTAACGCGCATAAACTTAGAGAAGAGTCATACTATTTTTCATTTTTTGAGCAGTAAGTTCATGAATTTAATAACTGCTCATGAATTTAATCTATTTTTTAACAATTTGCATTCAATTCGATCATAAATATTCATCTGCATGTTATCAGATAAATTTTGGCAAGATATATCAACAATAAAGATGAATAGGAAATGAGAGTACGTAGATACGTAATAACCACTGAAAGAAGACGAAAAATTGATCATTGTTATTATTATATACTCGTAACTGTTACAAAGTGACCGACAATATTGTAAGCAATTTCGCTAATAAGCAATTTCGATTACTGCACTAATTTGCAGCACTCAAAAAACGAAGAATTTAAAATACAAACATCGAAGTATGTTAAGTAACATACTAGAAATGTAGTGCAGCAATAGATATGACGGAACAATAGAAAAAACAAGATAATTAGCGGAGTGCAAACAAAACGTGATTTTTAGGAATTGACTAAATTGACAGTTTTTTATGCCATTCAGACAACCTATTCATAAAGATTTGTTCTTGTAGTAAAGATGAGTCTCTATTATTATGAATAGATGTAGAGTTGATCACTTTAACAGGTTGAGGAAACCAGTAGCCGTTTGCTAAGTAAAAAAGCATTCAAAAGATCCAGTAGCCTACTCGAAATAATTAATGGCTGCAAAAAGCAACAATACGAACGATAAATTTCGTACACAGCTGGCTTCAAGTGGGCCAAAACTGCAAACAGAGAACGAACGAATGATATTGCAATTTGGCACTGGTTTGACCTTGTAACGAGATGACGATAATAAAAAAGTTAACAAGGAAGACAATAGTTTTCGGTGTGAGAGTGTTGCTGTGTACTCACAAAAGCTAGGCGAGATTATCACGAGACAAAAACCGAAGAGGAAGCAACACAAGAGGGGAGAAAAAGAAGAAGAATCGGAGGGAGATGAATAAAAAGACAGAGTAAGCACGAGGTAAAGAGAAAGAGAACAAAGTAGTGAGCTACCCAGTGGCTAACCTTGGACGGGTGTCTGGAAAGTCAGTATGTCATTGCTCCCGAAACCGACAGATAGCGCTCTTCAAAACTCGTTACGCTATAGGCTGAAGTATGTTGCCGCCTTTTTTCAAACTAGCAAACAAACGGTAATAATTTCAATCTAAGCTAATGTACCTAAACACGCCAAGGAAAATTTTTCCGTACTTATTTCATATATTAATCTACGATAGCAGAGTCAAAACAAATTGAAAATTCACCACCTCAAATGGAAAATATTTATTAACTGGTGGAAAGATGGGAAAACTTTATATCTTGCATTGGTGAAGAAATTATAGGGTGAAAAATATTGAAAACATCCGGATTGTTTCCTGATAGTAATTTTACAGAGCATGAGCATGAACGTATTCACAATGAGTAATACAATTCAATTAATTGGAATGAGTTTTTTAATAATGGTGAGGAAATAATAACTAAATGTGAGAGATTTCCCAGTTTTCATTGTTCTGTAGGCAGCTTGCTATTGAAATACAGATACAGTGGTAACGAGTAACGACTAGAGTAGCTATATTCAAAACTGTAAATACTATATTAATATACTGTAGTACTATTAGTAGAGCACGTCTTGCTCCTGTAATAGCAGCCTTCAAAATGAATCACGATCGGCAGCTTTGAAAAGGCAACAACTTTTCGATTACATAAGCAAAATTTAAAGCAATTGAATAACACTAGTAGTAATAACAAATAATTACCTTGAACTTGAAATATTTAGTAGAATATTAAATACTTTGACCTATCATCAATGAAATTTTTAAATATTCCATTACTTTAGCAAAGCGGAGAGATAGTAGAGAAGAGTCCTTCAGAAGAAACTGTTTTTCGTTTTTTGACATTAACCATTAAGGAGTCGGGAATTAAAAAGGAAACAATCGTAAAACGGACTTGAAATTTCGTCTATTGTAATTATTTCTTTCAATTGTTGATAATAAATATTATACTTATTCCTTGTCTTATTGATAAAAGTGTTAGTTACAAATGAATACTGACATTCTGGTTCAAAACTATTGGCAAATGAGTCAAGGATGATAAGTTCATTGCACATTTCAACAAGAATTATAATATTATTTACATCATAGACTTGGATGAAATGTTGAAATTTGAGGAAAATATGATACTGTACCCAGAGAGCACAATTTCGTCATCACGGTACAGCTAGTGGGTCAAAAAGAGCTGGATCATTTGAACCGGTTTCGTAGAGAACACGCAAGAATGACTAGTTTTGTAAACGGACGTGTTTTTACAGTAAAGGAAAGGACCGAATAGCTGTAATAACATTAAAATTTAACACCACACGTACCAGTAATTGCACGTACAGTACTTCACAACTCCGTAGCGTTCATTTTTCATAGAGCAAACTGAGCCAACCGTGAATTTGGAAGGCGAATTTGACCGAAAATACGATAAAAGTTCATACGCTTCAGTATTGACCCCATCCCCATGTAGCACGATGGAAGTACACTTGTCATATTCGTAATTTACGATGTAGTGCAGTACACTATGATGAAAGAGATAATTTTTTATGTTGTTGTCAAATTTTAGATCCCCAGTTTGAACGATCTTTAGATTAGAATCGAGGTAAATGGATAACTTATTCTTTCACCTAGTTTCAAACGTATAAAACATTTTATCATACACATCAAACATTTGAACATAGGATATTCAACATTTTTTCGTACAGTTTTGCAAAAACTTCACTTTGAACATTGAAAGTAAGTAGTTGCAAAGAATACGTTGAAGTAATAGGCTAGCTAGAATGGCCTTTCCGCGGAGTTTCCGCAAGAGCAATAGGCTACTGCTTCTTCAGTACTACTACAATTCCTTCTGTTTCAATTCTTAATTTAATAAGTTGAATGTAATTCAGTATTCTATACTATGCCGTTTTATTTCACAAACTCCCTATTATCACGAGATTTGTACATGAGGAATTCAATACAGCAGGAATTCAATATTTATTCCTAATTATTAATATTAGTCTTCTATGGTTGATTTAAGGGTTTGAAATCTCAGATTTGATTGAAGGGGTTCTACATTTTATTGTGACAGTAAGATTTACCAATATTTTGGTAAATAGTAGATTTTAGTAGATTTACCATTACCAAGATTCGATCAACTGTAGATACGGAGTGAAAAGGAAAAATTCCAAAATTTTCAATTGTTTCGCTGGTATCTAATTACTTCACAGACACCTCCAGAATAAACCGAGAAGCGGAAGCAAATTTTCAAGTTTTGTGTCGGTTCTGTCCAACAAAAATAGCCGCTGGTTAGATGAGCGCGAGTGTGTGCGTGCGCGCGCAGGCTAGAGCGAGACAGAAAAAAGTGGACGTGGAAGAGAGTGAGAGTAATGACGCACAAAATGGGGGCACGGAGGAGGGCGATAGGGGGGTTCGGTCGACACGAGTTGAAGATCCCGCTTCAAGGTCAGTCGGCAAGTAGAAGGGGGCGGTCCCCCTCTTGGGGGTCGGAGGGGGAACAGACCGACGTTCAAGTAGCATCCGGCCTTAAATCCCCCCTTACCCGGCCCCCCTGCCGTAACTTCATCAACACCATCCAAGGAGACACATCAGACACCTCCAGCATTGCTCATTTTTTCAAAAAAGAAACATCTAAAAAACAAGCAGCTACTACTATTGCCTGGTAGACTCCCTTGCCGGCACAATGTTGCTGAAAGTAGCGCGCAAATTCTGAAAATATGGCGGGAATGCGTTTCCTCAAATTAATGGAGCAGCATTTCCTGGTTATGTAACTGATGATGTGGCTTTGGACCAGCATCTTCTTCAAACAACGAGGGTGTGCTAATTTTGAATTGTTAGCGACTAGCGAAATCTAGTCCGAGCTCAGAAGAGACCAAAAAACTACTGCCAATTAGACACAAACAAGTTTAGAATTGATCAGAATTGGGTATTAGACAAAAAGGGTTACGTGATGAAATAAGGGAAATATATTCAGTAAGTAATACAATAATAATTACAGTATCCATTTACAGTACTATGTAATAGAATTTTATCACACATTGAAAAAGGAAACGGAAGAGTAATTTTGCAAGGTGAAGATTTTGCATTGGTTGAAAGGAGAAGTACTGTCGTAAGCCAAATAATAATACAAGAAAAATCGAAACCAGTTGTTCAAGCGCTACAAATCGGAGGAATATCTCTCGAGATGACATTGTACTGTGATAATTGAAATGATAATCTTAATTACCAAATCGAATTAGTTGAAGCAGATGGAAGATGAAATTTTGACTTCAATCAGCAAGTATGCTACAGGAAAATGGAATAGCCTACTTGATTCTCTAATTACGGATTTCTATCAATATTGCATGGGGTTTAATTTTGTAATTTCACAGAATGAAACAAATACTCTACAGGATAAAATGCCTATACTTCACAGACTAAATTCCCAACACTTCCGGAGTGTAAACGGGGTTCTCTCACTCTCACGAGCTCTGGAGAAACTTTTAGCTACACCGACTTTACACCGTAGATGAACAAAGAAAGGCTTTCAAGATACCTATCAAAATTGCACGGTTTAAGCGAGATTAAAACTAGATTATTCCATAAAATTGAAGCCAGAGCCTCGAGTTAGAACAACTTTCGCACAGTGATGCACTTTCCTCTCAACTTGAAACAAAGTTGCACTTCTCAGGAAGAGAAAGCCAAAATTATAAAGCTACCATTGTAAAACACAGAGCCTTGCATGAGAGAGCCGGCATTGCAGATTACAGACAACATGTGTGCTGGAACGTGCATGCAGAAAATGATAGGGCGGTTCATTGGTCAGGCAGTATAATATGATGATAGCAGTTTTACGATTGGCGATTGAGATATTTGTCTGAACGATCTTCTCAGCCTCAATACTGAAGGTGAAAAATAACTCTCACCTAAATTGACAGCTAACACCCCAAGAACCTACTTACCGTATCAAGAAGTGGAAACAGATTTCGTTTCAAATTATACTGTATTTCCATAATCTCAAAAATGTGGGCAGTGAGTAATAAACTTTTGAAATTGGTGTCGTACTCATTGCTCCAATATTTCCTCATCACGTTTTAATGTAGGTTTTCGCTTTTGCGGCTGCGGATTGTCAAAATAGCAAATTTTTCAACTACTCACTTTTTGTACCTACTCGTATATTATTATATTCAGTGAATTAACAATATTGGTACTAAATTGTTCCTATTTTTGCATTTTATTTCTGAATATTTTTATTTCAAGTTTTAATTAGTTGCTATTTTGACTATCCGCCCCGATTGCGGCTACCTTGAGAGCACTAAATGCATACTAACGCGTAGTTATGCGCAAATCATGGGTGGTTGTTTGATCAAATTCAAATTTCGGGTTTCCTTTGATCATTTACCATCATCTTTATCATAAAATATCATTGAATATTAAAATGATTCATAAAAAATTCACAGTAATATTGATGGATATTATTAGTTGGTTTCTGATAAATTTATTATAAAAATAACTTGAAAAGCTTTTCATATCACATCTCATGTAAAGGAACTATAGAAACTCAAGACTCCTTCAACCTTTACAAATCAAATACATCAAAATTTGAGTTCAACATGTCAAATACAATGCTTGTCGAAAACTGAACAGATCATTATGCAATGATTAAAAATTGAACAATTATCATCTAAACCCCTCCAAAGTTGTTATCGCAGTTCTATTTTAAAATAGAGAGTCAAAATTTAATCGTAGTTGGAAAGTAAAAATGCTACGGGACGAAAGTAACAGATACACTTGCCAAAATATTTCCTATACCTTTGTGTGAGTGAGTGAGAAAGAGATAGTTTAGTCTCGCTTGCCAGGTCTTAAGAGAGAGAAGGAGAGTGTGAGAAAGCAAAAGAATGTAGCATTTTGGTGCCAAGTGGGCGCGAGTATGAAACTATTACAAAGTAAAAGATGTCAGGGTCGTTCGATTACCTGGTGACTGCCTATACTATTGCTTGGTGTCTATTAGACCAACCAACGATGTTCTATTACTGAACAACTGCACTAGAAATACTGCTCGCCCTACTCAACTCACCCGACTTACCTCACGATTACATTATTATTGACAATACTCAGCTGCAGCAACAGTAGTTGCAACTATTATTGCTCAATAGGCCACGTACTGCAGTTCAGTAAAACATATACAGTATAGACACTATAGGGGTACTATCAGGCTACTATCAAATCCAGCGATTGAGATTGACACTATGGTAAATGGATACCCTACTAGTAAGTAGTAAACGTAACCAGAAAAAATCTTTTAGAAAATTGGATGGATCAATTTATTTATTAATTATCAGATTGTTAGAAAATGGTTTGGGCTTTGACTGTCTGAATCAAAGCAAAGGTTCTCCAAGAAAGTTTTTTTAGCCTAAATAGTTGTCATTTAAAAAAATCCAAAGAAATAAGATTATTTCAGTTCAAAACCTATTTACAGTATGAATTTTTTTCCCACAATCAACAGCTCCAATTAAATCAGCCGTATCAGCTATATTTATTCATTCAGATCATATTATGTAATAATGGTGATACTGTAATAATGATATACCATAATGGTGATACAGCTTTACTGGCTTTCTAATGAACCTTAAAATCTGGTTTCCAAAAGAAATTTCAAAAATTAAAGAATACTGTTCTAATTTTTCAATACAAGGGGTTAATGAGAGCATATTTATAAAAACTATTACGAACTACTAACTAATAACTATTAACATTTTGACTTGAAATTTCGTAAACCCATCATCATTTGAATGACTTCATTTATTTTGAACCCAATTTTTTTCATTTTTCCCTCATTTCTTCCTAGTTTTTGGAACATTCCCCTATTTTCAACTTTAACCCCAATTTTTGTCATTTTTTCCACCCTTTTCCCTTTTTTCGGTCATTCCCCCAATTTTCCACAACAAAAACTAATCTTGAAACGATATTCAGATAATTAATTAGTAGTGTTAGTACTCACAGTTGGTCCTTCCATGTGTATGGTTGGTGTACTGGGAATGGGAGGGAGGGCCGCGCATGGGCGCGCTCGCGGGTGCGGAGGCGACAGCGGCAGCCGTGTAGTGGTAGGGTGCGAGAAAGTGCGGCGTGTAAAGACCTCCCGCTGAATCCGGCGACCTTCGGCACGACGTAACTGAAATCACCCAACAATACCATCGCGATTAATATCTCAAACTGGCTGCGAAAACACGCAAACACACTCGAAAATCCTAAGAATTTTCTGCTTTCCGTTCGTACTGTTTGTACCACAAAATCAAAACTAAAATTTAAAAAATTCTTCTGATTTTCCTGTTACTGTATATAATTTTATTACATTTCTTCCAAAAAAATTCCCCAAATCTATTGAGGCTAGAAATTAAAATCAATAAAATTAGATTCCACCCATTTTTTACGATTGTAGATTTATACGGCTGTGCCAAAAGAGCCGCATGTTAAATTTTCATAGAAGTTTTTTTGCCAATAGAAAATTATGCTTCAAAACTTGGGAAATTTTAAATTTATTGAATGATTTCCCAAGAGGAAAAAGCAACTCTTTCCAATTACAGTTAGATAACAAAGGGCTACACAAGTATAACTGAAGAAATCATAGGAATTATTAGTAGTTTACTAGAAAAATCTATTGGCAATGATACATTAACACTCATCCCGAATCACTCTTCATTTCCCTTATAATTGTAATGTTCCATTATTACCATCAATTTTCTATCGAAAATATATTGCAAGTGATCTAATCATTACCCAAGACCCGTATCTTCGTTAAAATAAGTTGAACGATACGATGGATTAAACTTCAAACTATCATGAACTTGGTTCAAACTATGGATCTACAGTTCAACCCAAGTTTAAACTCTCGTTTCGTTGAACTCAGTTTAAACGGAGATGGTGCATACGGGCCTTAGCCTGCAAGAATAAAGCTAACCTCGAGCCATAATTTTTAAAAGAGTGGTTGCATTCTTGAAATTATTAGAAACGTAATGTAATTTTCAACAATTTTTTGAATGATTTGCAACGAAAAGTTGTACTTAATACTAAATAATCAACTCACTAGCACTATTGAGTAAAACACATTCAAAATAGCCTTTCATCCATTCACTGGCTCTTCCAAAATACACTTCGAAAGTAAATCTATAAGAAGGATCCTACAAGAAATTCATTTCGAAAGAAATAGAAACAATAATACATTATTCAAAATAGGTCAATTTTCACCATCAGTAACCAAGTAAAAGTTTATGATAAATCAGAGAAAAATACCCCGTCCCTTCCATGAAAAAATTATCAACCTTACGTGTTCGAAATGCCGTTTTTAGTGGAGCTACTTTTTAATTTCTGGTCAGAATGGGGCTCTTCATAATATTCAACTCGAACCTTTCACTTCAATATGCATAAAATTCCTCTTCATCAGAGGCAAGATTAAACTTGAATTTTTTATTGAATCTTTGATAGCTATGAATTTTACGAATAAATTCGGTTCAACCCAAACTACTCAGCTAATTTTTTTCCAATCTGGAATTAATATTTCAATAGAGATAACACCGATGACCCATTTTGAATTGGAAAGCTTCAAATTCAAGAATAGATTACAGAGCGATGAAGACCCAAAATTCTTGGCTCACCCACAGCTTATCAATCTCAATGTACTTTGGAAGGCTCCAGATAGCTTGTATCCCAAGCGCCGAACCAATCGTTAAAAACTTACAACAGGAACTTTGAACACAGAACACAAAACAGTAACACAACACAAACACAATTTATAACTTAATTATTATTCACGTTAGTACTTATGTTTAGTACTTTATATTAAAAAGTTGATTCATCTATTCTAGGATTATTCATTATTAATCAACTCCTAAACTCCTATGCTAGTTAAAATTATATTAACCAACCAAAGTAAATAGCTAATTAAAAAGCACTAATCAGTTAAAATGGCTAGGATACTAGGGCAAAAGATCAACTACATGGAAAATGAGCCTATGCTGTTCACAAAATCTTCAAACTTCCAGTTCAGTTGTTGAAAGCTGTGTTACAACTAGATTAGGTTCCTAGTTCCTACTATATCATAAGAATTGTGTATTTCAGTAAAAGAAATCTATGCTAAATAGGAAATGATTGATATGAACTACATAAAAAAAATTGAGAGATACCAATTTCTTAATATACAGCTCAAATAATATAGAGACTGAAAACCTGAATGTAGCACTATTCAATCTATTGCTATTATTGTCATCGAGAAATAGAGACTTCTTCAACTTTATTTCAACACTTATTCATAAACTCACAATTGAATTAGAATCGATAATTTTTAGTTGAATATTACGTAGTTATGTAGTAAAATATACACTACTTAAAATGTAGCCTACTGTAATCAATAATAATATAAGCTCAGACTACTACCAAGTTTATTGTTACTGTAGTGAAAATTGTATCAAATTTAGTCTGATAAATCAACGAATTACCTAATAAAAAAGTAAAACTAGTTGTAGTTTATGGGATCAGAATTCATTAATTGGTTGGTCAATAATGTAGCGGAATAATTATCGCAAAACACAGCACAAATTACTTATGAAGTGGAGGAAAATACATAATATTTTAGTAGATGCAAAGAGTGAATGATAGGTTTTTTGAGTAGCCTATTGATTGAAGGATTGATAAGGAAATATAATGCAAACAAACAGTCTATCACAGAAAAAACAAATATAAATGTGGTGAATAAAATAATGCAGGACTCAAAAATAGATTTGTGTCTGCCGAAAAGAAAGTTGGTTGGCTGACCTTGGTGTGGGGGTTGGGGGTTGAGCCTCGATCTGAGCTCATCGTTGCTTGTGTGTCCGCTGCTACTCGAGTCCACATCCGAGACTCCTGAATCAGCTGGACTGGGCGGTAGAGAACCTGAAACACGCAAATACGCATAAATAAAGAGATACATTCACATGAATATTCATCCAAATCAATCGAGTACATCAGGAACTCGGTAAAATTGAATTGGTAGAAAAAGAGCTTGAAGTGGAAGAAACAACTTGAATTAAAAAAAAAGTATTAAAGAGAAATCGGTGAAATCAACGGATTGGGAGATAGAAAAAGAGCTTGAAGTGGAAGAATCAACTTAAATTAAAAAATATATAATAATTCAAGAGAAATATTGAATATATTTGTATTAACACATTGAGAACGTTGCTTGAGAAGGCGTTGCTTTTTCAGATTTCTAAGAGACTTGAAAATTACCTCAGGATTAGAATCACTACAGATTGTTCAAAGCAAACAAAACATTCAATTCAAGATTAATTTTGCGTGAGTGAATAAATTCACATACAATAATCAAATAAAAACTGATGAAATCAACAGATACTTAGAAATAGGATGAAATATAGTAAACGAATTATCATGGATTTTCAAACAGAATTATAATAAAAATTAAAACTAACAAGAACTGTCACAGAATTAAAAATACGACGTTTTACACAAAGGAAAATAAAATTCAAAGCTGAATCCATGATAAGGGTTTGAAGAGTACTCGTTATTTTTATCAATTGCAAAGATAGTGAATCGCTAATGCCAAGAACCACAAACTTCCGGGACTCTTAATACCATTTTTGAAATTGAAAGGAAACATTCCTCACCACAAAGAAGGAAATAATTCACTATCGTTTAAGTATAGATAGAGTTTGCGGAGGAAGAATTCGTTAAATGTTTATCTTCAAATTGAATTGTAGTAATTATGTCATGTTTATTTTATCGATATTAATCAATGTTGAACAAATTCAAGTCGATCATAATGAAGTGTTGGTAATTGTGATGATACTGTAATAGAACAAATTTAAGTCGATGAAGAGTTGTAATTGTGAAGATGAAATGTTGTCTGATGAAGAAAAATAGGCTGACAACAATTGGTTTCATCACATCATTCGATGATTCCAAAAATTTTTGAAGTGAATTCTAGTCCTGGCTCTTGTCAAGAAAGTAAATTACATTGACACCAAAAATGACTGGATGACGCGAGAGGTAGACAAGAGTCGCTGGAGACCCTTCGGTCACCCCGGAAGGGGAAGATGAACCATCAATCAGACGTCGAGATAAAGACGTCACATCACCAGGCTTCAACTACTGTCCACAGTTCACACAAAACCAGCCAAGTTGACGCATTTGAAAAATTATCGACTATAGTCTGTGTCCAATCAGAGAACAGGGTAGAATTGAGAATACAAAAACCGTTACAAGATAGCCAAATAGGAAATGAGAAATGAAACTGAACAACATGACTTCAGACTTGATAAATATGAACCTTTCAAATGAAATGAAGTACAGCAACTACCGAAAGATACCGTAAATAAAGTTGTTCTTAATTTTTTATTGTCCAAAATGTAAGATTTGACTGGATTGCAGAGGAAATAACAGGAAATTGACAGAAAATGTATCAATCATCAACTACAGTATGAGGAGAAGAATTAAGAACAAATTTGTATTGGAATTGGAACATACATGAAATTGACTAGTACAATAATCGATTTGAGTTATCAATATTTAGTTTATCGGATAATTTATAGAATTGAATATCTTGTCATCTAAGTAACTAGGCTATATCAACTTTACTTTGAGCGACTTCTACTTTTAAGTGTGTTTATTACAATAATATTCTTCATGACTTATTATTGGAGATGTTCTCTTCGAAACAAAGTTTATCCAAGGAATAGTATAGCAGAATCTACAGAATTCTATTTCTATAGAATTTCAACTGGGGAATATTTAGAAATTTCATAATTCTAGTATTTGCTACTTTATTATTCTGATAAAAAATCTTACAAATACATCCAGTATTAGTTTAGCAGAAAACTATGACACTTCTATAGAGTTTTAACTGAGAAATATTTAGAATTTACGTGTACTTATACTACTATCCTGATAAAAATCTTACAAATACATCCGCATCTGTAGAACCTCCACAGATACATGTTGTCACGACTCCAACCAATACTTCCTTGAAACTATTCGCCAGAATACCTTCAACAAACTGAACTGAAATAGTTCCCACTGAGGAGCTTCCTGACCACGGAAAATTTAATGATTCGGCGTAAAGGCAGGACAAAGGATTAGTGGCTATCGGCGAAGAAAGGAAAGATAAAGGATTGTGAGAAGGTCAAAGGGATGCGGAAAAAATCCGTTGCGGAAGGGTGCATGCCCATGCCTAGATAAACCCGTATTATTATTTTTATTACGGTTAATATAATAAAAGTGATCGCTTATGCTAATGCCCATAAACAAGCCCCTTTGTGGGAATGTGTCCCGCGAGAGGAGTCCTGGCTGGACAGTGGTCATCTCGGGGTAGAAAGGGGGTTGGAAGGGCTCATCAGTCATCACCCATAATGGTCGCAACCCCTCTTCCTTCAGGGATTAACGTCAGCCAGGCAAGTAATGACTGACGGACGCGGAAGAACGGACCTGCTGAGTGATTGAAGGTCACTCACTGTCCATCCGGTTGCAGCCTTGCGCCGTGTACTGGCACTGCCAAATCGATTAATTATATGTGTTGGACAAATGCATGGGCCGGTTTGCAGACAGTTCGCTCAACAATAGGGACGTGGACGTTACTGGACCGTTTATAAATGTAATAACTGGTGGAAATTTTGGATAACAGACGTATGTGACCAGTACTAGAAAGAAATAACCAGAGATATGTAATACCAGAAAATAAAATTACCATAAATTATTACCAGAGATATAACAATTATTATTATGGCACAGCCAACACATTCTATTGTAGTTATTGGCCTTTTTATTGTAGTATTGAAATCTTTTAAGTTTATATACGATTGTAGTGACTCTTATTTAACAATTAAATGCCTAAAATAGAGGTAATAGCTAAATTAAAACGAAAACTTGATAATCTCAGGAAATGTTTTATTATTTATTCAAGGATAAATCGTATAGCGACTGAAAATACGGCAGTGTGAATGGATGATGGCCTAAGAAAATTATAACTTCTGAGTACAGTATACTACTGTAGCAAGAGAATAAAAAGCTTCAAATTTAATGTAGAATAAGATATTCCATCAAAATAATATCAACTTGTATAAAATTGTAAAGATACAAGATTAATTCCAATTTTCCAAGATGAACGTTCTCATGGATTAAGCCAATACAATCATAGGAATCGCACACAAAAATCAAAGAAGAAGTACAGTAGAAGATATGCTGAACTAAAATTTATTGTTCCATCAAATCCTTATTAATCTGAATAGTTTCATGGTTCTATCAGAGCTCAACATCATATCTATTTTGCTATCACCAATTCCTGTTTTAGTAGTTATTTTCACAATAAAAAATCAACAAAGAATCTTGTCCTACCAGACGTTTTCTCGTATCTTTTTGGTATCATGTTCTACCGGCTGAATAAATTAAGAGCTTCAACTTATGTTGTCCAATCCATGAGCTCAAGGTAAACTGACAAAATGTAACAGGTTTAGCTGAATAAAGACTAGTGTTGAGGAATTCAATTTTTTCAGCAACATTGTGCTATTATTTGGGTAGTTGCTATCAACAAACAAACAGCCAGGAAGAAAGTTCTGATGCAAATTGGAAGTGGAGTTCAACCTACCCTCTAGAGAGGATAATCACCAAAAAACGGCCGGCTTTCATTCTGCAAGTGTCAGTTCGATATAAACACAGCGGGAGGGTGTCTAACCGTTTTCGTAGTTTTTCGATACCGAGAAATGTTTCTCAATCAGCCAGCTAGCTTCCTTGTTCAAGTGCAATCGTCGGACAATGATAGATGTGGGTGACCGTTGAGCATTGCATGGTAGTCTCGGAGAAGAGAAGAGCTGCTAAAGAATTAAACTGGTTCTCTTGAAGCACGAGGCAAGTGAGTCCGGCGCTGACCAAGGAAGGGGAAAGAAGAATGGCTCCAAAGGATAAAGGAGCAGGAAGAAGATAGGAGCGAGTCTCAAAAGCTTTCTTGCAAAGAGCTTCCTACTTCTTTTATCCGGGATTTTTCGTTGCTCCCGTAGATTTCTTCTTCCGTGTATTGCAGCATCAGCAGCTAATTCTTCTTCTACAAGAGCTTTAACGGTGGCGCCCTTCCCTTCACTACTGCTGGACAGACATCTTCACGAAACATTACTCCATTCAACAACACAATCATACACTTTTTTTATCGCCGGATCATATTTTATTGTTATGATCGTCGTTGAAAATATTGTCATAAAAATTTCAACGGCTCCACACACATCCACGACCCCTACATTCGCTATACAAATTCAACTACCGCCTCTACATTGAATTAGATCTTACACCAGATATAATTCATAACCGTCTTCTCTGTCTTGTTTTCACCTGTACCATAGTGGTCTGCAAGTTATTGCGTAATCAATATTCTTATTAGAATTTCATTGTGCGGAACAAGTTATGTAGTTTGATTGTAAAGTGCATTCGTGTCCGTTATTTTGATCCTTTTAACTAGCAACATCTTTCAACTGCGTATTGGAAAACCAAATTTTTGCTCATCAAATTATTGAAATCTGTATAAAAAATTGATCGGTACTGTAATTTGTTAAAAAGGAGATAAAAAATTGAATCTACTCATTGCTGGTTGAAGATTACTTCAAATTGGTTTTTTTGATACTGAATTACATGAGATCATCTTAATAGCAAGCGGATGGAGGAAATAGTTTATGACTTCCCTTATTCAAATCAGTAAGATTAGGCCTAAAAATGCTGATTATTTGGCATTAATCATCACACCATATATTTGACGGGTGTTGATTGAGCTAGGAAAACTGTTATTATTTATGAAATTCGATTGTCGAGAATTGAACTTTCACATTGAACTGTCGCATTGCGAAATGAACAGTCTAGTCATGTTATTTTTATCGTTTTATTAAATAAAAATATTCTTGAACTGTCTGTCGCGTGTCGGTTTTTATGGGGTAAATTTTGCATATTAATAGCAAAATATTTTGATAGTGATTATTTCTCTGAAATTGAAAGATAATTGATCGATTCAATTACTGCAATTGCAAACGAGCGTAATGGAATTACTAGTGATGCAAAAGTTTTTGTTATTTCCGTAATAACTCATGTCTGATTAAGGAGCACCATTGATATCACAAAATACCCGAAATAATTTTCTAAGCAAAGTTCAAGAAAAATTAGTTCAATTCTCTTGTAAATATACGCTAGGATGATAAACGTTGACACATGCCTTGATCTTATTATGTCAGGCATGCTTTTTAATCAGACATTAGTTACTACGGGAATAACGGAGTCCTCTGAAATGATTGTTGTATTTTGAAATCGCAATCAATTTTGATCTTGCTGATCTAATAATAATTGAATTTGAATTTGATTTAATAATGAAGTTTTCATTAAAGAGGAGTAAACTAAGCGAGCTATAGTTTAAGGTAGATAGAAGTGTTAAGATAGTTAGGCCACAGTTAAATTAATATTATTAAACATATAAATTAGTTAATAAAATTTTGATACGGTAATATACGTTCAATCAAGTTTCAGCTATGTAGTCAGAATAAATTGCAAGTTCTCAGCAGACATTTCACAAAGTTTTAAAACAATAAAAATTCAAATTCAAATGATAAAATATGCTCAAATGTGTGTTTCCCTATAAATCAAGAAATTGAGAAATCGTTTCTATTGGCTATAATTCTTCAATTGATAATGTGGAATATGTTTCTAAATTTGTAAAAGGTAACCAGCAAGAGTCATCATAAAAATATAAAGTCTCAATACTGTAACAAGGAAATGACGTCTTTCGAAAAGCTGTTCTGCAATAGATGCACACACATGAATAGATTTGTGCAGCAACTGCTCTTCCTTGAAGTGAAAAAAAGACCAGGAAAAGGGTTCGATGATTGCAAAAAAACTACACAACAACCTTGTCTGACCTTTCACGTACAACAACCCCTTCCTATTATTCGCCGAAGAGATCGAAATAAGAAGTCGCATATATTGAGACGGCACAATCAAAGAAGAGAGGGAAACCAAAATTGAAACACCCACCTAATTTCACTGTCCCACCCTTTTTAACCGCCCTCGCATTCTTATGCGACAGATTGGACCGGTTTGTTATTCGTTAGAGTCCACCCCCAGTGCAACTAGCATCTTCTGAATACCATCTAGCAACAAGTTGATGCAACCTACCCCCTACCCCACCCCTTGCGATAGTATTCTCTACGTACCACCGACGTTTTTTCCAAGGGGTTTTCCGACTTAAAATACTCTTCCTGCTATCTACTATTGTAAACGCCCTTCCTGATCATCTTCCTCTTCCCTGATACTTACCCCCACCCCACTCCCTCACCCACCCTCGCTGCAGCCAACTAGATTCGGATGCACCAACTCAAAGGTCAACTGTAGAAAACTACAGACTAGTTTCGGCGAGTTTTTTCTCAGGCACTTTGAACTCTAAAACTCCTACACCCCTACTTTGGATTCACCAACCTTGCATTAAATTGCATGAGAAGAAAATAATATACTGTGAAATTGACCCCAAAAGCACGTTTAGGCTATACTTCCTTCCTTCTTAAATACGTTTTTTCGCTAAAAATTATTCAAACTAACTTCGATTTCCCGAATTCCTGGTTTTTTTTATCTTAAAACTAGTAGACGAGTTAGTAATCTACTCTTTTCTCCCTTTTATAAGCCTGATTTGAGTCCCACAGAAAAAACTGTGAATTTCATCAAAAATTACTTATTCTCCTGGCAAATTGTCTAATAGACTTCCCATGCACATCTACCATGAGAAAAATGAAGATGAAACTGACGTTACAAATCTAGAAGTATAATTGATAGGACTAGTAATATTTAAATCTAGCAATATTTGCTATAGTGATACAAGTATTTCTAGAACAAAATACATTCCCTTACTGCGATAATAATTGCAGTCTACGCGTATACTCCTCAAATACATGTATGATTAATGATACTTTCTTTGTAATTATTATCATGCTTATATTTATTTTGCGAGAAGACATTCTCGGGTGTTCCGCCTCGCCGAATTATCCAATGTTCCCTAATGGGTTGGAAAATATGGAAAACCTATAGGTTAAGTTGGTCCAACATTCTTTGTTCAATTATATTATTCGAATATTTATTCTAGAACACAACAACAAAGAACACAGGATTGTGAAAGCTTTGAATGGGAAAAACGTAAATAAACGTGTAACAAATACACAATAATAAAAACGCTCTATTGTGATAGAAAAAGAAGCAACCATTCTGAAACTGGACATAACAAAAACGTTACTCGTAATTTTGTCCAGAAAAGCGGTTTTCACATACGGGTCAGTAGTGGTCTAATCGAATGAGACCACCCTTCTCAGAAAATATGAAGGAATTTTAATTGCATCGCTTCAATAATAAACAACGCGACCGTAACACATCAGTTGATAGAATTGAGAAGGGAAGTTTTCAACCGACAACAATAGGAAGATGACCATCAACCCTTTACCTAGATACCTTCCTGGGTAAAAATCTAAAAAATCCCACGCCCTAATCACTAGAGACTTGACCACTGTCCATACCCAAACTAGAGGAACTAGACTAGATACTAGTTTCGACGGTGTTTTTGAATGAGTGGACAGTGTCCAGTCGTGTGAGAGAATGAGAAGGGATTGAAAATAGTTAAAACAACCTACAAGGACGAGTGGAGAACAAGATAAGGGTGACCACTGGCCAGTAATAACACGACTGACCGGCGCAGCAAACCTGTATGAAAAAAAAGGGGAAGCATTTATGATTGAGGAATTTTCGATACGCGCTAGGTCAGGATCTTTGAGAATATTCCCTCGGGCAAGGACTGTGAAGATGTCACTGGATTGACCAGTGTCCAGCACTGGGAATTCAGTCACACACCTCTTCAAAACAGGCTTCCGTGACCACTGTCCAACAACTATCGTATGATACAGGTTGAGATGAGCCTACAACATTAACCCGTCCCGGGTCAGAATATCAGAATCATAAGAATATAATATTATTCAAAAATTGAAGTAACGGACAGAGGTATAGGGTTCAAGAGAACGTATTTTTGAAACTTTTAATAAATAATTGATATTTAACTAGATATTGGAGTTTTCATTATGTTTAAATATCACATCTCACCAGAAACTGTGTCAGAAGTGTTTTAGGAAACTATTTATGGATAAAAGTCAAGTAGATTAAAATTAGTTCCATTAAAGTCACAAATCTTTTAAAACGAGCGAACCATCAATAAAATTCACTCAAACTACAGGCTACATAAGTGGAAAGAACAGGTAGCCTATTCCTTTATCAATGCTTTATAGAAGAGCATTGTGAATCTCATCTGTGAATTAATTTATCAATCTTATTTCATAAGGAGTGATTATAGGCTAATTAATAAAGAACTTGAAATAATTAATTGAAGTTTAGGCGGAAGTACAAATTGGCTTCCACATTTTTGATAATAATGAACTTTGAATATTATCTTACGTAACCGAAACTAATAAATAAGTTAGTATGTGACCATGTGACCTCACAAAATGGTCATTGACCTAGAAAAATGGAAAATTCTCGAGACAGCTGGAGATTGTTGTTTGTTTCTTCATTATTAACAAAGTTAAAATTAAATTACTGTGTTTCTGTCTCTATTAGTTATTTGAATGTTACTATTAGTTATTTTAATGCACAAGATCCGTTATTGCATCTGTGATTTAATGTATAATTGTTATTTTATCCGTTACTTGTCCAAATGTAAAGGTAACATGAGAGTAGGAATTAACGAAATTCCTTTGTGGATTTCATGATCCATGAAGTCTTTTCTAGTTATGTAGTCTTCTCTAAATTAAGTTTTTTCATAGTTCAGTTTTCAAGTTTTGACCAATGAGGCTCATTAATAAATAATAAGAATTATGTTGGAAAACGAAACAGAACTTGTTATAAAAACTATTTTTTTATAAGAGTTATCAACCAAAATCTGTCAATGCTGTTCTAGTTTACATGGACACACGACAATTTTTTTTCTATTGTGTTTTGATACAGTAAGTAGACCTGCTGCAAACGAATGATTGTTCACAAAAAGGTGTGAAAGACGCCGAAACGATTCATATGCAAATATGCCTTTATTAAAGTGATACTGTTACTGAGGCCGACTTCTAGTAAAGGCACCCCAAGCCAAGAGGGTCGGTCCTGCCTGTAGTTGTGGTGGGTCGTACGTCTTTAGTTAGGCGTGACCTGGCTAATGATATCAACGTATATACTGTGAAGAATACTGATAGGAAAAATTATATCTGTAGAAATCTGGTTCATTTCTTAGCCAAACATAATAGAGATTCTCGGAGAACTTGAATTATCGTGAAGGCCCGAATACGCCAAGTTTATCTTGTTACAAAATTCTTTCCAAGAATAATCTTTGTTTATCTTATAGCACAAATCTCTCCAAAGTTTATCACGCTAGTGATCTTTGGATCAAATTATCTTGAATATATGACGATAAATTGAACTTCAGTACTCTGGTACTGACTTTGTATAGGCCTACTTTACGATGATAAACGATCTAAATCTCACACTGACCTGGAATCTAACGCGATCGTTAACACACTAATATTAATGGTGCAAAAAATTGAATAAAACACCCCAAATCGACAAAAAAACCAATTCACCCCAAAAATCGGCTTACGACCAGACAGAGGGAGCAATTTAATCTACAAAAAAGGTGGATTAACGCAAAAAAAAGCAGTAAAAAATGGCCAAGCTACAAGACCGTAAGCAACAACCCTTCCGAGATGGACCATTGAACAAAAAGAGTCAAGGTGTATATTGGGGTAGAGTTCGGCAGATTTTCGGAAAAGGGTAGTAACAAATGATAATGAAAAGGATTTCGGCCCAAAATTTCGCCATCTTTACGTAAAATAGGAAAGGGCTCGTCCAGGTGTATCCGCCCTTCCTTTTACCCCAGGAATTTGGGGTTTTCAAAGTGGGTCCCTTTTACAGAAACCTGAAAACCTTTCAAGGGCCACGGGCCACGTAACTCTTTCACAAACTGCGCAAATAACCTTTTTCTGCCGGCAAACAACAACCCTTGCATCCCTAGATGGGTTGTATGTCTTGTTTATTACATAAAAACGACAGCTGGTCCATCATTCGCCGCAATATTGCACCTTTTTTGTTGTCTTCAGACATAACACGTGCCTCAAAGATACCCGCTCGGTTTCAAAAACTGCCCGGATACCCTAAAAATCAGAGCGGACCCTTTTTGCTCACGAAAACAAGAGAGCGAGGAAAGGCTGTCATTGAGTTTTAGCAGATGCACGATTCACCGCGCGTGAAAAATGGGTCGACAGCCGTGACACTTGACCTACATTCAAAACTGGGGAGAAAACTCCTTTTTTCTACACATTCACTATTTTCCCGATGCGCTGATTTATTCGAGAGCTGAATATTCCAGTCAGCTGTTGACAACACAGCAAATCCTTACGTACAAAACGTTTTCAGTATTATCAATTATTCAACTGCAAAGTAGTTTTTTTGTATTTTTTATAATTCTTCAATTACTTCAAATAGGCTATTTCAACTTACAAGAATATTTGATTAGAAATAATTAACAGTTTCTTGCGAATTCTGATATTAGAGTTTGGGGATAATTTTATGGATATCATGAATACACTTGAGCAGCAGAATACCATACATTTTCTAAAATTTTGAACAAAAATCAGACAATGATTCAAACCGAGTTTATTCGTCCAAGTAAAGAATCATAAATAATTCACCGTAATAAATACTTTATAATCCTGGTTCTGTTGTTAATCGAGAACACTTCCTACTGACATGATAGGCTTCTATATGATAGAGTAACCGATATTTTGTAATTTCCTATTATCTAGCAGAAGCCTGTTCACATAATAAACTACAATCAGTGACACCGTGACATAAATCTGAATTGAAATCACCTCTCAACGTGAGATAAGGAAGCCGACCTAGTTTAAGCCGAAAAACAAATGGTATTTGCCTAATCGCTATCAGTAGCTGCTAGTTGCTATTATAGTGTAGTGAGCGCCTCTCTTATCACAATGTGCATTCTAGTCAACATAAATCAATTTCTATGCTGTTTAAAGGTTTTATTTTTGTTTGCTTTTTTATGTGCAGGGTGACAGAAGGCTACAGGAGCAAACACGAGACCAGGCAACAATTCGATGAAATGTCAGTGATAACGTTTGAACTCGCATCTTTTACTGTTATTTTCGGTACATAACATTTTGAAGAGGAATACAATGTAGCCTACTCTCGATTCGACAATGGACGTGCATCAATCCTGTTCGAGCGATTAGTGAATCAAAAAGAAGTGACAGAAGACTTTGTAGCAAATGTACAAAGAGAAAATGCGGGAATTTGTCAAACGTGAAAATTAGAAGAAAACGCAGATGAAATGGAAAGGTGAAAATTAGCAGAAACAAAAAAGAAACGAGAAGGAAGAATTAAGCGAAAGGAAAACAAAGATTGTAATAAAGACACTGCACAATATTGTAGTTGATAAAACTATGTACATAGAAAACTTTTCAATTGTAAGGATAACAAGTATGGAAGATGAAAGTAGATGATGAATCTATTTAAATGTCATTTATAACTTCAAAATCAAAGCAAATCTGTGTTGAATGTAAGTTAAACATTTTTTTAAATTAATGTACTGAATATTATTTTATTGTTCTTGAGATTAAAAAGAGCTGAGAACAAGAAACCATACAAGTTTCTTACAACCGAATAAAAACTTTTTTCCAATTTCTTAAAAGTACTTTTACCACCAATTTCATGAAATCGACAATAATCTTCACTTACTTTCATAAGATTATCAGTCTATTATGATTGAACAACCAACGTGATTCCAATATTTATTTCAGCAAAGAGATTACAAGACATGCATGTTGGAGACAGTTGGTGTTTTGCAAGCGGCAGTAGCCTTGTTTATCTCAAATGGACCACACGGACTTCAGTCCTTGTTTTTGCATCAAGGCACGGGACACACAGCATTCGAAGAAGGGTGACAAGCAGGGAAGAAGAAAGAAGAGTGTGATCCAATTGAAGGGATGACAACTGACGAGAAAAACGTTGGGCATTGTGGGAGGGAATTAAGCGAGGATTTCCGAGAAGACACGGTTATGACGAGGATGGAGGAGGAGGAGGAGGAGTAGGAGGATGACGGTTATATAATGATAAATAATATTCAACCCAGAAGGGGTTGGTTCGGACATATTACTCAACAACTGGAGCATAATCAAGGATGCTGGATGGTTTCGGATGTTTTCTTCAAGTCCTTTATTTTGTCTCTCTCCCTCATATGTGTTTCTATGATTTGCGCTCTCTTTCTAGCAGATAGACAGCAGGTGAGTGACAGTGTCTGCCCCGTAATTCACGATGACACAAGGGGTGCTGCAGTTATTGCACAATGTCGATCCCAAACCAACCCTACACACGAAAGGGTGATGGCTAGGGGACTACGACGACGCAATAACAACAACAAACGCACGGCACAGCACAACCCGAAACGTAACAACAAAAAATAATAATAATAATGACAACAGTTGCCGAGAGTTTCCAGGTTTTTGGAAAACACTTTCCAAAGCATCCAGCTGCTCACCCTTGATCCTAATCTAGCACGCGTTCTTACCAATCAAACCCTTCATCGGAACCCTTTCATTTGTGACACAATATTCGGTCGCGACCTTCCAAGCTGCACTAATCTCTTCTTTTGTCACCCCTGACGTAACTTCGACAAAATGTGTGAAATCTCGAAAAGGGTCAGAATAATCACTGTCCTACGAACTAATCAAGAGTATGATTGGTTCTCGGCTTCCCAAAAATTGGAAACGGTTGAACAAAACACGCGTTTAAAACCTTTTTTGTTGCTGTACCCTAATGTGGGCTGTAACAGTTCTTGAAAGCCTTGTACTGTGATAGAGATCTAAGAATGTAACATTTACGTTCAATTTTAAAGTAGACAATACATTAAATTTAGTAGTAGTAAATGAAAGTAGTAGTAGAATAAAGAGAGGTAGTAAATTTTAAAGTATATAAGAGAGAAGTTGTGATATTTTCATGCGTTTAGCGATGGGAACCACATCAATCATCATATTAATTATAACTAAACGATTATGAGTATGCATGCGATGTTTTTATGAGTAAGCGATGACACGATAGTAACAGATAACTAATAATAATTTGAAATATTGCCAACAACTCAACTCTTGTCTTCGATAAAATATTCAATAATAATTAAAGAATTGACTCACCAGTATTGGAAGCGTTGTAATTTAATAGTGCAGCATGGTGGTGTGATATGATGCCAGGTAGTCCTTGAAGGCCTTTATGATCCCCCGGTTCCCTCTTGATGAACAGAGGAGGAGGTGCAGTAGTGTCCACTGTAACATAAGAAAAGACAAACAATTTAATAAACAAGCTAAACAAAATCATCGTAGAAAAATAATTGTAAGTTTCAGAACCACCAAAAAAACTTGCTTACAATATTAAAGTGATAGAAGGAGATTCCAAGTTCTAGAGGTTCAGTTATTGCAGAACCAATCACAACCCAGGAGTTTGTTTTCAGACAGTTTATCTGTTCAATAAAAATCACTGGTCTTTAAATCTCAATTCAAGATTTAAATTTCCGATCATCTTTCCTCCAATAATGCTTTCTCCCTCTCTCTCATCTCATTGCATTCTTTCTTTCAACTTCTTGGTCACTCTTTACCTTCATATCCACGCAATCCTTCCCCTATCCATATTATTTTCATCTTCAATTTCTTCTCTCTTTAACTATTTCACACCCTTCCTCTACCCTCTCTCTTTTTTTGCATTACAATTTACTAGATCTAGAATTGAAGCCGATATATATTTCTGTAATCTACGTGAATTAAAAATTAGATTAATATTCATTAAAATTTATCGCTCTGTCTCTCTCACCCATGTTAAAATAGTTAGTGACAAAACCTGAGAGAATATCGAGTGTACCTAGAAAAAAAAGTACCTACTATTGTCCTTATTAATGGATAATTGCGTGCACCGGCCTTGCTTTCAACTGAGAAGTCAACAACCCGCTTCAACTTTCACACGCGCGCAAACACGCAGGCACAACCTATCGACGAAAGTAGTTACAAAACTGCATGCGCGATACCTCCTTACCTTAGGAGGTTATCTCTATATATAGTCTCTTACCTTAGGAGGTTAAGTGTCTCTATATAGTATAGGCGTATTATCGGACACAAGTGTGCTACGACCTTGTAGTATACAATGCACGTGACTATAGTATCTATAGTATGTAGGTGGCGGCTTTATCGAATATGCATATTTCTGTCAACTATTTACATTTCCTTTCAACTGTGAATTGTAGCACTTTGCATTACTAGCCTACAACTACACAGACACAAATTATGTGTTTCTTCAACTACCTGTCTTGGAAAGAATATGTTAAATTCAAATACAACGTTTTCAAATTCCACTCACATTCCTGAAATGAATAATTACACGCATGACGCATTGGTTTCATTTTCTTTCACGTTTAAGCGGTGAAGCTGGAGTTTCACTCTACTCATTTCTAGTACAAATTCAAAAATCACAGTAGTACTAAAGAAGAAATATTAACCTTATTAAGACTTGAAGATATGTTGAGATAACACAACTGAAGCTATTCAATTCTATATGAATGATTTGGTAGATTTCAACTAAAATATCTGCAATAATGGAAGCTAACAATGTAACAATCAAGGTGGAAACCATAGTATTTACAAAAGATACATCCTACATTACAATATTGTGACACTATTAAATCCTTCAATCTCTAGTAGAAGAAAATAGAAAAAAAAACCAGAAGGGATAAGCCGAAGAGGGGAAGTTTTTATGAATAAACGATTTCGAGCATCAGGTGCAACAGAGCCACAATACAGAGGGGCATCTAAATAGGGCGTAGGCTACATATATGTTTAGATCATCTTCCTTCTTCATTTCTTTCTTGTTCTCTGTTTTTCTTCTTCTACTTCTCCCTCGTCTTCTTCAACTCGTACCTCTATTCTTATTTTTATCTCTTATTAATATCCTCATTTTTCATCTACTTCATTTTTTCTTTTTCTTCTTCGTCTTCTTCTTCTTCTTCTCTCTCCTCCTTCTTCTTCTTCTTCTTCTTCTCTTCTTCTTCTTCTTCTTCTTCTTCTTCTTCTTCTTCTTCTTCTTCTTCTTCTTCTTCTTCTTCTTCTTCTTCTTCTTCTCCTTCTTCTTCAACTCATACCTCTACTACTCGACAAACAGCATTTCGTAGGACTGACTGTGTTCTCCAGTGGGTGGAATCCCAACAAAGACAGGAAATTGCGTCCTTCCCTCCTCCTCAATCTGACTGTGGCACCTTCCACTTTTCAGTCCCACATTCAACGAAAGACAGAAACGAAAAAGAAAGAATCCTGTGCTGCCCATCCACCGTAAACAGCTCCCGGACACCAACGAACAACAGGAAATGGTCAAAGCTTTGTTATCATCATCATCATCATCATCATCTTGGTCTCCAACACCTTAGTTTGGTTTTCACATTGATTCCGTCCACTTATATCAAACTAGGTTCGCACCACAGTTGTTTAATTGTCGAAAAAATATTGTCTTATCGAAGGTTAACGATAAAATAGAGAGAATACCAAAATAAATAATGGAGTTTGTCCTCCTTCTATCAGTGAACATTGACAAGAAATATAGACAGAGGTTGTGAATATTATTGATTTGCTCTATCAAATCTCATAAAAGACTACACATTTTGACGGATAAACCACTTGCCATGTCACAATATCGTAATTGAAAAGATTGCATCAATATTATGTGAAAAATGAATAAAAAGACTCGTAATTGTCAAAACAATTTTGTGGTTTTGACAACTTCTTATTCATTATGTTATGGATAGCTACCACAATATCACCTTTACTACTACACAGAATAAAATATAATTCTGGAGATTGGTTAATTTCTTAGGAAGTTGTGAAAATTCCAGGATTGAGAAACTTAATTGCTAAGAGTAATTGAAACATGAGCTTCATAGCTGTTATCAAAGCATTCGATTTGAATACATTAAAATAGTCAAAAAATGAAATAATCGAATAATTTTAAAAAATTGAAAATATTGTGACGAACAATTAATTAGGTTTAAAATGTGTCTCAACCTCTTATGAAGGTAATAACACTTCTTGGATTTTACGGGTCACTTATAATGAGAGTTAATTAAACAATATTGAAAGCAATGAAATGCAATTCAATCTATATTCTAAGTAGTAGAATTGTCTTCGATACAACCATCCAAGTGTGAGTACAAACTCCAACCTTGACTCACAAACCTACCAAAATCTGTTGAAATACCTCAACCACAGATTATGGAATTAGTTGTACCACAGGCCGCGCTGCGCTCCTTGAACGCTAACCGCTTTGGTTACATTCTTTCAATTGTAGACTAGTAGTATAAACACAAATTGTTGGTAGCATCATAGAACTATATACACATAGAACTAATATGGATATATTTCTATGGGTAGCATCAGAAGGCCGTGGTTTAGTAAGTGGATCAAGAGGAGTACAGGACTTCTAGAATAATGCAGCTACACTGTCTGTGAGGAGGAAACCAGTTTTCATCCAGTGAGACTGAACTACCATTTCTGGTAACAGGACTGCGCTGCGAGCCGCGCGTCTATAATAGCGTCTGGATCACGCATCACGCCTCTAACAACAAAGAACACCTGTGAAGAAATGCTAGCTACTGGAGACTGGGCAGTATTATTTGGAAGCCTGATAGCTGCTACTACATCCGAAATCATAAATCCAGCAAATCTATTGATAATACTAGAATGGTTATTTACAGTCTACTGCCCGGTTTTTCAATCGTTCAATAAACTTATTGAATCAATAACTTTTTTTTGCATTTCAAAACACATGGTTATTGATTCAATAGTGCTATTGGATCCATAAACTGTCTATTGAGCGACTGAAAAACCGGACATACATCAATTAATTAACGAATGATTAATAATATAGCTGTGTATTCACAACATTTGTTGTTATAGTCCGATTCACCTCAAGAAGTCAGCATTTTTTACATGAGGAGCATTGATGCTGGCAACTATGCACAGTGCGAATAGGAAAGGTGATTATTATGATTGCTCCCATCCTCATAAGAAACTAAAAATACAGTATTTTGAAAAGCTCTGAAATTATTTCACTCAGGTTATTGTTAGCAGCTAGTGAATCAAGAGGAGTACCGGACTTCAATAATAATGCAGCTACACTGAAATCTATCTAGAATAAAAAAATAAAAAAAAAACAAAAGAAGGAAACAAACTTCAAATAAGTTTGCATGCGAGTACTGTATTTCCAACAAGAAAACAAATACAGGATTTCGACAATAATAGCTTGAATGTGAATAGAAATTGGTGAAGCTTGAATAAAAAAGTAAAATATGTTTATGGATATTATTACAGTCATGTTCTCATGTATGTTTAAAGTGAGGAGGAAGATTGAAGCTGCTTGGAAAAAGATTAGGGGTGGTAAAATGAGGAATATCTTCATAAATAGAAATGATTGTGTTGAAATTGATCATGGAAGCAAGGCCTCTATCCAAAAAAATCATCATTTTTTAGAGCAAAGTAGGCAAAGATTTCAAACTTGTTCAACAGAATTCATTCCTTTCAGTTTCGTTAGGAGGAAAACAAGCGAGAAACATTCCCTAGATTACGACAGCCTTGAAAAATATTAAATCAACAATTTTACACCAGCCACCAGTCAACTGAATACGATGTGAATTTCCTGTGTGCGCTGCGCTGGAATCACACCACCAACATTATAATAGCATTGAGTAGAGTGTAGACGTCGACCATAAAAGCTGACAGACAGGAACTGGTTAGTCTTCCTGCTCAGCAGCAGCCCTTGCTTCTTATTCTTATTTTTCTCCTCCATTCTCTCTTCTTCTCCTTCATTTGCTCACTCCCACTCGTTCGCACCAGCACGAGCCTAACTTAATCGACGACGAAGAAACCGGCTTGTGGTGCAGTCAAGGGTGAAAAAGGAGAAGAAGGAGGAGGATAAGGAAAGAAGGAGTTGTCTTCTATTCCCTGGAAGCTCACTGCCCACTGCTGACTACCATCTTTAGCGAAAACCAAGGACACGGAGGAAATGGTGGTTAAACGATACACCAAGACATGAACCTGCAATTTTTGTTTTCAGAGGTCAAGAACTACGATTGTGTGTTTCTGATGGGATCAGATGTTCGATGAAACCACTGTCTTGGGTTTCAAAATTCGAAGACGATTTAAAGCTTGCCCTACAAAATGGAAGATTTGAGAATTCGAGAACGAGGATGGTGTAGAAGAGTGAATTGTGAATAAATAATAAGAAGAGAGACATTACAGAGCAGATGAAGAATGGAAGGGGAAAGGAAGGGGAGGAAGAGAAAAGAGAGTAAAAGAAAAAGAGCGATAATATTAGAAAATATTATAAAGATTGTTAGGAAATGTTATTTCAGTTAATATTCACATTCTATTCATGTATTAAGATATGGATATCAGGAGAATAATAATTATAAGGAAGTACTATTTCAGGTCATTTTTTTAAAACAATCAACCATTTGTATTCCAATTGGGAATTAGAAATCCAATCAAAGGTTCATTTGGACCAAAAATAAAAGTGGGTCCACTATAGGCCTACTAACAGTAACCATGCCCATAACAACCATCCTTGAACCTTATCCTAAAAACTCGTTTCAAGGTTCAACAGAGTCCCAAGGAGTATTTTTTTGGTTTGGAGGCGTTGAAGTATATTCTCACTGCACCTACTCTCTGCTCAGCAGGCCGTAGTTGCAACACAGAGAGATCTGTACCGATGGAATAAGAGAGATAGTCCTTATTCTTCTCATCTATCTACTTTCTTCTTCTTCTTAATCTTTTTCTTTTCTCTTCTTCTTCTTCTCTTTCTTCTTCTTCTTTCTTCTTCTTCTTCTTCTTCTTCTTCTTCTTCTTCTTCTTCTTTCTTCTTCTTCTTCTTCTTCTTCTTCTTTCTTCTTCTTCTTCTCCTCTTCTTCTTCTTCTTCTTCTTCTTCTTCTTCTTTCCTTCTTCTTCTCTCTCTCTTCTTCTTCTCCTCTTCTTCTTCTTCTTCTCCTCCTCATCTGAAGCGACCCAATTAATAAAACAATGGAACAGAGCAGAGGTGGGATCTTTTGAGGTAGGTACTCGCTGAGACGCCCAGTAACTTTCAAGACAATAAGTTCAGCTCTGTAGGAATTCGAAACGATGATGTGATTCCGACTGGCTTTAAATTATTATCATTGTACCGACAAGGGAAGGGAGGCTCGGAATGCTTGTACAATAATGTTGCATGCTTTACAATCTATAGTCCGTGCAAACCTTAGTTTGCAGTAAGCGTTTAAATGGCAATGCTATTTGTTATGGGGATATGGAAGCGCTGTTGCCATGTTTTGCTTATTATTTTATTCATTACTCCTCACTCACAGCTGTTCGCTCTCTCTCTCTTGTTTTGTTTACATTTCTTATTCTATCAAAACTACATGAATGAGAAAAAATTAGCACACTAATTATCTATTTATATGTTTTTTACTATTATACTATGAATAATTTTTAAAAGGACATTAGGTCATGAGTTAGATTCTACATGAGTAGATCCGGCAACACTGCGCCCCATAAACGTAATACTGCAAACTAAGGTTTGCACGGACTATAGTTGTACTGACAGGCATCCAGTGAAGTTACAAGGAACAATCTAGTCAAATGAGAAAGGTCGTTACTGGTTACCCAAAAAGCTGGAAATTCTTACTGTACTCAACCCACTATGTATATAAAAATACAGTTGATTATTGATATAGAAGTAAGATTTGCATAAATATGAAAAGTTCATGTTCTTTGATCTTGTATCACATTTCAGTATTAATAAACTTCATGATGAACATAATTATTTCATGAAGATGATATGGGACTTGAAAATTAACAAACAATATGAAATTACAAAGGCAATCATCGTAATTATGGAACTTGGAAGTAAACAGTATAATGTGCAACATAGGACAGTACATTACGAATTAACTTGAGATAAATGTTTTAGTTTGACAGTTTTTTAATTCAACAGTTGAATTAACTACAAGTTTTTTTCAAGGGAATAAAAATCAACTTGACATTGACTAAAGACGATGTAAAGAAGACTGTGAATAAGAGAAAATTATAAGAAATCGAGACAAAGAAAACATAACCGAAAAAGATGACTGCACGACAAACGTTTGAATTTCAATAAATAAAGAAACCTAGTAAATGGGGTAAAAGTAAAACATTTTACATCAGTATTATCAGTTTAAAATAATTCCCAACTTGTCTTGAAGCAGGAAAATGGTTGAATACAGTGTTGTGTCATTCTGTATAATTTGTTCATCTTCCAGAAGATCACAAAAAATTATTTTACTATCAATTTTTATCTTGAAAATAAATGTCAAGGATGAATATGATTGCAAATTCCTTCTATCGTGGATGCAAGTAAAGTGCGAAGAATATTAAAGATTGGAATGTCTTTACATTAGAACAACATGATATTTACAATATTCTACTAAACATATTCCACTATGTTTCTTATACAATTCACGCACATGTACAGCTGCAACATAAGACTCGAAGGAATTATTATTATTCAAAAGTTATAAAAATAGAAACGAATCAATTCATTCAAAGAACTATGAGGAGGAAAACCGTACTTAGTAATTGAATAGCATCTGATAGCAGGATGGAAGAGTGTGTTTTCCCACAGCATGACCCTGAATCGTGTAGTTTTACATACGCAACAATGTTCAATCTCCAACTCATTTCAGAAAGAATTATTCAATGGAAAATTATGATGCAGTTTTCTTAAGTGATTTTTATACAACTATAGTTAATACGGTACTGGAATCCAAGATGATGTAAGCGATTTTCTTGACACGACTCCATCTCATAGAATATTAAATATGATTATGGAAAAGTATGATTTTATGGTCCATGAAGCATCATTCCGATTTAACATAACTTGATCTGAATAAAGATTAGAGAAGGCAATAGATAAGATTTGCATTCAAAATTGTCTCATAAAACTATGAATCTGAAATTTGATTAACTTAGAAGGCAACATTTCTGCAAAAAGTATTCATATTTCATCCAAGATAGTTTATTACGAAGTGTTAACCCATCTCATTTAAAAAATCGAATGCAAATTACGTTAGATTATCTTCGAATAGAAATGAAGTACATACTGAGCGACTTAAATACAGTAAATAGTTTTATCACGCGAAGAATTTCTAGAATATTCATATTGAAGAGGATTTAAAGAAGAGCCCTTCTCAAAGATCAGTAAGAGTGTGAATAATGGGAAATAACAGGGACCCACAATTTTAATAATGAATAAAAATTAACTGTTCCCATACTGTGAAGCTAATTTGAATATGAGGTCTTCTAATCTCCAGGGAAAGCTGTCTTACATAATGCTTTTCTCTCTAAAAAACTTTCCTCCTAATCATGTGACTTATGAATATCAATGACCATCCTTCAGAAAATTAAGACGTATATTCAGTATAAAATCATGGATTTAATATTATTAGAATATACGTTTTTCAAAACATTTGTTGCTTATTTGACTGTTGCTTCTTTAGTATATTACTGTTATAAAGGAATAAAACCACTGAAGACATTAATATTGCTGCATCTGAACATAAAAAACTTTATTCAAAACGTTAAATAAGACAGCAAGAGAAACACAATTATCAGTTGAAAATTACAAATAAATATTTGAAAAAGTAGATGTTTGGATTATTTCTTCCCTCTTCTATTAGAAGAGGGATATTAGATATTATCAGATTTGATCAATATTGATTTTTTCAATAAAATAATTTACAGTATCCTTATTTCTCCCAAAACACTCGCCAATACAGCAATGTTTCTTCACCTCCGCACAGAATTTCCTTGCAGGTATCCTGTTTAGCTCAAAAATTGTAATACTATAATTGTATAATATTGTACTCAGTAATTGTATTTCAATAAATTCCAATTTCAATACCAAAGACTGTCCGATCAATCCAACCAGATTGTAATAGGTTCTCATTGATTGCGTGGGATGTAAGCAATACGCGGTTCAAGGAGGTGTGAGTGACAGATTGGTTTGTGAGGGAGGAGAGGGGAGGGTTCGAAGAACTTACAATTGTAAGTGATGGGTGGGGGTGGTGGGGGGAGCGTCTATTACGATAAAGTGTGTCGGGTTTCCTACGGAAGGGAGAAAGTGGGTCTATAGCCGACTATGTACATAGTGTATGTATATATAGATATAAACAGCCGGCGGCGGCGGGACCGAAGTTGCCACATCCTGACGAAGCTCCTTGACCGGGATTGCTGACCCCCTTTAACGCTCAATTCACTCTCGTGAGAGCGCCCCGACGCGCAGGCACACGCTAATTCGACCACTACTCCAATCTAGAGATATACAGTGACGAATACGATGACTGTCTAAATACTATCAACACCACTATCACTGCCACTATATCTATGTAGTGACACTTTACTATCACTAGCGCCGCTACCAACCTGGAGACTATCACAAGCACAATACTGTTTCTCAATCACTTTCTCTCTCTCTCAAACTCTCTCCCCCTCTTCTCTCTCTATCTATCTATTACTTTCCCTCTTCCCTCTGATGATCATAAGCTCTTGCTCTTTCCTAGTTGAAATTTGTAATCTCCATCTTCCTCTCATTCATCCTCCTCCCATCTCTTTCTCTCTTCAACACTGTCAACAAAATTGCAACCTTTCTTTTGATCAAATCTCAAGCTCTCCTTCTCACTTCCCCAAATCTTCAACTCTCCATCACTCTTTGTCAGAATTCGCAAATGTCCCTCTCCTACTACCACTATCATCATCTAAACGTTTCTCCATCTCTCTTCTCATGAAATTCAAAGCCAGCCTTCCTCCCTCTCCTGTGATTTAGCATCTTCTCTGTCTCCTTATGAATCTTTCTCGCACTTTTACATTATTTTTGGCATTCTACTCTTATCAATCATTCTTTCTTCTAATATAATTGGTCAGCTAGTCTCACCTTTTGAAAATTGTTAATTTGTCTTACAAACAAACAAATTGGTTCTGTAATGTACTGATGCAACCATCACCTGTTCTTCTCTTTGTTCAACTGGTTTCTGTTGAAAAAGCAGTAAGAGGTTAATCGGGGTTTCATCTGCGAAGTTATCGAATTATTCCAAGCGAATTTCATATTTTTTAGTGATAGTAATAAATGTGTGAATTTCAATAATTCATTATTGTTTCACATAGCGCTTCAATCATTTTTCATTTTTTTAAATCGTATCATGACAAAATGATAATATTGTGGACAGAATGGTTGAGAACTTCCACTTTCATTCAACACATATTTAACAACATTAAACCCTCAACAGCTGAAGCTAAAAACATGATAGTTGAAGAAAAAGTAACTTATTGTTATCTTCCATATTCTGCTTGAAACTTTCATGTTCAAGGAAAATTCATTTGACCTATATTACGCTTCAAGAGATAAATTGAAAGCATTCTGCTAGAACGTGAATACCAACAGTAAAACTAAAAATAGATTCGAAATAAAAACGAAACTCATTTGAGAACAGAAATGGAATTGAATGCCACCATATTCAGAATCAGAACGATGAGGAACCTGCATGACAAGTTGAGTCCAAGTTGAGCAAAAGAGCAAGTCAAGTTAGCTAGCGTCATCAAAAGTGCAAGTCCCGTTCGAACGCGATCCAGCGAGTAGCGAGTAGCCTAGAAAGTACAAGTGATCATGAAACCGAAAACCTGTCCCACTGGGCAAACTTGCCGTGACGAACCAAACACCAAACTCTCTTTACTTACGCCTTCTATAAAACTGTTCTGCTCTACATTAGCAAACTAGACGCACTTTTCAGACTACATACTACTTACATTATCACTTGTACACCTCCATCATGATCAGAGAGAATATTATTCATTATCACATGCCTTATCAGTTTCCTTCTTTTTTCTTCTTCTTCTTCTTCTTCTTCTTCTTCTTCTTCTTCTTCTTCTTCTTCTTCTTCTTCTTCTTCTTCTTCCCTCTTCTTCTTCTTCTTCCCCTCCTTTTTCTTCCCTCACTTTTCTTCTTCTTCTTCTTCTTCTCCTTCTTCTTCTTCTTCTTCTTCTTTCTTCTTCTTCTTCTTCTTCTTCTTCTTCTTCTTCTTCTTCTTCTTCTTCTTCTTCTTCTTCTTCTTCTTCTTCTTCTTCAGAGCTGAACATTATTTGGAAAAGTTCACTTAAAAAAATGTAAAAACTTATAATGTATTACAGCAAACAACATACGCTGTTAATAAGGCCACTGGATAATAAAATCAACTTCAATTCTAGTTTATATGCAGACTTGCGAAAAGACTCAGGAGGAAAACTTGGGTGCATGTTCTACTTACAAGCTGTCTGGTTATTGAGCAAAACTGGCAATCACTTAACCGACACTTTTTCGAAATAAGAGTGACACTGTGTCATGAGTAATCGAATCAAGCTTTTAATTGATTGTTCAATCAAATCGATGGGCTAAATCAAGTGTGCCAGTGACCATCACGATCATAATATCAGTTGTTGATTATATAAGGTTATGAAGGAGAAGAATTATTCTCATAACTAACATTGATGAAATATTATTGCGGAGGAATAATCCCACTTTCAATTAACATTCATTCCATCTCAAATTGGGGAATCACTACGATTAATCCTAGTTTTACTATTTGTAAATCATCCCCAGTCATCAAATTTAATTGAGTGAGATAAAAGACAAAATAATAAAACGAAAAGCTACCAAAATGAACACTAGGTTTCTAAGCACATCATGCATAATGATTTTCAAAAAGTATGGAAATCGTAGATTTTCCAATTATTAAATTGAAAATTATTGACGAAAATTGCTCCTACTTTGTATACATTCACTTCATCTTCAGACATTGACACCTGGCTACTACTTTACACAAGAATTTCAAATCTTCAATTTGGAAGGAACTGAACGGAATATTGAGACTTATTTCACAACATTTTGAGTTAGTAGGCAAATGACAGAATTAGATTTTCACAATCGACAAAAAATATCACGACGGAAGTACGGAAATTGTTGTCGGGTTTTCGGCGTGAAAATGAAGGCGAATAGGTGGAAAGAGGATGAGACAGGAGTAGAACGAAGAGGAGGAGGAAGAAGAAAGAAAAAGACGGATGAAGAGGTGGTGAAGAAGAATAAGAGAAAGAAGACAAAGAAGAAGAAAAAAAAGAAGACAGAAAGAAGAAGGAAGAAGAAAAAAGAAGGAGGAGGAGGAGAGAAAGAAGAAGAAGGAAGAAGAAGAAGAAGAAGAAGAAGAAGAAGAAGAAGAAGAAGAAGAAGAAGAAGAAGAAGAAGAAGAAGAAGAAGAGAAAGAAGAAGAAGAAAAGAAGGGAGGAGAAGAAGAAGAAGATGAGAAGGAGGGAGAAGAAGAAGAAGAAGAAGAAGAAGAAGAGGAGGAAGAAGAAGAAGAAGAAGCAGAAGAAGAAGAAGAAGAAGAAGAAGACAGAGGAAAGAAGTAAGGCATGAGATAATGAACTGGAATGGCTGAATTATCACGAATTGTGCTAGGCTGCCGGCTGGCTGTTGAGATTCTGATGTCGCAAAGCACTGAATTTCAGTTTACCTTCACTTCGAAGCGGAAAGATTTCAAAAGAACGGTAGAGGAAATAACGTGAACTGCACGGATTGCAGGACAGAGACAGAGCGCTAAACATTGATGGAAGCGAGAGTGAAAGGAGACGAAAGAGAAGGCGAAAAGATGGAATGGTGAGAAAAGCGTTACAAAATCGGGGACCGCGATGTAGCAACGGCACTCCATCCACTTCTCAACGGCGGATACGTTGCACAATCTGATACAGACTAATGATACCAGCGTAGCAAAGCAAAGGATGCCTGAATACCTGTCTTCGTTTTCCTTGCCGACACCTCCCAATGAGTTTTCAGCACCATTATGAAAAACTGAATACAGTACTGTAGTGCCTATTCGAAGTTACCGTTTTACGCTATATTGCTTCTATTCATTTTGTAATTGAAGAGAAATAGAATTCGGTACTTCGTATTTGCTTAGGTTAATATTTCATTTCGTCTGAGCTACCTAAAGAATTATTCTTATACTTACATACAGTATTAGATCATCATGATTATTATGATTTAACAGCAACTGTATAGTTGCAATATCTCATTTCCTTCCATCTTTAGTATTAGATCGGTGTGAGTAGTGAAAGATACAGCATTAGATGGGAATAAGTGAAATAAATATCTATCAGTAATATATAAAGGTACAGTATTAGTAATGAGAATAGGTATCAGTAATATAACTGGATGGAATCAATAATTCATTCAAAGCATTGCGTAAAATACGGCAATGTCAGTGGGAAAATTGAAATTCAGTGCTTTTTGAAGCAATATTCTAAATTCGAAGAATTTGGGTCTTAAACTGAACATAATTATATGCTAGACAACTTTGAAAACACAAGATTGTAGTTAGCAAGGGAATAACAAATTGATTTTGGAGTATTTCATATTCATTTGACAATTGAAATAACATTACTATAAGGTCAGATATGGTGCATGAATTCACAGATTGTTAGTTAAATTCATGAGTACTGTAAAACTTAAATTACGTGTAACGAAAATTTCGAATTCTCTAATATATTTTTTTATTTTTTCATCAAAATATTATCTTTCAATATTTTTTTGGAACATGACACGTATGCAAATTGATTACTATATTCAGAAAACCCCCATGATAATAATGCACCTTAAAAACAGTACAGAGGAAAGCATTCCAATGAAATCGATATTTCATTCTCAATCCAAACCGTGTGCGGTATTTAGGGACGAAGTAGTGAATATCGACGAAATAAAAAGGAAAAGTTGCGTTAGTCAGAGAGCAAGCTGCCAGGGGAGAATTAAAAAAGAAGCCCTGCAAGTGGACAACGTGACTGTCATTGAGGCAGTGAGGCGTTGAGGCTATACTTGTCTTGTCTGCTTCCTCATGCCTTCACCAATGTGTGTCAATATGACTCAGGAATGCAGCCGCAATGTATTCAAACAGTAATAGATATTCAATAAACTTTCGATATTGTAATAGATGTCAATACTTTAAATTAATGAAAAGTTGGAAAAGTACTATTTCTTCTTCTTCTTCTTCTTCTTCTTCTTCTTCTTCTTCTTCTTCTTCTTCTTCTTCTTCTTCTTTCCTTCTTCTTCTTCTTCTTCTTCTTCTTCTTCTTCTTCTTCTTCTTCTTCTCCTCCATCTTTTCTCTTTTTCTCCTTATTCATAGTCTCTCACTCTTTCACCTTCATCGTCTTCTCCTCAATCATTCTTTCAATTCCTCATCCTCAAACTTTCCTCTTCTCACCTTCCTCATCTTCCCTCATATTTCTTGAACAAAGTCCGAACCGAAAACCAATCTATTATGAGCTTCGCGTACTGAAGGATAAGTATTCAATTCCAATTATCGACAGTGGTCAAGTGCAGCGCTCTAGAGAGATGCCTCTGAACTGTAACCAATTGTACAACCCAATCCAGCAGGCCGCTCAATTTCTGAATGAAACGTGATTACAATGATTCTGTCATAATCATTAACTACATCAGACAGTAGTTCAAACGGCAACCGACAACACTCCAACCATCCCACCGCAATAAGTGCTCGTACATTACGAAACAGCAATCCATCCTAATTCCTCCACAATAACTTGAAATCGGGTTACGATGAAACTGCTTTTTTGTTTTGTTTTCATTTTGGCTGTTGTATTTGTAATTCAAATTGCTTAACCGCCTGAATCACCAGCCATTAAGACGCTGAGCTACAACTTATCTATCATCCTTCCTTATAACTGTTCAGAAAGCAGAGATGTGCTCAGATAATGTTAAAATCTTCAAATAATGATAAATCATATTGAAATAGAAATATTACTATACTGTAATAATGAACAACTCGTATTAGTCGAAGAGCAGTTATATACCTCATAATGAAGTTGGAATCTTCAATGATCGAGATGCATTGAAACGAAATATAATTGAAATACTTACTACTAGAATAACAACTCACTACAGTGACACTGATTTTACAGTACAAGAATTTTTCAGATTTGTAATTGACAACTAATTAAATTCTAGACCAAGAGACATTGTTCCCTTGCATAATCGTACTTTATATTGACCTTCTCTCTTGATAGGATTGACCGTAACTTGTTACTAAAATTCTGAATTAAAAGTACTGAATACAACGCATTTTAAAATCGCATTATACTTTTTTAAATCATGAAATAGTGCCGTCATTTTTCTATTCATGAAAATTGAATAATTTGGAGCGAAACCATAATAAGATGGAGAATTTATTTATATTGTTGGTAAATATAATGAATATGCTTGTATAAAATAAATAAATGTGGGGAGAAAATGGAAGATGAATGTCCCAGGAGTGTAAAGAATAACAGGACAGTCCCTCTAGCCCAAATTTGTGCACAAAACAACTCCCATCCTCTGTAGTTGACATGCTACTCAACAATTCCCCATGTGCGAATTTCCATGAATCAGCACAGAATAAAAGATCCAGTGACACACAAACACATAGAGAGAGAACAGAGTCAGATAAAAAGAATAGAGAAAAACAAAAGACTTTCACTGCAACAATAAATTACAACTGCAGTCCCAGTCCCTATTTTGGAATAGAACGAATGTATTCAAAAGTCAGTCCAGTTTCTCGTCGGGGGAAAATCGACAGAGCTCTTCACCGAAACGACCCACTGACCCCCCTCTGTCTTAGAAATGGCACACCAATAAATCAAGTTCACTTGCTGGATGGAAAACCTTGAGGTGCCGTTTCGAAAATATCGATTCCAGTACCCCGTTGCAAATTGGCTTGAATGCAGAACGGGCATTCTAGTATCATAGTTGAAGGTCGTGCGATGGTTCTTGGAAAAGGGACAGTTAGGCAGAGACAAAAGGACAGTTAATCAAAGAATAGCTAACTCATCAATGAAAGGATTGTAGGGAAATGACTGAAAACGGGAACACATTTTGCACAGTTATTCCTAACAAAACAATGCCGGGCAGATAGGGTTACCAAAGTTCTTCTTACTATTCTGAAACTAATGAATACTATACTATTCATCTTGAGTAGCCAGTAGTGTTGAAAAGGCAACATTGTTGGGAAGACAACAGTACCGAACAACTAATTCAAAATGGTACACAATATTGTATAAGAGATAGGAAAGCTACATAAATGAAAAACAATACTACTACTGAAAGAAAAAATTTGGAAGAGTAGAACTGTGAGACATGAGACAAACTACAGACTTCATCTCAAAGAATCTTTTATAAAACGATGGAAACGTCAAAAACAACCAAACAGTGGTCAAAGTTATATATTTAAAAAAAAGCAATTACTGTATACACACATCAGCATGTTTCCCCTCTTGAAAATTTTGCTCCCCAAAAACAAACACATCAGCAACATTTTTGACGTATTTACAAAAAGAGATTTTTCAACTTCAAAGGAACATCAAATAATGACCATCCTGTTTACGGAACAGAAGAACAAATGTAAACAAGAGTGACCCAAGATGTTTCATTTTCCCAAAAAAATCTTGGTTACATAATATGGCTGGGGAACAGTTTCTAGATGAGTGCAATATTGATAAATAAAGATTCAAATTTAGGTTGGAGAGAACATTTCGATTGGATTTTCGTATCCTGATAGCAACGTAATAGGACCAGCCACAGGTAAGCAATTAATCCAAAATGTCAATCAAGAGTTCTCTTTGAAGAGGGGATGTTGAAAAGGAAATGGATGTGGAAGAAATAGATGGTAAACACAAATAAAGGTGAAGATTTAATGGATGATCTGTTGATTCAAACGATTTTGACCGATCTGTTTTTTGAAGTGGCTGAATTCAACATCCTATATGGTGTTTTAGATCGGTACATTATAAACAGAAGATAAACAACCATGTCCGGTGGGACAGATTACGAAGGCTGAAAGCAGGCCATCGTGAGAAATTATAGCTCAGTTTGTTTCATCCCTTGGATTTCCACCCTCTCGAGTGAAGAAGCTACCTGCTCCAAAATCAGCCGCCCGGCCTAGTGACCTACTTTTAGGGGATTCTTTCCACCCCCACCCCACACCTGGTAAACACTCCACTTCGACCTACTCCACTGTACCCCTTTCAGGTAAACCACTTCCAGAAAAGACTTCAAGAGCAAAGGAACAAACTCAACTACAAAGCAACACACACTGGGGTTGAGTATTATTACTACATGGGTGCCAGCAAAGAACTTATCGACCCCCTGCGATGACGTTCACTGTTAAAAATACCCCTCAACGATTCATCTCCACGTATTTTATCACTTCGAAGTAAAACAGACCGTTTTCACTTTTAACTGTGGAGAAAGTCTAGTTCTAGATGTTTCGCGTTTTGTTGAACACATCAATAGAAATGTCATTCAGCCTTGACCAAGAACAATAACTGTTACAATTGGAAAACAATAGCTACATGTATACAACACGTAGTAAAACAAGTTGACAAAACACTGCTGTGACAGAGCGTACATCATTCTAGTGCATCAAGGCGACCTATTCTTCCAAACATTGAGAAAAACCTTCAACAATGGGTATCCACTAAATCTGTTTTCCTTTTCTAGAAAGATCCTAGAACTAACACAATTATTTTCATTCATCTGTAACTTTACTCTTACTTTTCCCACGATCAAAAAAACTGAGAGTGTATTTTGTCAAACCAAACTTGGCCAAAAGAAATAAAATTGTAAGGAAGACCTTGAAACCCGAAGTTCCACCACACAGTTGCTTTGTTTCTTCTATTCTGTCAAACTGGGTCCATTTTCAATAAACTCTTGTAAAGAAAATATTTACGAAAAACAACTAATAGGTTTTTGTTCTGAAGCCTTGACCTTGGCAATATTTCCTAGAACTGAACGTTGCCAAATTTGACAAAGTAAAATATTCCTTTTATGGTAAATATTCCTTTTATTGATGAATACGATTGTATCATAACTGCTTCTTCCTTATCTGTTATGGTTGTAACAAATGCTGTTCAAAACGCGTTTTTATTAAAATTTATACACCAGATATCAAAAATCAGAGAAGAAACCGGATCAAATCAAAATTTTGAGATGACTGCTTCGATAATATAACAGGTGCGACACTTAAATTAGACCAAGAAGACGAGTACTTGATTGACTGTAAGTTTGTATAGCCTACTTGTTTAAGTTTCTTGTTGTAACTTGTTCTAGTATACTTGATTGTAATTTGTATACTTGGGAGTTTACTTGATCAGTTTTTAATGGAGAAATACAACAAAATTATCATTAAAATTTCTAATTTATGAGTTTTTTGGCTTTAGAATGTGTTAAGAAAGTACTGTACACGATAAAATTTATAAGTTCTTCAGTTTTACATTGTGTCATGAAAATACATGGCAAAATGACTTGACTGTCTAGTAAGTGACAAGCACAGAATCTATTATGGAGATTCAACTCATATCAGACAAATTATTTCATCTCTGTTGATCAAGAGAAGCGAGTTGACTACCGATTGCTCAATCCCGTTGTCCTAGTTACATTTCCTCTCAATTCGCACTCGACCTAAAAGCATCAAGACACGAGTATGTCGCTAAATCACTAGATTATTCTCAATATTGATTGAATGGTAAGATCGTTAACCAAACAATACAATTAATAAAGAAAGTAAATGATTGTTGAAGAAAACATGTATTTCTTAAAATCGATTAAAAAAATTGTGTAAAAAATAATGAGACTGGAATAAAAATTATTTTTGCAACTGTTCATCATAATCTTCATATTTGACATATTGAATGAACGCACTATTCCAGAAGTGGAACGGTCTAGAAAGTGGAAGAGTCTAATTTTATAAATTAAAATTTAAGAACAAAACATTACTCAATTTTGAAAAAGGGGGAAGATGAACACTATCTATTATAAAAAATCTGAAATTTAAAGATGAAACAGCTATAAAATCTACATTATGTAGAACAACTTACGCAATAAACAATCTACTAAATTTCTAAATTATTGCTATTCAACCACCCACAACTTCAACAAGATAACGAATACAAGAAGATTTCCCTAAAAACCTTTCAAGTGTTTCGCAAGACAAGTAATAAATAAAAGTTGATTTAATGCGTACGAGGGGCAGTGTCCGACTGGCGTTTAATGCGATTAGATTTCATTTGATTGTGCCAAAACTTCACAAATAACCAGAAGAGCGTAAAACTATGTCAGTGGGTCGGACTTCTGGCTAGGCCTATCAACACATAACTATATATATTTATTTCACTATGTCTGCCAGACGGTGTACGGGAGACAAAACTATATTTACGATATTGGCTATAGTTATATAGAGATGTGGTTCATATAATAAACAGTACATGGCAAGGGTGAAAGTGACAAGTGTCCAGCTAGCCCATTAATGCAAAATCTATTTCCAGAGCCGTCACTTTGCCGTTAGAGCGGCAAAACCCCGCTATACAAACAATTCACGCTATGAAACTGCAATTTTCGCATTGCACACACCATTCGCATATCTTATGTACACACACAAGCAAAGGATACACATATTTGAGGCCGTTATACACATGGTAACTCAACTATATTAATACAGAACCGTTCATAGTTTTTAGGGACTACACACACAGAGTTGAACCTGTATACACACACGGTATATTCATATACAATCTCTCATAGTTTCTAGGTACTGTACACATAGTTGTGGCCTATATAAACACAGTATAGAATATATATAGTTTGCTGCCAGGGTAATGATACTACACAATGAAACGACACAGATGACTGTGGATGCGACATGTAATGAAACGTTACCACAACTAAGCATTGAAATACCGTGAATATTCAGCACGGTTAAGCGTGAAACTTGGCCACTACACTGACACCAGCTCTCTCCTCGCTTTTAATCAATTTTAAATTTAATTCACCAACTGACAGGTACCTGAAAAATGTGTCCTACTACGATATTCGACCATTGTTATTCACGGACAAACTGTAAAAAGTGGAGAGCCAGTAACGCCAATATTATGAAAATATACTATTCACAGATACTTTGAAGAAATCAAGAATCATTAATTGAGAGAATGAAGAGCTGGAAAACTTAAAAATATAGGACAATACGATTTTCAAGATCTTTAAAACAAACTTCTATCAAAGTTAATGATATGCACCAGTACACGACATTACTAGTGGCGAAGCGTGGTATACTTACTTGGTCATCGCCACCAAATAAGTATACCACGCTTCGCCACGGGACATTACTCTGAAAAGCTTCGGGGAAATAATTATTTCATGTATTTTCATTTTATTCTGAGAGCCAACAGCTGAGAGACCTACTAGCAAAGGATATATGCTCAGCGTGAATGAAGGATACTATTACAACATCGCCATCCTCTTCAGAGCGGTTTCACAGAGTCATCCAAATAGAAAGACAACAAACCAAATAGAAAGAGAATGAGAGAGAGAGAAGGTAAGGAGTGGGAGAGAAAGAGAGAAAACGAAACCAAAGAAGCGTGCAGATAATGTACGGTATCCCGCCAAAAAGCATCAACATGCGCAAACACGCCACGATTCAAAAGGAAAAGCGCATGTTTCGAGCAAGCAACACAGCAACAAACCGTGATACCTGTTTGACACTCTCAGCGCGAAGAGAAACAGTCTTGGTAACCTAGATGGCACTCAATTGTTTCAACGCCTACTAATTACACAAAGACAGCGAAGAAGATAGAAAAGAGAGAAAAATAAAGTACAGCAGGATCCGTTTAACTTGTCATAAAACATATGATCGACGAGCATATGATCACAATACTTAACCTACAAATGCTGAATCTCGCAGATTATTGAAAAGGTCTTTTAAAAAGTTATTCTTTGAAAGGTCTTCTTTAAAAAGGTCTTTTAAAGATTTTAAAGGTCTTTAAGACTTTTAATCCTTTTGATTATTGTGTCGAAGTCACTGTTTAATTATTACCAAAACAGCTGATTTCTGACAAGTTAAATGGATCGTGCTATACATATTATTAATGTTTGTTTTTCTCAAATTAATCACAGCTCAACTACTTTAAATTGTGAGATTTTTTACTACTTACTTATTACAAGGGAAACTATGCTTTTGATAGATTCAATAAACAGTAACAACAATCAGAAATTGATTCGCTAATTCCAAACTAATTACAGTATTATGATTCTTTTATTTCACCAAACTATAAAAACCATCAATTTTTTTACGTAATTCAGGTAAATTTTGAATTGCTTAGTTAGAAGACTGTATTATTCTTTTCATTTCACATCATTATGCTGAAAATTCAAGTTGTATTCTAACCGACGAAGGATTCTGGAATTCAAAGGCGGTCTTTGGTGTGTTACTGAATTTTTTCTATAAATTGAACTGCTTTTAAGGATTGATAGAGTGAATAAAATGCTCTGAAACGTGAAATATCATACCTGCAAAAACCTCAACATAGCCCATTAGAAAAACAAATAACGCCTGATTTCCATTAGCAAGGACCTTGTAAGAATCCCGTTATCTTTGAAAACAAGCATCTTAAACATAAAAAACTGAATTTTGGCAGCTACTTTGATACGATTCAAATTGAATACAATTGAATGTCCACTTTTTAAGACACTGAAAAACAAGGATTATTATTCTTATGAAGCGAGTTGAGTGTTATGGAATGAGAAACCTAGAATAACGGTCCTTTTCAAGAAAAGAGCTCAACAAAGAAATAAATAGAAGTATTACAACCAATTTTTTCAATCTAAATTTTTTCGTTTTCCATTGTAAATCAAATGCAACCTTGACGTTTTCCTCTATTAATTTTTGTCTACACTCCTTTTCAATTACCATATCATGCAAAAATCGCAAAATTTAGTACACATTATCTAACATTTTTTCAAGATCCATCAATGCGCTGTGAAGTGGAAATTCTAAAATGAATAAAATTAAAGAATGAAAAACCAGAAGATACTTCTACACCTCTGTTTCTTAAGAAAAGCAGGTATACTTTTATAGTGTCATAAATTTGAGAAAAGCATACTATAGCTTCAAGTTGTTAAAATTGCAAACCAATTTTCACTACGGACACGGAAAGTGCAGTTTGGTATCTATTTTCAGCCATTGTTGAAGTTGAAACTGTATGGACGTGATCCAATTTGCAAAAAACACTCATACATACAGCACTGGTTTGCTGTGTTTTACATTCGAAACTAACCGATTGGCAGATTGTGTATGTGTTCAAAACATTCAGGTCTATTAATATTCCAATAACGAGCGGCAGCAAAAACATACACAGCATTACATTCTAAGCGGTAAGCACAACTGAAAAGAAGTTATTAGTTAGCTGTTAGTGGGTCACTTGAAAATTTTAGAAGCGGGTTAGAAGAGTTAGCCAAAAATTTATGTTAGTAAGGGTGGCAGGTAATTGTAATATATCTTGACAATAAATGAATAAATAAATAAATCGTAAATTTCAAGGAATACTGTTGCGATGATTGAAATACAGATTAAATTAAGATAATGATAAAAAAGTATGCTATTCCATCGCCATGAAAGAAATACTGTATCAAGGAGTTTGTTATGTGTTATAAATAAGTGTTTTGACAATATATTTATCATTTTCTTTAAATACTTTCATGTATTATAATCAATTATTTCAATGTATTATGTTTTATTCAGTGCCTATAGCTAATAAGCCATACATAATACTATGAAGAGAAATCTTGCATCTTATCAATACTATATGAGGAAAATGATAACTGACAAAAACTCACTCAATGGAATGTCATAGATTTGAAACGTGACTTCGGAACACTCACCTGAAATCAAACAAACAGGAATTGTAAGAAATAAAGACAAAACAAAAATATGATAACAGAATTGTACAATACACTATACAAAATATCCTATAAACAATACCACTTGTTATTGTTTTTTGCAGTGGTTCCTAATCACGAATGTGCAACCCCCAAGGTCGTTACACTCGATAATATGATTGACGCAATGGTGTGATAGTTTGTTTGTCGGAATCCATTGTCTGTTTTACAAACAGGAAAGAAAATTTCAAGTGCTGAAGGTCGAGGAATATACTGAATTTGTGGTGGAATTGCCAAATTAGGAAGAATCATAAAAGATCATCGAATAAAGAGAAATTTTAATGTTTTGATATTTGTATAAAACTTTCATTGAGTTCTTTATATTTGCAGTAATAAAAAGCGAAAATTTCAATACTATGAGAAGAGGAATGTTGGATTTCACCTACAAGAAAAATAATTCGAACAAAATTACAAACTAATGATCTTAAAAAAGTAAAATAAAAAGTCTTGAATTGCTACTAAGTTTAATGAATTTTAAAGTTCCTAATGAGGCTAATTGATGAGAAGGAAAGTTGGAATCTGAGTGATGGCACATTGTATGCCACTAATAACTTGTAACAGTTATAGAAATCACATAAGAAACCAGTACACTCATGTAATTACAACTATTTCAATGAACTAGACCTATTTACCGCTCTGCTAGCCAATAGCTGGCCAGGTATTAGGAGAAGGCCATTTCTCCTGACCTTGAAACTTGGAGAAATGTTTGATTGCATTCAGACTTTCTATTAAAACAGGGAAAATAGCAACTTATTTCATGGTATTTGAAGTAATAATTAATTCTATTAATCTTAATTATTGTATCAATCTTAATAATTGTATCAATCTTAATAATTGTATTAATCTTGATATTGAATTATATTGATAATTCTATCAATCTGAAGCCATTTTCTTTTTTACTGCAGATAAATATTCAAAAGAAACAACGTCTTTACAGAGAAATACTTATATTGGGATAGGTTCATCGACAAAATATCAACCCTTTCAAAGTAGTTGCGTGCGGCCTACTCAAAATCAGAAAATACACTTCCTCCACTGTCTTCTCACGTCCTAAGATGATAAAAGAGGCCAACATCCGATATTATAATTATGTAAACTACAGCAAGGTCCCGTTATGAAAGTTGAAAGGGATGAATGTAAATAGGCAAAGGGTTTAAAAGAGGGCGGTAAGGGATGAGGTGGTAGACAATCGTTGATAGCTAAGTAGAGAAGAAGAAGGGCTCAGAAAAAATCGGGTAGAAAAAAGGAGAAGGCTCGAGACGGAAGACCCAGAGAGTCTGGCGGTTCGAAAAAATATTACTGAAACCGAGGACTAGGTTTCCCAACCATCTGTTGGGGCTTTTATACGAGAATATAATTTGACCCAATTTCTGCCCAGTTTCATCATGTATGCGGCCTACTCCGAATCTTAGTTCCATTTTCTATTCTTAAACACAGACATTCTTCAGACTATTCCCCCAGGCAAATTGATCCAACTTATTTCAGATTCATAGATAATTTATATTAAACACATGGTTCTATCTCTATCACAATTTTTCAGCGTTCACCCCAGTTCCTCTGAGCCTGGCTTATGTTGAGCAGATTTAAGTAGAAAAAATTCTACGATTTTTCAGCCTTTTATTTTTGTAAAACGTTTCAATAAATTATTTGTTTCATCGATAAAATATAACATTGTCTTCATAAAGCCGTCTACCTTTTCTATCAGAAGACCTACAATGTATAACAATTATTTATCTCTTCCAATGCATGACTAGCACAAACCTTTATCATCAAATTTTTAAAATGTCACACAGTTGCTATCTATATTGTAAGTCTTTTCCAATAATAACTCTATTGAAACACAGAATATCAGGCGACAATCATAGTCTATTAATGAATGAATTATGTGAGATAGTATAGAGTGCATTCTCTCTCAACGTGATCAATGTTATCTTTCAACACTTTGAGACAAATCACCGGAATATGATGAAATTTATTAAAAATAACTAGACATTATGTTTATTAATGCAGATAGACGAAATATTGAAAAATCACGAACCAAAATAAAAATCTAAAGTTTAATACTACAGACAGATAACGACAATTGTGTTATCGACGGAAATTAGTGTTGATGAACAATATAGTTTTCAAAACTTGTAATTTCTTGGTATCCAAACAGAGTAAATCTCTGTTGAACTAGTTCAAAAATGTCAATTCATAGGTGAATTCAGTTAAAATAATTTTTTTTTTTAGTTTACTTCAAAAATGTATTATTAACTGAATAGGATCTGTCTCGTTCTCATAGGACCTAAAAATTTGTCCTATTTTCGAATACTGTTAACAATCATCTAATTTTATAATTATTGAATTGAATTGAATTGAATTTTATTCTCAATACCAGATATACAAATTATTATCTCCATAGTCTAATATAATTTCTCGAGTTATTGTTTGTGAAGAAGTACATCTAATTAATAAATAAGTAAATTCTATCGATTTTCAATTCAATTACAGTAGATTCCCGATTATCCGAGGTAATTGGGACCGGGACGACCTCAGATATGGGAAAACTCGGATAATACGGAGGTTAAGTTCAGTCATGATAAAAAAAGACGTAAAACCCGGTGAAAGATTACAAAACTGGTTCATTGGAATCAAAAACATACAACTATCACAATTACAGACATGTAAGCAAGTAGAAACAAAAGTAGGAAAATTCTTAAAAAAGTTTTTGATCGTCTTCTGAGATAACCTCTTCCCTTGTTGGTAATCGTAATTGACGAAACATCAAAGAAAAATGCAAATAGGTTAATGATGTCTATATTTCTGTTAGTTATTTTTGAATGACAGGCTTGGTTAACTTGGAGCTCGGTAAACCGGGAGGTTAGTGTACGTCTGATAGCAATGAATAACACAGGTACAATAATAATAAACAAACACTTAATAAGTTTTGTAGGTCGATAACATGAACCAACCATCTTGTAAAGTCCAATGACCTTGTGTAGTATTATAAAGAAAATTGGTTATTGCTATAATCATGAGAAGAATGCAAGTTTTATATTGCATTGATGCTGTGCATCAATAGTTTCTCCTACAAGATACTAGAGAGCTAGACCGACGTGTCTGGTTTTCTCTGATAAGAACTGCATTTTCTGCGCTCTCACAATTTGATCTCTCTTTTTGTCTTCTCTCTTATCCTTTTCTCCCCTCTCTGTCTAAAGAGAGTCTAGAGATATCTTGCATCTTCCGAACTAGGAGAGAACAAGTGAACATTTCTAATCGCCTAGTCATTACTTCCGCATCTTTCTCTCGTCTTTCTAGGTCAAGGACACATTCTATCTCCCTGGTCTTATTTTTTCGTTTTAATTCTACCTCCCCCCTTTTCTATTCCCCTCCTCTCCTCCTAATCTTCCCCTATCCGCCACAAAATCAATAACTTGGCAGCCTACAGGAATACATTATTTGTTCGTGGTAAAATATAGAACATGCAGTATCCATTAAAAATTGTTTATTAATGATTAGGCACATACATAAACTGAACCAACGGATTCGTTATACCTTGAAAAATTATCGGAAATTAGAATATTTGTTATTTTACTTAATCAATGAGCAAATTGTAGTAGCGAAACTAATAGTCTGAAACTAATCACATTAATAATTTATGCTTATTACACAAATTGTTGTATTGTGTACAGTTTTTTTATTAGTGAATCCTCATAGTTCAAATACTATTAACGGAGACATATAATTCAGTTTATTATGATTGATATGATGATATACTATTTGCTTAGTAGTATATAGATATTTTGTTATAGTATATAATGATGAGAATGAAACAACATTTGAAAGCTACACAGTGACTGGAAAGGAGACTCTAATTAAAATTCATTCACGATTCTTCTTCTTGGAAATTTCTGCTGCTAAAACTACAGGATAACAAGACCGGCGAATGTCTTTTAGAAGACCAGTCAATAAATTTCAGTTGAAAAGAAAAAGTATCGAGATATGGAATAAGTGTGACAATGACCTTGATTTGAGACGAATGACAAACGAGAACTGCTTTTTGTGTTTAATTTCCATTTTTCCGCCAGAAAACAATTTCTCGTCGAAAGAAATTTGTTATCACAACTAGTGAAACGACTTCTACTTTCAACAGGAAATCAAGAAACATCAAATCTTGACCTGTCTTTCGCCAAATAAAATGGAAATGCTTCGCTCTGCTGCTCTTTAATTGAGTGATTATGAAGAATGTAATGAATTCACATGATAGCAGATGAAGGGAAACCCAAAAATGCTCATTCCGAAAATAAAATAGCACTAAAAGAGAATGTTGGATTTTTACTGTTTCCTCTTACTTTAGAATTTTTGTTGGTGTCAATTGAGTAATTCATATACATGTTTATGACAGTATTAATCAATTGCATTGACTACATTTAATCACAATTGATATCACATTTCACAAAATAATAAATCACATTTAATAAAATATCTCAGTATATGTTATTGAAAATAATAATAACTTATCTCATTGGGAAGACGACAACTCTTTTATCCCTGTTCCTATGATAGGAATCCTATTCGATTATTGTTCATTTATTTAATAAGAAATCTTGTTAGATATAATAGACATGTTTCCAAATTTAAGAAGTATGATATCAACTATCAAACGATAGACGTCATTCCTCAATATTTAAAATACAGAGCATCCTATTCAGAAGAATTACAATTGAAACAAGTTTCCAGACTCCTTCTATTCGAATAGATTTAAATTTTCGCCAAACAATGGATTAACAGAACCAATCATTATGGAATATATTATACAGAATTATTTAGAAAATGCATAGAAAATGAATCAATATAATAAAGCATATATAGTAAATATTCCTCATTTCAAACGTTTCTGACACAGAATGTGTATTCAGTGTTATTTTTCCTAATCTCCAGCAAAAGAAAGAGATTGCAAACGTAGTAATCCACAAGGTAGCCAATTCAAGTGCAAAATGACGCTCACCACACTGGAGCAAAATGAGAAACATTCGTGTTGCAATTGAAAAAGGTAAAGAAAAGTGAGCCACCCAAGCATTCACCCATCGTGGATGGAAACTAGGCCACAGCCACTGCGATGCAATTGAGAGTGAACTACTGCTTACACCTCTAGTCAACAGCGAGCGAGCGTCTGTTGAGATGTCTGGAAAATTCACGAACGCTTTCCCCGGATTTCACTCGCTCGGAAGTGACACTTTTCACCAGTTGATCGTCGCTTTTCTAATGGTTTTTCTTTCATCGGCCTATTTTCTGCACTAGAGCGCTCGCTGCTGCTGCTGCAACCTTGGAATCTAATATTGTCGCGTGCTGATCCCATTTCGGCAGCAGTGAGAGTGTAGCGCGATAAACGCTGCCAATAAAGATGGAAAAGTGAAAGAAGAAGTGATGAACGATAAGAAGCGAATTAAGTTCACGTGCAAGTTCTCTATCAATCTCCGAAACTGATAGAAAAATGCCAATAACGTGTTTTAGAAACGTTCTGTTTTGACAGTTTGGTTTCTAATGTACTAGCAGATTGTTACCGAAAGTGATCGAATAACATAAATAATTGTATTAGAATAAGAATTGTAATACAGATTTTAAATTAAATTTTTACTTTTCAGAGGACCCGAATATAATTATATAATTATTAATATCAACATAATTAGGCTATCCTATAGTTTTTAAAAACGGTTTGTTGCAGATTTTGACAAACTGTTTTACTATTTATGATTACTTTATTACTATTACTATTATGAGTTTACTACAGTGATTGGCTAATAACCATGATAAACAGATCATTATGAGTAGAGGTGATAATAATAATTAAATGAACTATTATTTTTCACCCTATTTCTGTAGGTATTATACTTGAAAATTCAGTTATTTTGATGAATAACTAAATAATTATTTACTGAATAAGTAATTACCAACTGTTTACTGTTTATACTTTCTATTCAATTTCAAAATCTAGCGTTCAACAATTGGGTTCAAAGAGCCCAATTCTATATTTTCAATAATAGTAAAACTTCAACAATTACTGTTCTTTCGTGATAGTATTGTACACGAAATTAATAAAAATATCATCACTTACGCTCATTATGATGATTAAAAACACTCTCCGTTCATATCAACCATTTCGTTTTCAACATGCCAAACTGCTACCCAAGTTTGTAAGCGCACTCTTCCTTTATACTCCACAATGGTAAAGAAGGGGCTGCCAATCAACTGAAATACCTTGGCCAAAATAGATCATCGCGGAATAAAGAGGCCAATGTTGATAGGAGAAGCAAGAATAGGGACGCCACCCCCACGTGCACTAGTTCAAAGCGCCGCACTTGCCAATTATTTCGCCGCTTATTTATTTTCGTTCATTTCCTGCTCACTGGCTAATTACAAAGCTCTATCTGCAGCCACACGTTCGACTATTCCAAATATTCTACTGAGGAAGTCTGAGCTTGTTTGGAAATTATATTTTTTATCGTTTCCGAGTTGTTTAATAAAATTTATTCCTCCGCTTATAACAAACAAAATATTCAAGGCGAAACTCAGACAATGTATACAACCACTAAACACGAGGAACAGGGACAAAATGGGTAGTTATTATTTGAAAATATAAAAATACTACAGTATTTGAATTTTTTCAACACTTCTTAGGACAGGGAATACGATAAAACTATAAAATCGTGAAAAGCAGCCGTATCATGCAGTAAATACTGTAAATATTTAGAAAATAATTAAAAATAAGAGACCTGCAAACTATTTAAAGGACCGACATTGAAGTTGAGACAAATTCAAGTGTTAGTTCAAGGAGCCGTATTATTTATACGGCTCATATCATTATTTATAATACAAATGTTATTTTGGTATTTGTTGGAAGTAGTAGTTTGCGTGCAGTTGGTTATAATGAAGTAAAGTACAACTATTGCAATTAGGCCATCGATCACTCAACTAAATAATATTATTTTTATAAGCCTATTATTTTTCAACTTATTTTCAAGTATTTGCAGCATGATATGGCAACTCTTCATAGTTTTATCGTAGAAAAATATTGAAGAGTTTTACATCAAGTGGGCTACAGATTATAAGAATCGTCTATAGTACGTCTACAGATATTACAGTAATATTTCAATATTACGGTAGTTTTATCAAAAGCAACAGTTATCTACAATGTTTATCCAACAGAAAATATTCAATTCTAATTCAATTAGGTAGTCAATTTTCAATAAGGTCCATTTTCGCGAAATCAATACCATATTCGAAGAAAGAAACTAAGAAATCTTGAAATAGATAGAGTATGCACTATTCAGTAGCCTAACAAATTCAGTAGCCAACATTCTGCTAACGGTGTTTCACGGTGAAATTCCAACAGAAATAGATTATTTTCGGAAGAAACGAACCGGCATCCGTCGGAAGTGCATAGCGAATAGAAGAAATACTGCTGCTCAGCAAATGAAAACGAGTGCTGATAGTGGTTTGGCGAGAAGAAAAGTGAGTCTTCTGAAAGAGAGGGAAATGCATTGTCGGCTAGAAAGAGAGAGATCGAGAGAGAGAGAAAGAGAGTTGATGGAGAAAGGAGGACAAGGCAATAGTGGCACCTGTTATCACTGCACAACAGTAGCCTACTTACTCGCCTTTCTTCTTCTTTTTCTTCTTCTTCCACTTCTCGTTCTTCCGACAACTGCTCATCAACATCATCATCATCAACTGTCGATTACTTTCTCTCGATACACGAATCGCACATTTAAACGAACCGCTTCTGTCTCGTTTCCTCATGTTTGACGAATATTATAAGTTACCAGTTCTGGCGGTCACCCAAATCATACAGTCGGAAGAATGAGTGTATGTATGGATAAATACAAAAGTTATTCCTCCTATCTCAAGAACAAACTAATTTGTAAACACTAATAAAGTATTGGGTTCATTTTATTTTATGTTATACATTCGATTCCATCCTATAGAATCAGTTGAAAAAAAATGTTTTCAGTTCAAACTTCGTAGAAGATTAGTGGCCAGTTGCAAGAAAATCCAACGGAATATAAATAACCACTGTATAATCACGTCATTAGTTCTCGTCGCATTGATTCCTGTGAATGACATAATTTTACAGCGGTTAAATTCAATTGGATTCTCGTGCAACTAGCACTTGATATATTATGATTCATTGATACCGTAACAAAATAAATTAGGATAATATAGAACTCACAATATTTCAAAATACATAAAACAACAAAATTCCACTAAGAATGAACCTTTTCCATATCACAGTATCTCAATTGGTAGGCTATCGAGGCCAGCCAGCTTATAATCTGGTTTACACATTCCTAATATTCTTAATTCACTCATTCAAATGCTCACTGAAGGAAATTGCACCTTTTCCTGTAGGTGCCTCAACAAAGTTGACTCATACAAAAAACAATTAGCTAGCTGCAAACAGCAGCAGCAATCAGCCAGATTATTTTTAGCAGGTAACCGTAATGCCTGGCCGGTACTCGCGCTGATATATTATTCGCCCGTGCTTTTAAAAGCACACCGCGGCAGTTATGCAACTTTCAGCATGATGTGTGTGAGACAAAACCAAGGTCGAATTGGACCGCGCGTGCGCGTGCGTGTGCCTGCTTTTTTGCTACCAATTCTTCGTTTCCTGTATCATTAATAATGTCTTCCAAAGCACTGAAATCGCATAGGTGTATTTTCTGAGTTGTGGTAATTTTCCTCAATTATCCGAGTTCGGCAAGACATGGGTTGCCCACCTATATTATGTCTAGTTTTGAAGAGAGCTATAAATAATTTATTTTTTCTCTACTAGGCTACAATATTAAAGACTTCCTCAGCCTTGAATTTGGTGAGCCACTATTACATCGGTGACAAGCACAACGTTTCATTAAATCTATAAATCACCGAGTTGGAGAAAAAAACAATTGAAAATAACTGTATGAAATGATAGATAAATATAGTTCAACAAAAATTTCAGCTTTTCAGGTAGAAACTTCTACGGCACTGTTCATAGGACAATGTCAATTCGAACGAATACGCCGAAAAATCTATGATTTCATACTTAAAATTTGAAATAATGAAAATATTACAGATATTTAGTATTAATAAAAATTAATATTTAATATTAAAAATTCTATTCAATATGATGCAATTTTGCACGTTAGAGAATGGTATGGAATCAATCAATAATTTTATTCAGTCATTTACAAAGGAGAATAAAACAGGCTTTGATCTATTACAGGCTTATGCTCTTTTATATCCCCTTCACTGCTTTTATCTCCTTCATTCAAACTGAGCTTTTATTCCTAAATAAAATTTTGTTTAGTAGTAAGAGCAATTCTTATGATAAATTAAGAAAATGATCGACCTTCTCTCAACTCATTATGATAAGCAAAAAAAATACATGATGATTCCCACACAAAACAGTGAAGAAATACAGACTTTTGTGGCTTTTTAGATGCTCATAGTGATTTACTAGATAAGTTAAGAACGTCAGACAATGAATATTTCCCGTACGGTTGAGGTTTCTTCTAGGTGCATCAGCGCATAAAAATTCAAAGGATTATTGAAAGGGGTTGATAGAAAGCAAGTAAATCCAAGTGGTTTGGGACTGACCCCAAAAAGGGTTTATTTTTCTTCAGACAGTAGAAGTAATCGCTATTTTGGATGCGTTAGTCCTGAAGGGGGGGGGGACAACCCATTGTGCTTCTTTCATGAAGACCGTCAAGTGAAGGATGGACAGTGTACATAAGCAAAATAATGCACCCCTAAGTGAAGGCGAGATTCCTAGAGTTGATAATGCTCTCACCCCAAACCTGTGAATGGGATTGTTTGAAAGCAAACATAACGCTTCGTCACCTGTTTGATCATATTTACGATGACAAATCTAATGGTATGCAAACAGTGGAATTTACAAAAAAAATTCTGAACCCCAAGTTTTTGATTGAAAGGGTCTGGTCTGAGTACATTATAAGTATAATGGTATAGTTAAAAGAATTTTACAAATAACAAATGTGTAAGAGTTATCTTGAAAACGGACGAAACTAAGATACAGTACGAACATGGACAACTTGGAAGTATTGAAACACTTGTTTAGACTCTGTGAACTTTTAGTATTGAAAAGAATTTCTTAGCAAAATTCTGCTTCGAAATTTTAGAATGTTTAAAGTTAATATTAAAAAATTTATCGCCGAAATTCAGTCTTTCAATCTCAATCAGGAAAACCATTAAGAAGAGACCAATCCAATACAATATTTCAATACATCTGACAGGAAGAAAAATGTTTCAAACAAAAAATGTGTAAGAATTATTTTGATAACTTACGAAGGTAAGATACAGATCGAATATAAGATGATATTGAAATTCCATGAAAGATTTCAAATGCTAATGTTGGAAATGTTATGTGAATTGTAACACTATTAATCTATATTTTGTCTCAAGAGAACATGGAAGACCACAGGAGCACAGGTATCACCCCTAAATCAGTATTCACTACTGTTCAAAATCCAATCAATCTAAAATATCAACAAAAATAGATGAGGAACGTCCCTAATAATTGACACGATTTTTGCATATTGGAATTGATTAAAAAAGAAACAAACACGAAAAACAAAACATAAATCTTTACACTGTTCATGATACTGAACTTGAAGAAGAAATAATTATTACATAATATGAATAATAGTGATATGTGAAACTACTGTGCCCGATATTATTCTAATGAAAATAAAGCATGAGAACCAGTTTCTCTGACATTCATCTGACATTTCTATCCACTTCCTGGTTGTAATTTTTATTTTTAACTGCCAAGAAGTCATTAATTCGCTCACAATCATTAAAAGCTGGTAAATAATAAAACATTCAGCTGCTTAGGATGATTTATTACAGCTTCACTGTTTATTTTCATAAGGTGCATTTTGCAAATTGATTCTGTATTCGCAGAGATACTAGAATAACAAGGAGTCACGTGACGCTTGTTTTACTACTAGGGAAGTACTCCAAATTGGATAATATCCAAATAGAACTGATTCAAATAATGTGATGATATTTTTAACCGAATATTTCGACTCAGACACTACGTGTTTTGAACAAAGTTTCGAGCGCCAACCTTTCAAATGTAAGAAAACATTTACTTCCATTCAACAAATTATAATTCAATACAACCCAATAAGTTCTATAAGTCACTGCTCATCACTATAGTTGGACTATGAAGTGTAACTATGATATTGTTGCTCAATACTAATTTCAAACCTTATTTTTTTATAACTCGATTTACTACTAATCAAAACAGTTGTTAATGCTATTGTTAAGGCATTGCTAATATTAATCAATTTCAAACCCTTTTTGTATGTTGATTCAATAAAAAAAACATAGACGAATCGAAAATCATGGCTACAAGTCGTTCTCGAATAGCAAGTTCAACAAATACGATACGATTCACACGTAAAAACGATCAGTAGGTACAAACAGGAGGAGAATAACACGATGGAAAGAGAAACAGGTATGCATAGACAACGAAGGCGATACAGTCATGTTTACGATAATAATCATGACTGCATTTGGGCGGGTTTAATTGTACTCGTACTTCCGGTCCCCGAAGATGCTGTCGGCTACAACAACAGCTCACGAAGTGGTCAGAAAATGACCTACAAGCTGGAGAAGAAGAAAGAGGAGAAGGAGGAGAAGAGAAAGAAGAAGAAAACGGAGAAAAAAACTGAGAGGGAGAAGAAGAGGGAAAAACGGAGAAGAAAAAGAAAATAGAGAAGAGGAAGAAAAAGAAGGAGAAAAAGAAGAAGAAGGAGAAGAGAAAAAGAAGAAGAAGAAGAAGAAGGAGGAGGAGAAGAAGAAGGAGAAGAAGAAGAAGAACGGAGAAGAAGAAGGAAGAGAAAAAGAGGAAGAATAAGATTAAGAAAGGGAAGAGGAGAAGGAGAAGAAGGAAGAGGAGGAGGAGGTAGAATTGGAGGAGGAGGAGGAGGAGGGAGGAGGAGGAGGAGGAGGAAAGGAGGTGAGGAGGAGAAGGAGAAGAAGGAGGAGGAGGAGGAGAAGAAGAGGAGAAAGAAGGAGAAGAAGAAAAAGGAGAAGAAAAAAGAAGGAGGAGTAAGAGAAACCGGAGAAGAACAAGACGGAGGAGGAGAAAGGAAGACAGAAAAAAATGAGAAGCTTCATGCAGCTACCCTGAGGCAGGCAGAATCCTCCACACACCGGATGATCGAAGGACCGGATGGATGTCCCTGGCCATCTTAGTGAAACTTGCTTCAAACGACGATTATTATGAATCAAGGAAAAAATCTCAACCGACTTTCTTTCCTTTCTTTTTTCGCTCTTTCGTGTTTCTTTTCGCTTTTACTCAGTAAACGAGTTCGTCTTCGTCCTACATCGGGTTCGCTTTTTATATACGTACATTTTCGGTTTTTCTATTTGGGTGTTCAGTGGAGCTTCGTCCTCGATTTGAAGCGAAAATTGAAAGTTATGCGGAAGGTCATTAAACACGTCCCATCTATCAACGGCTGCGGTTAGCTATCATTCAATCTCACTTGCATTTCCCACTAAACGCATCAATTTATAAAAAACTTTTTCAGAACTTTCAACAATGATTAATATTTTTCCATTTTTTGGAATCATTATTCCTATTACCACATTTTTAATAATTCAAATTTGACAGAAATTAATTTTACTATTAATATGAATATAATCATCAATTCCATAAAGAAGATCATAATTTCAAAAATATTAAATGAAAAAATGTAATTAATAAACAGTATTACCATTTATGTATTAAACCAACTCGAGTGAAATTCCTCTCAGAGATATAAATAATTTATCCATACCGCAAACTGTTGGATTTTGGATAGCATCAAATATGTAATGCACAAGCAAGTAAGTAATGTATATATTATTGGATTGTGCATAACTGCAAAATGTAATATGGAGAATATGCATACCAAACATAGAGAACTTGAATGAAATTTTGGACTGTGCCATGAATTCACATAAGAGCTTGATCACAGTTACGTTTATCTAACTGATATTGAACTTGAACTCAATTAAAATAAAATTCCAAATCATAAATAGAGCTATTGCAACTTGCAATAAACCAGTAATGAACAGTTAAAAGTAGTGATTGAAATGATTTAAAAGTGATAATTATCACCAAAACCACAATAAAAAACCGATTGATTTATTTAGAACCGAAGCTCATTAAAAAGTGGACTCCCTTGAGAACAAACAAGGAAAACGCCGAATGTTATACAACGAATAGAGTCGAAAAAAGAATCGGGAAAATAATAATAAACTCCAGGAAGCCGATCGTCAAAAAGAATGAATAGGTTATGGCATTAGCAAGATCTATAGAACTGTTTTAGAGTGGTGACGTTAATGTTTCATTGTTCGATTTAGAATTAGCGTAACAAACGACACTGGTAGAAGACAATTTGAATATTAGATTTTTTAACTTCTTCTTTGCCGAAATATGGTTTTTATTCCCTGCTCGTTAAAAATGACAATACTTCAATAACATTGAATAGAAATTAATTAAAATAGTGGGGCTGTTATACAATATTCATGGCCAAGGTTAATAAATATTTTCAAATTTTGTATCTTGCTGCACGGTAAGTTTTTCATTACGACATGAAAACATTGTTCTTCAAATATTCTATAGAAAACAAATGTGATCAAATATACAGTACCGATTGAGATTGCATCACAATGACTATTATTTGTAATATTCATGAGTGAATAAAACAGACAAATGAATAAATTATTGTAGAATAGATTGAAAAATCCAAAGAAGGGTTTCCGGTACCGGTACATGATTTCTTTAAAAAAAAGATAACCTCATCTTTTGAAGGTGGCTACAAAGACAAGAGTATTTCATTAGTTCAATAAAATAAGAAATAAAAAAATTAGAATTCAACGTTCTAGGTAGCAGTATGATTAATAATATTCATACGAGAATGAATACATGGTGATAAAAAAACTTTTAAAGGAGAATACTGAAACAATAGAAATTTTACAAAAAAAAAGCGAAAATCCAAAAGTACTACAATTAAGCTATCTTAAAAACTGTAATTTTTAACACAATTAATATAAAAAAATGACCTTGAGATATTTTTTCAAATTCATATTCCAAGTAATGGATATTCAAGAGAAGTATTCAAACTACATTATGAACAAAGGGAATGTCCTGGGACGAGTGAGACACTACTAAATAAACAATAGACACACAAATGTTTCATTTCATCTCATGTTTGTAAACCCATTACTTGATGGGCATACAGCAGGAGGAAAAGATGAATCACTGCATTTGTACCAGATTTGGAACAAAAAGGTCCCACAGAGCCAAGCAACGGGAATGAAGAGGTTCACGAGGATACCCATGGATGATTGTTTAACCTGGCCTCATCTCCCCCCCCCCATCACCCCTCCACCCTTTCCAACAACCATAAATAACCTCATCCGGGGATGTAGCACGGATCGAGCCCAGAGATGAACGGTGGGTGTTGGTCAGGGGGGTTGAGGGGGGGGGGAAGTTACAGTATGCAAATCAATCCCTGTAGTCATGGAGACGCACCCCAATCAAGCGCGTCTAAAACCCACCCCCCTTTCATGCTTTACGCCCCCCCTTACGGGCATCGTAACTATCGGCTGTTAGGGGGGTTGGTGAAGGGGTAAATACTGACAGAGAAATGATAAAGCAATAGAAGAGAGCATCGAATAAAACAAAGCGAGAAGCACTACTGACTGATTCATCATCATCATCATCGGCTGCTACCCTCTCCGTGCGCGCGTGTCTGTGTGCAAGAATGGGGGCTAAATGAGAGAGAGATTTATCCCAGTTCAGGTTAAAATAGCTCACAGCCCCCTGGCATTATTACTAGTCGCAGCTTACTGTTATAATTTCAGACAATGCACCCCCAGCGTCAGTCACTTCCGGGCTACAATCACGGAAATTGTGCTAGTGGTCGGATTATTTAGGAAGTAATCAAATGAGAACTGTTAAAAGGATCCAAAATAAAACTAATAAATGATAATCGAATAATTTTTGGAATGCATTGATCAAAAAAAAATTTTTTTGGGGTAATTAAAACAATAGTATAAAGATTAGATGATGTTTAATTTAATTAAGAGAGATTTAAAAATAATACGGCAGTAAAAATGTAATTAATTAATTGTACTAAAGTTGAAAGGCTATACTTTTAATGATAGTTATGTATATGTATTAATAGTGTTAGTTTAGTATGAAAGTTTTTGGTATTAATGATAGTGTATTTTTTTTTAATTCTACTGATAATAGTTAATGGGATATGTCTATCAAATAAAAGGAGTTGAAAATTGAAATTGTTGTAAAACTTCTACCAATCACAAGTTATTCAGGCCTACACATCTATCTAAGATGTTATTGTAACTGATTGTTCAAGATTGAATCTTGATGTAAAAAAATACCACAAATCTCTATCTCGATAACACAGAGAGTAATGAATTACAGTTATAGCTCGTGTTATTTCATCAATGTGTAAACATTGAAACAAGTTTCCATAGCAGCATTACTTCTACTATTCGTAACATATCTTCAACTACTGTGAGTGACAGTTCGGTCAAAAGATAAAATCGAACACAAGAGGTTTAAGCACAAAAACTACAACCGAAACAAAAAATCACCACTAATTTGTAATTCAAATTCTAATCTGATTAATGACGGGGAGGCTACCCTACACTACAAAAAAGACCGGACAAGCCGAGAGGAAAGAAGTAATTAACATGGAAATCGAAGGATAATAGGAGAAAGGAGAAAGACAAGGGTTGGAGAAATGTAGCGGGAGGATAGGAAAAGGATGGACGGCTGTCTGGAGATAGCGAAGGCTTTTTTTGATGAGGCTGTCTCTCGAACTCAACCACTCACCCCTTGTATTTTGCTTCAAGGGCTGAGAGATCCAATACACCTGCGCCGACGGTCGGGTCTTCGCTTCACAAAAACCAGAAACGTCCCTGACCTACCTTTCAGTGCTCTCCCCAGCTCCACCCACCCTTCCAGCAAACCTTCCGACCTTTCTCCTTTTTTCTCTCCCCATCCCCACACATTTCTTCTCCTTTTGTACTGCTCTGTCCTGGAGCCTCCTCCCCAGACTTTCTACTTTATCATCGCGTTTGCTACCTGCGCCCCAAAAACGTAGAAGAAGAAGATGAAGAAGAAGAAGAAGAAGAAGAAGAAGAAGAAGAGAAAGAACACAACCGGGCACCAATACAAGTACGAACGGTGCTCAATGCATGACCAGACAGTACCGTTGTTCGAACACTTCCAACAAAAAACACACGAAACAATAAAATGTTAAAAAAGGCAACGGGACTATTCTTTGACCAAGTCTACGAACTAAAAATAGTAAAGAATACCTTGAAACTAGTTTGAAGATTCAAAACAATAGTTTGAACTTAGTATTTCGGGAGAATTGGAAAAGATGTTTTACAGTTCATTCGCCTATTAAAAATATTTAGTCATAACTTGAATACAGCGAAATTTAAATAAGACCAAACTCTTGTAACTGGTCTAAAAATTGTTTTCATAACACCCCTCTTTTTAATAGCTTACATTGCTTTTTTGTTAGCCATACATAGTCTGAATTTGGATTTCTCAGTTATTGAATTATATTCCTCTATTCAGTCAGTTGATGAAGATCTATCCATTCACTCATGGAGCTCTACGTGACAGTGAAGTATACATAGTGAAGAATACAGTGAAGAATACATATATCAAGTCAGTATCCTCCAAGCATACTCATATTATAACTGGTTATTTATATAGTTATCAAATAATATTCATTTTTTTTTAAACAGAAATCGTCAGATGAAAACCTCACTGGGAGAAAAATAAAATTGTTTTTCACCTTATTCTATATTTCTTACTCTACAAGCTGCAATAATAATCTACTATCAACAAGCTGAGCTCTCTGAAGAACTCCAACGCTTCCCACGGTGAATACTTCCAGTGCTAATCCATGTAAATAAAAGCATGAAAGCCCAGGAAATCCCTTCAAAGTGCGGATGAAATTCTTTTATAATTTTCAAAAGAAAGGATGGGAACTGTTCGGCGGATAGATCGAAGGGGGTGCAGGCGATTTTTCAGCGGTAAACTAGGTCAAGAGAGGCATGACAGGTAGAAAGATGCGAGAGAGAGAAAGATTGAAAACATCGATAAGGAGGATGGAAAAGAGATGATGTAGTTTGCCATTCGGAGACATGAAAAAGGTTGAAGTGTTGAGGGAGGAACGGTTTGGGGGGAAGGATTGGAGGAGGATGGGATTTTCGCTGTTTCGCCGTTTTTGTTGGGGAAGGTTCAGGTCGACTCGATCAGGTAGACGCGAAACATGGAAGGGAAGTATCATAGCTCTATCAAAATGCTGTCTTCACCGTCATCCAAGCAGCAATCAACTAGCATCGTATAATCACGAGATTTTTTCGCCTAGTGACAGGTTGAACTCGTGCAAGTTGAACAGAGACAGCTATACGGACATCTGGCGAAGCTGTGAAAAAATCACCGTGCTTCAATCCCCAAAAAACTAGATTCCGCAAAAAACGGCACCCTTCTCATATGGCCTGCATCTTTTCAACAATTTAATAGGCTATCAGAACGGTAAAAAACGCAACCTACCCGAAAAAAAATGATTCTGCACTATTTTTTACTACTTCACCTCTTTCCAGACCTTTCGAGCTGCATTTTTCCCCTTTTCTCAAATCCTACTCACCACCCACAAGACGGGACATCAAATTTATATTTTCTCAACCTTTTCAGATTTTTTCGACAACCGTAATTCTCTCTTCTATACTTAATAAAGGGAGTCTTCCTATTTTCGTTTGGGGTTTTTTATGGGAGGAAAGAGTTTTTTATTTATAAAGCACGGTTTGACCTTTTTTAGGTGGAATCTTTCCCAAACAATAACACAACAGCTGTACCGTTAGTACACTTCAGTTCATCAAACGTGTTTCTTGAAAAAACATGTCTTTTAGAAAATTTCAATTAATAAAAATACTTGTGGAAGATATATTAAACTCACAACAGATCTATGGAATTGAAGAATTTCCTGTTTCCATACAGTTGAATCGTACTATTCATTTGATCATATTATTGAACACTATCTCATAGATATTAAATCACTTAACATCAAATTTGAATAATATCCAATGCTAAATATTGTGGGAGGTAATGATTGAGAACCTAGTACGTAGTTTGTCAAAAGTTGCAACGTAATTACAGTGCATTACTTCATCAGTAATTAAAATGCTGTTTGGAACAATGGGATAGATACATCATAAATACTGTAATAACAAATTTCGTGTGGTAATGTGAACCGACCAATTTGATAAGAATAATGCTACATTCAATAGATAATAAACCAATGAAATTTCTTGTCATATCCCGGTTGAAACGCAGAAACTATGTGGTACCGTTGATTATTTGCCGGAGTAGCAATGACTAATGAAGAATGCACGTGTTTGATTACTTTTGACGTCAATCAGATGCGAATAAACATACCACGGCGATCAAGTCCCATGCACGTAGTACCCTAGATGCGCATTAAAGATGAATTCAAGTTTGGCAGCTGCTCTACGAAATGCAGCGATATGCAGAGTGGATAACAGAGAACTTGATAACAGATTGGTGAGAGAACAGACAGTGAAAAATTAGAAATGAGGAAGGAAAAATAGAAGCAGAAGACAAAAGCTTAAAATAACTTTTTTTGAACGTCATATTTAAAAACTTTTCCTGCTGAAAACCCCCGGACCATCTTTCCATGGGTGGTATTCCATACCACTCCCATACCTACTTGTTTGCACCCCCTCCTCAAAAGTTTGGTGGAATGGCGCTCCTGAGAGCAAGTAGAAAAAAGTAAGGCGAAAATACAACGAAAGAATGAGAGGAAAGACACTAAACGAGTATAAAGACGTCAGAACGGAAACGTTAATGAGCATGCAAGGAGGCCATCACACCACAACCAAGCATGTGAGGTTGAAAAATGAAATTGAAGCAAGTAGTAGGCTAAATGGAAGCGCCGCAATTATCAATTGGATCAGGTTAGGCTGGATTCAAAGTTGGCGGGAAAATGAGAAAGTGCCTGCGCGCGCGCGGGAAGAATGAGCGCGAATCGGGAACGAAAGAAAGTGAGGAAGCTGCTGCGAAGAAAATGAAACAGCAAGGAAAGTCGTCGCTCGGATAAAAGTGAGAATAGACGATGATAGCAGCCAGTTTCGCTTGAGAAAGAGACAGAAGTTGCAAAGCTATGAAGAGAAGCAAAGCACAGTGGTGACCTTGATTTCCAGCAGTGCTGCTTCTCATCCTCCATCTTCGTCTTCTTTGGACGCTCCAGGCACTGACAACAAGTGTAAGTGACCTCCTTATCACGAGAAATCCTTTCGCAGGGTGTTCAAGATAAAACGGCATGCTTTGCACATCGCACAACAGTTTCCAAGCGGAAATTAGCTTCTGATCTGGATTTTTTTTGTATACCAACTACCGCTGTACTGGATAAACTGAAATTGGAGAATCTGATCTTCTAATACTGATATAATAATCTATGTCATCAAATTGTCGACACCATGAATTTTTGACATTTCTAGGTCATCTAACTAAAACACTTCTAAAATGAATACGAAAACTTCTAAATAGATTTGTACTTGAATTAGACTTCTAAATAGATATAATATTGACTATCAGACACAACAAATATAATTATTAGTACAGTATTAAAAGTATAGTACTTGGGGCACTCTCTCCAGACTTAAAAGAAAAGAAAATCTTGAATTCGGAGATGAACTAAAAGTAGAATATCATATTTTTTTTATTTGCAATTTAACTACAGAAATTACAGCGTGAAGTCACCATTAAAGGTAATTTCAGAGAACTTTAGAAAAGTGTTGCAACAGAATCATACGTTCAATTTTTTATTGTAAAAGTACAGTACCTCTATTTTAAACTCGAATGTTGCTCGAAATTAATACTGCTAAAACAGAGGCAACATATACAACTACTGGCCAAACAAGTTTCATCTTCAAGCGTCGTTCATTTAGTCAAATGTTGCATGCGATACGAGATTGCCTATCCTAGGTCATGGTCAGCTCAAGCACTGATGATTTTGCTCTGCTCTAGCCGGCTGGCGGTCTAAAAATGACTTCCACACGAAGAGAGTATTTTTAATTCCAGACCGCTACGTACTTAGTAGAGAGACTACCGAACTTCGTATTCATGGCCGCTATGAAAAACGTATTTGTCATTGCCAATTAGCTCTGCACTGAGTAGTTCATTCATTATTCAGATTACTCATTCAAGCTCATTTTATAATAGAAGAGTGATATTTTCACTTTCATAGGAAGCTCTGCATTGGATACCATGAAAACTTTACGAACGGGTAACAGTTACGTACTGTAACTGTTTCTGTATTCTATTTTTCCAAGTCAAGTTAGTGCATAGAAGGAAATAGTTTCAGTTTGTATGTAAATAATTCAAGTTTGATTATGTGAAATATAAATATATTATTATTGTAATAATATGGAATGAAGAAGTTAAACTTAGTTTAGATGGAGATGAGCATACACAATCTTAGGCCTTAGGTGGTTATTAATCAGTTTATAAATTAAGGTGGTAAATAAAAGTTTTTGGTTAATGGGTGATAACGATATAACGGATTTAGTAAAAGGAAACAAGTAATCTATAAAAATGGATTTAAAAAATGCAACAAACGAAATTGTGTCGATTACTTTGAATATCTGAATTTCCTTTCTCAAATACCATAAAAAATGTATTGTACTCTACACGACTTAGCTTATCTTGCCACCTTTAGCTCTGTATCGTACGTGTCCAATCCATTATCATGATTTAAAACTAGGTTAACAGACGTGGTCGTTTATTAATTAGCAATCAGGACAGATAACAATGCGGAGATAAACGTAACAGATTGGAAACATATTTGTATGAGATGAAGGCTTTTTTTAGGAAATTGTGTGAAATAAGAGCAAGAATATTAGAGAATACTAACTTGTGTTACATTGTGGAAAAATATCAGGTATCTGATACCAGAGATAAATGAGGTCTTAAAATTCCTTATTTGTGAGGTATAACAAAACATAATAATGATAAGAAGCATGATGATGTTGTAATCGGAATAATCCACGATTCTGTTTGGAATCAATAGAAATCGAGACTCTCCATACAATCAAAGACATAAGATAATCCTACTACTCAAAAGATTAAATTGTCTCAATTCATCTAGCAAAAATCATATGAGGAGGCTCACTCCAATCAAAAACAGTATGATTGATTTATAGAGCCCTTGGTAAATCTAGAAAAATTTCCAAAATGAATACTGATTATGAGAAAACACACTTGTAGAGAATGAAACTTGCACATAAATATTATCTACTGCATAATACCTAAAACAGTATGAAAGAGAAATGCAACTACCAAATTACTTTTACCTAATCTACTTTGCCAAAAAAGTGCTGAATCAATGAAACAATTGTCTTGACAGCGTTGTTTCACTTCCTGAAGTGTAGCTAAAGTGTGGCAGCAAAAACGAGACTCGACATTATTTAGAGGAGATAGAAAAATGCTATTCAGATACTGACTAATATAGGTCAAGCAAGACGCATTGTCGCACATGCAAAACTGAAGGTCGATAACCTGACTATTGTAGTAGATAGGTGCAACTATTATTATTGAGGCCTACCGGAATTATCTAGCTTTTATGAGTTGCCTCTATTCCGTACAAAAGATGTTTTGAAGCACGGTTCTTATGAAGTGTACAATGAGGTAGGTAATTCCAGTATTATTATCAATTTAATTAATTTAATAAATTGATAGTATTAATTATTCCCGTATGAATACAAGTTTAATATTCGATATTCATGTTTCACCGCATGTTATTTATTTATTTATTACACCGCATGTTGAAGAAAATTTACAATAATTTGTGTTATTGGCTCAGGTAATTAAAATTGTGAATTTTATAATCCATTTTGACTGCAAGACGGCATTTCAAATGAAAATTTGATGTGTATTTGCAATGTATTGTTACCAGAAAACATTGGGAATAGCCTTAAGTCATAAAATTCGCGATATAACATGAGGAAATTTTTGAAAACTGAGAACTCAAAATTCATGCTTTCTTCAATTTATAGGCCCTTATCGATACATAATATAGTATCATACATCTAATCTTTAATCTACTTCTAATCTGTTATCTATGATAGTATCCTATGAAGACAAATATCATGTTAGTTTTTCAAATAATTACTATGAAGTAGGGGGCTTGGATGAAAGCATTCCCCACCCCCACTATGAAATGTATACAAAAAATACGGTGTACTTACGTACATTGACAAGCGTGTACGTAAATTAAATTAGGCACAGAATCTAGCATTTTCATCATGTCGTACACATGATACAGCAATTGGAACAATGTATCGGCAATTACACAACGTAATAATTTGACTGGTGACGTACATTGAAGCATGCAGGGATACACTACTCAGTACTCATTCAGCAGGAAGTTCACTATTGCCTTTTTCCTGTTTACCTCTGTTCAGCTCACTCCCACCTTCAAACGACGGTTAATATCACATCACCGCCAGATAAAACTCGCGACTGTTAAACCGACTATGACGGATTAGCTCTTTATTTCAATTTGTTCTCAAAATAACGATTATTTTAGAAAACAGTACAATTTGAAACTTTACACCGTACTTAGGCATGTAAGTCTTAAGAACCAGGGAAGACTGGGATCATTATGGTGAAGATAAGACATTATTTGATATGAATAATGATAGAAGATATCAAAATAATTATTTGTTTAAAGCAATGTATTGAATTTATGGTGCCGAATAATAAAAAAATCTATAAATAATGAACTTGAATAATGGATACGATCATAGAATAATTAATAATGGATACGAGTTTCTAGATAGAATAATGAATTCAAATTTCGGGAATTCCATTGAGACAATGTACATCGATGTGATTAGAAGCTATAAAAATATCTTGTAATCACATTATAGAAATACGATCTTCAATCAAACCAGGAAAAGTGTTCTATTTAAAGTAGTGAAAAAAGAACAAGATGAACGAGGAAAACATTATTGTTTACATCATCATTCCAGGTAGTTAAACAGCAATCATCATAATTGGAATTTACTTTTCACTCATAGGGATGACCGTCACACGATTTGGGAAAATCATTGGCATTTTTCAATGCTTCTGATCATGATTTTCGCACCTTATTACTGTAGTAGCCTTGATCATTGATCATCACTTTCGGACGTGATAAAAAGATCAACAAACCTGTTATATTGCAATTGCTGTCATCAAAATAACAATGCTATGACAATTATCAAGTACGAAACTTTATTTGTCATAGATGACACGTTCCAATACATTATTAATTTGACAAGATTCATTTGTTATGCTTCTATACTTCTCTTCTGTTTTCATTTCATTTTTATTTGTTTATTTTATTTTTGTTGAAGAAAGTCGTCAGATAAATCTTTAACAAAACTATATTTTGATATCTAAAATTCATAGGATTTTGAATATGATATCTATCAAGCCTAGCCTACTGTTAACCGGCGTATTCACTTGAATTTACGAGTTCGCTCTTAACAGACAAAATTAGGAGATTTTACTGATCAGCACGGAACCAAAAGTGTCTTACTAGAATACTAGGTACAGAATTAGAACATATTAATGGGATACGATAGAAGTATTATTATATATATGGAATAGTATATTAGTGAGGCCGCAGTCATAGAATTGGATTTCCATTTGAAATTGTTTGGCACGAGTTCCACTCACAAAATAAGTTCGTTTCCTACTCCATAACGTAGAATTGGTTTGAAAAGATTTTTCGTGGGGAGAAATGTAGAATGTTATATATTTAGAAGAAATTACAGACAGTTGAAAGGCATTCATCAGTTTCAGGTCGAACAATGGAAATATTCGCGGAAATAGAATTGGAAAGAAATAGCCTAATAAGAAAAGGGGTGGCTAAAAGGAAACGGTAATCAACGAAGCGGAAAGTAGAAGACGATAACAGGTGAATATAACAGGTGGCAGTTCAAAGTAAGGGAAGTGAATGGATATGCAATGGGGGAAATGATGAGCCAAGACACAGTTTTGGTCAATTGAAGTTCAACTATCTCCAAATAACGAGCACGACAACCCCTCATGATTTTTTCCAACTTCCTACGGAAACTAATTTTAATAATAATTTTGCTTCAACTCCCTCAAGTTTCAACTGAAAAGAGGACAAGTGGAAAAGTAGACGAATCGTCGATACTAGTATACTAGCAAAATTTTCATTATTTAGCTTTCAATAGGTTGATATTATAATGATACAATGTTGATTATATTGATTATTGATATTATACAAGGACAGGGATATTCCAAGGACATTTCCAAGATTGGGAAATGAGCTCTAGTCTAAAATTCAACGGTTGTAACTATTGAACTCCAAGAATAGATATAACGTTTTTTATTTGAAATCAAATATAATATACTGTAGTAACTTAATCTATTTTTCTCCCATAATTTTTAATTAAATTTATTAATTTTAGCAAATTTGTATGCAGTGAGAATAATTCTTATGAATCCAACTACAGTATATTCCAGTACCGGTATAACATTGGACACTTTTTACAAACATCTTTTTAACATCTGCAAATTAATGCATTTTTCATTGCATTGCTAATTTTGCATTATTGTTTATTTTGAAAATTTTGTAATTAAATTTAATGGAGCAAAAAGGGTTATTTATTAGTCCTACTACTGTACATACTACTGCACCCAAACCGTTTTGGAACAATTTAAGTTAGGGACTTATTTAAAAAATATTTTTTTGCATCAGGCTTTTATTGGTGAGAAGACCATAACGAGATTTCCACCTGATATCATTCTCTCAATATACGGGGAACATTGTAAACCTAATATAGGTAAACTTATTGCAATAGTTTCAAAAAAACTATCCGGTTTCGGTAGAATCCATACCAATAATTTCAAGGAGAATCGAGCCGGTTAAGGAATAGGATATACAGTACTGACTTGATAGAAGGGTGAAATTTGTCAACTCACAGTATCTTTTGATGAGCGATTTCTTGTAGGCCTTACAGTTGGGACCTCCATGCGAGTCAGAGTCATCACTGTCATCGGTCAAGTATTCCAATTTGACATTGACGGCGGCGGCGGTGGCTGAGGATCCGACCGAGAGGTCGAGAGGTGCCTCCATGGCAGCTAGCTGCTCGTCGGGGAGATGACAGTGCCCGTCGAGGGGGTTCATCAGGTCCAGCAACTGTTTACTTCACTCGCGACATGCCTCGGGCCCCCCACGACACGGGGCAGAGGATCTAGTGTATCTCACACCTGATAATACCGTAATAATTCACACCACAAAACAAAATCACTTTCTCAAGAACAATATCACAGTTGATAAGCTCCTAGGAAATAATCTAGTCAGTTAGTCACAATAATAACTCAACACCGCAACGATGATTAATTACTAAACCGGTGCGAAGAGTATAAAAAACTACTATCCTCAGTCACACGTTGTCTACCACTGAGAGCTAGAAGGCGAGCGCTCCAACACAAGCCCGATCTCAACACGGCGAGAATCAGCAGACGACTGACTTCTACCCACTGTCCTACTGACTCAGATCGTCACGTTCGGCTAACTTCGGCTCGGCTCGGCTCTTTCCGCTCGCTCTCTGGCTGCGCCTGTTCTATTCCACTGATATGCTGCCCGCAATGCACTTTGAATCACACACGCACGCACCAACACCAACACTACAGCTAACAGTACACACAAGCTAACACAATAGATACTGTCTAGGAACCGTCTCTGCCAAACCACCCTTTTGCGACAAGACTTTGCACTATGGCTGAATTTTACTGGAGTACTAAATTAACATAGTTTCCTAATTTCAATGAATTTGCTAAAAGCTAAAACGAATTCAAATTTGCCAGACCATAACGAATGGATGATCAATTTTGGCGTGGTGTATTATCGTGGTTTTGATGTATGTTGAATAACTCATAATAATTTGAGAGTTATAAATTAATAATATTGTTTGATAGAATAGAATAGAATGACTGTCTTTATTTTATCCTAGTAGGTCGATATTATTATAATGAATAATTCTGATTATGACAACTAGTTTTTAGATTCTCACAGCCAATAGAATTTAAGATGAAGTGGAAGGGAGGTTTAGAAGTTTAAAATCATCATCATCATCAATATTATTCTCACTGTCGATACACAAGTATCAGAATATGAGATTACCTTTAGAAAGTATCACCTCATTGTAATTGATGCTCAACTGTGATATCTGTTTTTGTAATTGTAAATTTTTTTGTCTTGTTTATTAGTAGAGCCTACCATATCTGTTGAATGCAAGTTGGCTAAATTGAATTGTTGATTGATTTTGTATTTTTGACGTTGTCTCACATTGTATTTGTGATTTTGACAAATAAATGAATCTTGAATCTTGAATCTTGAAATTAATCCGATAAAGGAACCATATTATATAGATTTGTTCACAGAGGTAAAATATTTCCAAATCCAAATTTCCAGAGATTTTTCACTAGAAATCACCCTTGAGTGATCTATGAGCAACTCTTAATTTCTCTATAACTGAATCCAAGTTTAACTCAAATGAAAAATGGTGTTTTCAATTCAAATGCGTTCTACTTACAATTACAAATACAGGATTTCGTGCTTTCCTTACCTGTAACAGAAAAGATAAAAACTGTTAGAAGATAAAATAGTAATGATGGAAGAATTTATATAGAAAGTATATTGTATTTACAGTATATTGTATTTGTGCTTTAAATACATAAATAAAAATTCGCTTATACTACGTAATGATTCACTGCAATTTCGTCATGAAATATTTGAAAAAATATCATATCCAAACTACAAATTCCCCGACTAGATTACCGTTACATTAACCAATCATTACGGTATCTCAGCTAAATCACTTTCATTATAGAAGTTTAAATTACTATCATAATAGTTTGGAACTTATTCCTACTTCTAAACAATTTAAAAATGTATAACTTGAATAATCAAAATAAATAAATTATTAAATACAATAGAATTGTATATGATTAAAATTCATTGAAACTATCTATTCCAATTTCATATTTTTGACGACTGAATCAATTTTGTGGCTTCACTAGACACATACCGATTTTTAACAGAAAGCTACTAGACTTGGGGTAAAAAATCAATCGAATCATAATGGTTTTGACTAAATGAAGAATAACGAATCTTCCTTATCCATACAAGTTTTATGTAATGGTGAATACAAGTCTATCCTATTCTAATAAAATTAGTAATAGAATTAGTAAATTGATGTGTTTTTGACACATGTAAAACGAATATCTTATTAATACCATCAGAGTTTTGTGAAATGGTAAATGCGTGTCTAACAATCTGCCTCAATGTATAGACTACTAAATCGTAGAAAACGTAATTGTAAAATATTTAGTATTTTAGAATGAATATTTTTTCATTTATACATCCAAGCTTTGTGTAATGGTAGATACATATTTATCCTGTAGCCTTATCACTTGAAGAAACAAAATTCAATACATCACAGTGTACCAGAATGAATAAAGAACGCATATCTTTCATTTATCCAAACAAGTTTTGTCCAATGGTAAATAGATTTAGATTTTGTAGAAACAAACTAGTAGAGAAACTGAACAGAGAATATAATACATTTTAAAGGTTTAGAATGAATGCGTAATGTATATATTTTATTTATCTATCAAAAATTGTAGTAGTAAATTAATGTTTATTTGAACTAATCCTTGATTACAAAACACAGCAAAGCAAGTTTTTTCCACAACATTTTTAAAGAATCGAGGGCGAGATTAGGAAATGGGGAAGGGTGAACTGGTACGCAGAGGCGAAGTTCATCGAAAAACAAGTTGAGGAAGGCCCGGTTTGTAACAGAGGCGCAAAGAAAATGGAGTCCATAAAACACGCGCTGTTAAATGAGGAAAAGCGGCAATAAAAGTTCGGGACGAGAGGGGTTGCGTCGGAAAAGCGAGAGATGGAGGAGGAGGAAAAGCGGGGAAAATGAAAGTGGAAAAGGGAAGGAAAGTGGTGGAAAGTGCAAGTGGAACGTTCGCTACGTCGCTGGCTCGAGGTCGTCCCAGAATAGTTTCAGCTTCAATCGATAATACACGACAACTACTAACAAGCGCCAAGACCGTCATTATATTTTATTTTCATTTCTCTTTCTTATTCTCTTTCACTTTCACATTCTCATTCTCATCGACATTCTCATTCTCGTTCTCATTCTCATTATCTTTCTCATTCTCATTATATTTATCTTTAACCTTATTTTTATCTTTATCTATCTCTTTTCTATCTCTATCTCTTTCTCTTTTCTTTCTTTCTTTTTCTCTCATATTCTCTTCCTCTCTCATACTCTCTTTTTCTCTTCTCTTTCTCTTCCTCTCTCTCAAAAGAGAAGCCATCAACATGGGACATGGGTGGTAGGAGCTGAACGGAATTTTCTAGAATGAATAGACTACAACCAACTACCGATTCGATTGATAAGATGATTTTTCGGTACTCGTGTTTGAGATGGCGCTGGAAATTTGCTAAACCATAAAAATGCGTGATAGGAGGAGAATGGTTTTTCTAGAATGAAGAACTAACACTCCGGTGGGGTATCTATCACCAAAGTTTGATAAGATCATTTTTTATCTTATGTGGTAAGATGTAGCAGTGTTGTTGAATATCCTCGTGAAGAAAACTTTTTACAGTTTTGTTCATGAAACATTGTATATTGTAATTCCAAATACAATGGATTGTTCTGGCCCAGAACTTCTGGGCGGCAGTCAATAGGCTAGCAAACCTTCTTCAAGACTTGGACCATAGATGATTCCTCCGAAAGGAATATTGTTATAAAAGTACTATAAATAATAGCATAGAGTAACTATACTGTTATCTGTGATAATAGGTTCACTAAGGAGTACTAAGAAGTAATAAGTTCAGTATTGTTTACATACTGTAAGAAGTAAATATTCAAAAACCGATAACAAATCTTGTAATTTAACTGACGCAAAGAAAACCAAGATTGATTCCGATAAGTGATAGAATAGATTATAATAATAGATAGATTATAGAATAGATAGATAAGTGTAGATTCTATAAAAATCTACATGAATACGAGAATAGAATAAAATAGAATAGAATAGAACAGAATAGAATAGAACAGAACAGAAATAGAATAGAATAGAATAGAATAGAATAGAATAGAATAGAACAGAATAGAACAGAACAGAACAGAACAGAACAGAACAGAATAGAACAGAACAGAACAGAACAGAACAGAATAGAACAGAATAGAACAGAAATAGAATAGAACAGAACAGAACAGAACAGAATAGAATAGAACAGAACAGAACAGAACAGAGATAGAATGAACAGAACAGAACAGAACAGAGATAGAATAGAGATAGAACAGAATAGAATAGAACAGAACAGAATAGAATAGAATAGAACAGAACAGAACAGAACAGAACAGAACAGTAATAGAGATAGAACAGAATAGAACAGGAATAGAATAGGAATAGAATAGAACAGAATAGAATAGAATAGAGATAGAATAGAATAGAATAGAATAGAACAGAAATAGAATAGAATAGAGATAGAATAGAATAGAATAGAATAGGAACAGAAATAGAATAGAGATAGAATAGAATAGAATAGAATAGAACAGAATAGAACAGAATAGAATAGAAAGAATAAAATAGAATAGAATAGAATGACTGCCTTTATTTTTACCTGGTAGGGCGAAGTTAGGGCGCAGTCGGCCCTCTCTTTCACTTAACCCTCCTCAATCAGTGATGATTGATTGATAAGTGAATGATTTCATAATACAACAATTCCACGATTTTATAATAATTGTTATTGGCATATAGATGCCGAATTCCTTTAAACCAAAACTTTCGAGCTAAACAAATATTCATGAGGATGAGATTTGAAATTAGATACTGAATGCAACTGAATGTATTTGATCCTGAATGTACTTTTTGTTGAGTTCTCATTTCTCAGCAACATTCGTCAAAAAAGCATTCATCAATATCTTCATTGTGAACTCATTAATCTTTAGAAATTCTTTATTCTACCTTGACTTTATTTCCTGAGGGTGATGCCCACAATGAACAATGAACACTGCATTTCCTACTCATAAATGTTGTTATAATCTATCGAATATGTAATTTACTACATTTAGGTGCAATAACAATAAGTTGGAGTAACAGCTAAGGCCAGCATGGAACAATAATGTTGTCATTCTTGAAGAAAGTACTGTATATTATTTACACCTGTAACCACCACTCCACTACTGCATAGGTCTCACAATAACCTAGAAAGCTGGACACGTATGCCTGTCTACTCCTGTATGCTGGAACGTAGAGACAATACTAACAAGTCTTGATTTTAAAAAGTAAAACCCAAACAATGCACCAGCATGCGTTGAAGCCACAAGCGTCTTTACATTAGAATTTAAATTAACAATGTAAACAGACCCAGACGTGAAATAGGAACAATTGCTTGTTAACGCTATTGATGTGAGTGCTGTGTACAAATATGTCCCCCCACATCCAAGTATTGAATCTAGACGAGAGCGTCTCGTCTTTAATGAAGCGGCTTAGAGGAAGTAGACTACACGAGAATCATTTCAATTCCTAACCATAAGCTACCGTCTTACATTTGTCTTATTTACATATGAAATTATTGGTAGGACTTAAGAAGTGGGATTGGTCCTTCTGTGTACGTCATATACTACTCAACTCCTTTTCAGATGAGAGTTGAATTGTTCCGACAGTGACAGAAGAAAAGCTACTCCTTGAAAGTGACAATTAATACAAATATGCGTTAGAAAACAGAGGCTATGCGCTATGGTGTATTAGTGTAGTAGACATTAGAAATTAAAAAGAGGTTCTCGTCAAAGCATGAATAATAAAATGAAGGGAAAAACATATATCAAGAACTATCTTTGTGGGCCAACCCTAAACTACTTCACTTGTCTGAAGAGATCACTCAAAGGACGAAAAGTATACTTTTAAATATTCCTTCCATAATCGTTTTCAGTTTCTTATATCGTTGATTTTCAATGAAATTTTCCTATAAATTTTTCTAGGAAAATTTTTGAATAGGAGAAGTTTTGGGCTAACGCCTGTTTTTCTTTCCATTAATATTGTATTTTGATCAAACAAATGATTATGAATCATTGAAATTGATAAATTGATTTAAATGACCTCAATCATTCAAATCATTGAAAGAGATGTATAATTTAAATTTGGAAACAACCCGTAAAAGTCTCTACACCAATAACGGAAAGTCACACGCATATCATTATCCAATATATCTTTGAAACAAGCACAATCATTGAAATGCATCCACCGTAGTGTCCCACTGAACCGCGCCAGAATCTTGATAATTTCCATGAACTAGTTTGACGTTTTTCACTGCGTCGGAAAAGCGACGTTGTCCAGCAAGACAAATGGCATTTTCCCCGCCCCACCCCAGAGTGCAGTGGAAAGCCTGACTAATTTCGCAGCGTTCCAGTTTCGCAAGACGCAGTGCGAGCAAGTGACGCCCGCACCCGCACACGCATGCACGAATCGGCGCCATTATTTCCGGAAGGATACAAAACGCGCGCGCGTCCTTCAACCGAAGAAAACGAAAAACACATTCAAACTTCAGATTGGTGTGTGACTCGCGTGAAAAGCGAAAAAGATTTGGGTGGAGATAGACTAAGAAAACTATTCGAGTTCCTTCCGTTTTCGTGTAGAAAATAACAACGAAAAAAAAAATTCAGTAATTAAGAAAATTGAAGTAAAATATAGAAATCAGTTGAAGCAAATATATATCTTACACGTCAGTCCATCGTATGACTGAGATATTAGATTATTAGAGTATATTATTTTTTAAATTAATTATTAGTACAAGTAGAAGTGACAGAGTATTACGTACAGCATTAGAAATGGTATATATTCTTATAAATTATTCATATAACTCTTTTACTGTAAATAAGTCGACTGGCAATATACTGGTTTGTTAACCAACTACCGAAACTATCGTTTTGTTAATCGAAGTTTAACGAACTTGGTGCAAACGCGCCGTTAACTTGGACAAATTTTTAACATGTTAACAGGACATTAACATTTTCAACTTAATTAAAAAAATAAGGGAGTAACTGACCAACTTCCAGTATAATTTTATTTATTTATTTATTTATTGTCTTTTAAAAATACAAGGCGAAACAAGTCGGGCAAAACAAGTCGATTAGAATTCAAGATTTTTCACTTTCCAGAGTTTACAGTGGAAGAAAACTGAAAGTAATAAATTATAGATGGCTACCAGACACACGTTCCCATTGAAGAAACAGGATTGAAACTCACTCACTCAATAACTTGAACGAGTTTCAAAATTTCCGACAGCTTCTGCTACCCGTGAAAGTACCCGGGAATCGATACGAGACTAGAATAGTACCGGAAATAATGGCAATAATAAAATGAATCGACAAAGATGAAGAAGAATAATCGGAGGAGGCAGTTAGCGAATCAAGTATTAAACGGGGTCACCGGTTCGAAATCTAGGACAGCTGTGAAATAGCCAAACATTTCGTTGTCGATGTGTGTGTGTATGTGTAACACACTTGAACGCTCATTCACTTTCCTATTCACACCAGCTTATCTTCCATTCATGAGGCCGCAATTATCATTCATGTTCATGCATACTCTCATTATTAGTAATCAATTGTATTTTTCTACATTTCAATTAGAAGTACGAATGCCATTGGCTACTTTTACTTGGTTGGTGATATGCAAAGCAAATCGATGCTTTTAAAAGTCCAAGAACAAAGTACTCCAACTCGTATATTTTCAGAACATTGTTGGGAAAACTATGAAATAATTTATAATTTAAACCAAGATCAAAGTACTCCAACTCTTGAAAATTTTATTTTCAGAATAGTACATTGTTGGGAATACGATAAGATAAATTTCCCATTAAAATAATAAAATTTTCTTCAGATGGGCAATAATGTCTTAAGAAAAATATCGTATTAATCTAGTAATTAAAGAGGTAAATTTTGTAGAGGATACAATGTTTCATACGAAATATATAGCTACCGATATTTTTCTACTATTTTCAGATTCCAATGATTGTTCATTAATAGTAGTTTTAATGATCGTTATTTTTACCAGGTACATTTAAGGTTCCCGAACCGATGACAGTAGAGGTTATTCTATGTTCTTAGATAATGGATTAAATAGGTCGAGATGGATAAGATAAATAGTTATGGAAGTGAGATTTTTATGCATCACCATAGACCAACTGTATAGTTAGTCTATGGCATCACCTTTTAAACCCACGATCCCGTCACACCCGCAGGCTAATAATATTGAATGGAAATAGCCAGTGAAGCAAAACAAACTTTCTTGGTAGTGATTGCTTATTTCAATTTTATGCAATTCTGATGCAAGACAATTAATGAAAAGAGTGTTTTTAAGTAATTATTGAATTAAGAATTTAACCATCATTTTAAAGAAAGAAGGAAATTAAATTTCCCATTCAACGAACATAAACAAGGTACTGTAATATTAGAATATACAAAAAATAGAATTAAGTATGAAATTTTACAGAATTTTTAGCTGATGTATGTTTAAAATTATCAGATACAAAACGACTTTGAGAGGAATTTGAAAGATAACATTAATGTCAATGAAGAGGCGAAAATATTCTGATGATGTGCCCCAAGAACAATATCTAAAAGTATCTGAAAGTGAGAATTTGACCTGTTATAAGGCAACGGATTCTGAATAATCAGGAAATTTCACTGACTGTATCTAAACTATGAATGAAATTCTCACTCATTTGTTGAATTCATGTTGATGTTGTGGAACTCTATGAAGAAAAAAAAACAATATATGATATTGTATAAACTAAAATTATGGAATTGACAATATCATTTTAGTGTTTTAATGAAATTTTCATCAAAATATTCCAGTTGACAACAGATTAGCGAATAGACGATTTCAACTTTTCAGTACTGAGAGACTGGATTTTCATCCGAGTTTTCCGGCGCCTGCTATCGGGGACGTGGAAAATATTTGTGAAAGTGGAAAAGGGAAATGCCGCGAATTATTCCACTCTGTTTCTCCCGGTTGCAAGTCGCGTTCACTTATTGGCTTTCGTTTTCTTTCCCCTTCGTCCGTCCGGTTTGCCTTGCTCGGAACCGGTAGTGCGAACAGAGACAAAAACAGAGAATAACGCATTCTTTTTCACATTTTCCTTCTTCTACTTCCCCTTTCAATCAACTTTCTTACAGCAGTTAGTGAGGAAAGTTCTACTAATGGCAATTGACATATCTATGTGAATAAGTTGCCGTTTTTAATCGATACAACTCTTCATTTCCTCCACTTTTAAAGGAGAAATTTGTAACTTTTCTTTCAAGTCGGTAACTAGGTATAGCAAGATAATATCCAGTGCATGACCTACTTTGTAATACTTTTCTGCTCTAAATATAAGACATTTTTTACATTCATTCCAATGGGCTCTTGAATTATAACAAAATCATAAGAAACTATTTTTTTATTTCTATTAAAAACCGAGTTGATACTCATGGCTATTGAGACACAGTTTTCCACTGCAAATAAAGGTTATTATTCAAGACAAAGTGTTATGCTATTAACAACAAAAAATCATACTTTCAACATTCCAGAATACGAAAGAAATGAAACATAATAAGCCTAAGCCTACCTAAGAAATGAAAAATAATAAGAAACAATTAATTTGATTTTTTACTGTATCCGTGCTGCTACTGCACTGCATTTCTTATGAATCAATCTACATTTTCTAACAAATTAATTTCACAACAAAAGAAAAGACATGAAACAGTTTTCTCTCCCCCTTTTTCAAATTCCTTATTTTCCTTATTAATTCCTTGGATTTCCTAATTTACTGAATAAGGAAAACCTATAATACTGCACTTTTCAAACAAAATTATCATAAATCTGAGAAGATTGATATAGTGTAAAATCCAACATATTATAATATATCTTTACGTTCTATGAGGATACACTGGTATACAAGCTATGTAATAAGATCTATGCTATATATAAGATCTACTAGGTCAACAATTCTGCAGAAAGGATGTGGACTTAGCATTTCAGAGTAAAAAGCCATTGAGACTGAGTCACGCATCAGCGAAATAGAATTGGAACTCTAGCCATTGAATATATATCCTTTATATATATCCAAAGGATATAATTATTCAATGCTCTAGCTGACCAAGGACATTCACAACAACAAAAGACAAAACTCCTTCAATGCAAAGCTCAAGACACCACTGCTCAAACTAGAAGAATCCGGACCAAGTTCGGTCACCTAAAATTTGAGAGTGCAACATATTTACATATGCGATTCCCATAATGATTTTTCAATAAACACAGGTAAATTTTACAAAAACTACATTTTAGGAGTAATGTTTTCGATAAGAGAAGAATGAATAGTGAAATATTTACAAAAATTACATTTTCAGATTGTTACTATTTCAAGAAGAAATTCACAAGACTCTACCTTTACAACAATCAAAGTTGAACAGGAAGCTATTGAATGAGTTCATTATGAATTGACCCGTAATAAATAAAAAATATATGTTTAGCAAAAACTACTGAAAGCACTAATGTTTTTAAAGTGGAAAATTTTACGAAAATGGGGATTATTCCAAGTGAAGTGATTCGAAAAAATTTAATAGAATATTGAAATATAATTTAATAGGTATCAATGAAGGTTAGTGGAAATTTCAAGTATTAGGATACACAATAAAGATGAGTGTTAGAGTTATCACATTGGAAAATGCTGGAAACCACATGAGATTTGGCTTTGGAATACCACCTATTATATAGTGCGATTCACGTCAAGAAGTCAGCATTGCTTAGATGAGAGTTTGCTATCCTTGTTCAGCACAAGGCAGTTGCTGATGTATCTATTCTATTCGCACTGTGCATAGTTGCCGCACTGTGCATTGTTGTCGTCGCACAGTCACAACAAACAGGTTTGGTGCAGTTTTCTCTTCCTCTGTCAATGAAACTCGGCATCAATGCTCCTCATATAAACAATACTGACTTCTTGACGTGAATCTAACTATAGTATCATGAAAATTGAAGAAACATGTTTGCATTCAAGAATAACTCATACAGAGAACACTGTTCAGTCATAGTGTAAGCTGTGTAAGTTTATAATAAACTACAAGACAAAAATTATACTCATACACTTTATTCCATAGTCTCTTGAAACGCCTGAATTTTAGTCATAACTATCAAGTTGAAATACAATATAGTAGGAATTAAAGTCAAAACTCGAGTAAATTACAGTATAGGAGAAAATTGCAAGGTACATTGTATATTTTGTTGCATATCCAGATGCACACCTGTCTTCCTCGAATAGAGTGAACCAGATTTATTGTAATCAAACAGTAGAAATATAAAACAATAGTAACACAATTAGGTTTCCTGAATCAATAGTGAGTATTTGGCACGGTTCAACACAGCTGTTTTAAAAGAACCCACACAGTCTTCAAGATAAATAAATTTGATCAAGAATGCATGCAGCTCATGTGTTCTGGTATAATAATAGCATATTTGGGACAAGACATTAAGAAACTTGGAAACTCTCAGCTTCCAACACAGTCAGTTTTATTATCGAGTTATTTATCACAAAATCTTTGGCTGTTGTCTTCAATTTTTTCCAACGTTCCATATTTTATGTCTTGTGTCAAGTCATTCTGATTTTGTAATAAAGATTTCTCGCTTCAAATGCAATAAAACCATTTTGTTATGTATGACCTACTTTGTACTGTTATCCTGAATTTCTTTGAATTCTGCAACTGTCTCAATAGTTGCATTTCTTGGAACTTGGTCACCTCGGGTGAACATAAATAAAAATAAAAATAATGCAGGATGCTATAGATCAAGATTACGAGAAATTTAAAAAATTGAAATATGAAAAAGAAGGAATCAAGATAAAGAGATTCTTAATAATATTAATAAATTATCTTATAAGAATAATATTTATTACATAAATGATGATAGATGTGCGAAAATCTAGATGGAACATGAAGAAGTTAGTAATATTATGATTATAACTATGAGTATTATTATGGAGAATATCATGATTGCATAGTAAATTTTTCTTCAAGAAAAATTATAGAAGTCACAATGATGAATAACTTCCGAGGTTGGTAGATGGTACGTGGTATTAAGTAAATGTGGATGTGCATTTGAAAATGTGGTCGCAGGCTCATCATCTTTTCGAGTAATGATCAAAATTATCCATTTTTAGGCTCTTAGAATGCAATTTGAATTTTTGACTTCCACAACTTTGTCCATATGCAACTTGTAGAAAAGAATGTGGTTCATATAGGTGAATAGGATGCACAAATTATTCAGAAATTAATGAAGAAACTCTAAACTCATGCTGATTACTCATGAAGACTACTGAACTCATGCAAAATGCAATTAGTCGTACTCAACAGACTCACAAACGATATGCTTCATATGTTATTTGCAACAATTAAGTGAAAGGTCTTCAAGAGTTTTATGAAGAAAGAAAGATGGCAGATTATTGAGCGGGAGTGAGAGAGACAATCAGTCAGGTGTTTGCTGTGAGCAACGAAGATGCACTTTCATTTGTGAATTAGGCCATGATAGTTTGAGGAAGAGCAAATTACAGCTATTAAAGTACTAATAAAGTATCTAGCATCAACACTTTACACGCAAATGAAACTGAAGTTAAGCTAAATTTATGCATTTCACTTCTGAAGTTCAGGAAAAAGTATCTGCATTGATGTTCAATAAAATTTACATTTTCATAATTATTATTCTAACCGAATCACTTTTCATATCTGTTTAGTTGATGGAATAAGAAAAAAGAGCTTTTCAATAATCTGCGAGATTCAGCATTTGTAGGTTAAGTATTGAACTGGTGGCCGAGTAAAAAATATGTTTTCTGACAAGTTAAAAGGATCCTGCTATAGTTGATATATCTATCTTATTTATTGCAAACACACAGGATATGATTGAATAATTGAATTAAAAGACTCTTTTTATTCGGTACAATTGTATTCAGATAATTAAAATAATACTCAACACTTATAAATTTCAACCTCGTATGCTAATGAATGTATGACCTCGATTGGTTTTTGTAATACGCAAAACGGAAAAGTAGCAATTTATTTGCATTTTGTATGATAATTATATTCATGTCAGTTAATCGTAGAAAATATATATCACAGTTTCCTACCTATCAATACTGCTCGTTGAAAATCTAGTGAGCTTTAAAAAATAAACAATAAAATAGAAATGTTGAAAACTAATCATAGCCTATTATGTGAAAGTAACTGGGAAGGGATGTGTGATACTTCTAGCTTTGAGGTAGATACCCTAAAATATTCTAAGTTATTATCAATAATTGATTAGATTGTACTAATACACTACACTTCAACAATGAACTATTGACTCCTCGAAATACATCTACTTCTAAAACATATTAACAAATGAAAGTTGGGGAAAAGCGTCTAGGCATTAACAATTAATATTTATAAAACTATTAATATAACTATTAAAATAGCTTTAAAAAATAAACTAGACGAAAAAAACATTCAGAGATATTAGTTCATTAACCTGATTTGAATTACAAATCATCCATGTACATTCGATTCTCAACTTCATTGGAGTATTCAATTGGTCTAAAAATAGAAATTCTTGATAGAGTGTTTTAAAATCCGAGTTCTTCTTGTTTGGGTTTATTGGAAAACAGCAATAGAATTTCAACATAACTTATGAGTTATGAAATTGGAGATTTCGTGAATGGTTTACGATGTAGATGTGAAATGAAAACAAAAAATGTAAAATGTGAGGAGCAACCACCCCCATAGCTGCTAAAGAAACCATTTCATCAAGAAATTATAAAAATTATAGTACCTTTCGGGTTGTAGTTTTGTTGGGACCATTTTGACTTAGGCCATACTATGTAAAAAATATCTTTATGTCTTAAAATAATCTTTTTATTTCTGTGTGATTTGAATACAGTAGAAGCTTTCTGAAAAGGATACTTCAAGCGAAAATAATTTATTTTCTAAACTGTCCCTAATAAAACACCTACGTCATTGGAAAAACTCAATTTTGAAACCTGGGGTTCAATCTAGAAACAAATTAATGCTGAGTGAACACTATGGTCCAATTTGCGTCATGAAACTTGAGCATTGACGTATTTCATCTCCAGGTGTAGAACCAAAATGAAAGTTTTTGATACCAAAGTCTCAACTTGTACTTCAATCAATATTTCTTATCCAAAATTATACATGATTGATGTCAATAGTGGTAATATGACGCACAAATTGGTAATAACAGATGTGTAAGAAACAATAGGTAATAATAATATTCATAATTTTAGAAATTTATAGAAAAATTAATTAATTTAAATATTTAGAAGCATGTACATTGAGACTCAAAAAAGAAGAAATGACGCATTCATCTCAATATACAATATTAATGCGAATTAGTATTAATAAAAAATAAAATTAAAATAAATGCGAGTATTGTATTAATAAGTAGTAGATAATTAGTAGGAAAATTCAGTTCGAATTTGTTTGAGAGTAAAAATAATCAAATTCAATACGAAACTTGGCAGCATCAGCATCATAAGGCAAATGCGAAACGATGAAAATGCTGGTTTTTGAAAAGATCGTCCAATCATTTAAATGTGAAACTGTATTTCATGGTGTGCAAGCGATATTGAATATATTGAACATTTGTTCATATATATCTCCCTCTCTACACAACATTTCTTCCATAGCTGAACTTATTTCCATTTTTGAAAATAGAAGACGAAAATCGTATTTACTGTTAAAAAATCACGATACGTTCTCAGTTCTTATCCTGTACCAACTGACGTTTCAAGCGGAATAGCCCGCAGTTGATTCATCTAACAATGATGATATTCTCAGTCAAGTTGTGTGAACCCGGAAAGAAGATCACCCTCCAATAAAACACTATCAGGTTCTATAATTATTTCAAGTCGTAGTCGTAATAAACCCATTTTACGCAGTTGGAGCAAAGGTTTTTGAAAATTAAAACCGCATAAGCGTTATCAGTGAAGTTCTGTTGTAATTTTCACTTGCTAACGTCAACAAAGACGATAATTTTATTGACCACGGTCAGTGTTTCAACTGACTGTTATTTCACAATCGAGTACCTTTTTGATATCCATTTCCGGTAATTTTGCTACAAAAAACTGAAAAGAGAATAAAATCATAGATATAAGCAATACTCTCTAGTATTCTTACTATGAGTCTGTTCTCTGTGATAAAATGCTCTCTCGTACAATTTTAGCAGAGCCACATCGAATCAAGGTTATCCAATGCAATGCGTAAGTAACACAAACGTTTCCAAGAAAATTTCATAGAGAACATCAAAGGCTCATATCCACCATCTTCGTTTTCAAGTTTAACTAAACATAGTTTAAACGTGTCAATAGACTTGAAATTATTACGTGAATATGTAGATTACAAAAAACGGAGCAAAATGGAAGAAATATTGCATTTTTTTCACTAGTGCCTAAGTTTTGCCACGGTGCAGTCATTAATGATGTAAGAAGATCAAAACTTACGAGCCTATATTTACCCTATTTTAAAATCACTCTTTTCTAAAATATTTTCCCCGACGCACATGAATTATTCTAGCAGAGCAAAGCAACGTCGCGACGCGAACACAGTGTCGTATTGTTCCTTGAAGCGACATGTTTCACGTATTGTGTAAAATATTTGCGGGTAATCTGTGTGCTGTGTAGATGGCATACTGTTTACGGGGTAAATTCTATGAATTGAGAGCGCAATGTGGCCATAGAAGGGTATTGTGGCCCCATTCCCCAGTCGACCAACCAAATAACGCTGGCAATAATACTATACCACCCCTGAAACCCTACAACAGCATTTTCCAAGCTTGGAAATGTAATAACAAAACAGGGAGTTTCATTTGTATTCAACTTTTTGGTTTCCCAAATTTTGACGGGACTACACTTCACTGTAGTGCATGTACAATGTACAAGTAGATGTAGACAATAATTTATTGATCTATTCTCCTTGGATAGTCTTTTTCGCCCAAAATTTTCATTCTACTCGCATTCCCATTGTGGTGTCCAAATTTGGCGAGAAACACAGTATTGTACTGTAGGACTAAGCTTCATAAATTGATGTTACTGCACGAATACAGTTTTTCCATCTCCTTTATACAGTATAAAATAGGCGAACATGTTTTTTTTTTGTAATCACAACTCCTCCGTGGTTTCTCAACCGATTTTGTTCGTTCACGTCTCATTTGAAAGATCTCATTGAGTAGATATTTGAAAACCGTCATCGTGGACATGAGGAATGAACGATCAAAGTTTCAATTTCTACCATTACTTTAGCATAGGGACAGGTGAATAGCATATTTCAACTTTGCAACTTATAATGTAATGATCAGCTGTTTTGAAACAAAAAAATAATTCATTCTTCATTGCATTTGTGCAGGGAGAGAAAAAGAGAAAAAAGAGAGTGAGAACGAGAATAAGAAGAAGAAGAAGAAGAACGAGAATATGAAGGAGAAGAGAGAAGAAGAAGGACATGAAGAAAAAGAAGAAGGAGATGATTATGAAGAGGAAGAAGATGTAGAATGAGGAGAAGGAGAAGAAGGAGGCGAAGAAGAAGGAGAAGGAAAAGAAGAAGGAAAGAAGAAGAAGGAGAATGAAAAGAAAAAGTGGAAAAAAGGAGAAGAAGGAGGAGAAGAAGAAGAAGAAGGAGGAGGAGGAGGAGGAGGAGGAGGAGGAGGAGGAGGAGGAGGAGGAAGAGAGGAGGAGGAGGAGAAGAAGGAGAAGAAGGAGAAGAAGGAGAAGAATAAGAACGAGAAGGATGAGGAGAAGAAGAAGAAGAAGAAGAAGAAGGAAGGAAAAAGAGAAGAAGAAGAAGAAAAATATGAAAAAGGAGGAGAAGAAGAATATGAAAAAGGAGATGAAGAAGGATAAGGAGATTATGAAGAAGGAGAAGGATAAGAAGAAGAAGAAAATTAGAGAAGGTGGAGAAAAAGGAGGAGAGGAAGGGGAAGAAGAAGTAGAAGAAGAAAAAAGAAAAAGAATGAGAAGAAGAATATGGAAAAGAAAGAGAAGGAGGAGGTGGATTGGAAACTATTTCATTTAGTTGAATAGTCGCAGTTTTGTGCGACCTGGGATGTCCTAGTTATCAAAAATATTCATCCACCCTTATTTTGACCAAATTTTGTGAGTTTCACAGTGGAACGTCATGAATTTATCTGTACTGTTTGAACACAGTTTGCATCGTCAAAAATGTTCATTCATCCACAAGTTACCCAAATTTTGTGAGGACCACAGTTGTTGATCGTGTGCGTCATAAATTGATATGTACTGTTCGAATACAGTTTTCCATTGCCGAGAATTTCCATTCTACTTCAATACAGGTTATCATTTTCAAAAACTGGAGACTTCATTCTACAAATGAATGATAGGGACTGGTAAACCTGCCACCAAAAGCAGAACACAAAATAATTTTTAATTTTCATGTTTTAAGATTCAAAACATGCCCATAAAGTTAGAAAGGACAAAAATATAACAAATTCCCACGTTGCGGTGATGAAGGCAGTGTTGAACCCAAACTCGTTTCCATTCGAAAAACACAAAAAAGTTTCGATTTGGGAAAACGTCCATTGTTCGCGTGGAAGAGACATAGAAATGTGACAATACGTATGTGAGTTTTGATGGGCTGAAATGACGTTTCAGTTGGCTACTTTTCATTTTTTGCTGAAATGATTAATAAAAATAATAAAATTGTGGGAGCTTATCCCAGCCCTAGCAAGGTCATCTACATGATTCCAACTGTTATATCGTTATATGAATAGTTGAAAAATATCTATCAATGATATTCGAATGAATATAGAATTCAAATTTGTAAGAAATATGAAAGGTTTCAGTTTACATTTATTTATTTTTTGTGAAAGGATTAGTAGATGTAAAGCTGCGCTCACACCGGAGTTGATAACTAAAGTTTTCAACAGAAGTTATTAGAGGCCGTGCTATTAAATTTGGCTATTTTTTGGGTAATCGGGTAATCCAATCTATCAGCCAATGTCATCTGGCAACGCTGGGTTGCTGACTGAAGTCAGATAGCAGTTGCTCCGTGGGCAAACGGCCTCTAATAACTTTTGTCATTAACTACTGTGTAAAAGCATAGTACATATCTCATCATCACCCCTCTCATTACCCACGCACAAGCCTAGAGCTCATGTGGGCATCATCCTCAGAAAAAAAAAAAGAAAAAAAAAGCAGCTTTAGGGAGCTCATCCTAGCCCAAACTAGGTTATCTAGACTACATGATTTCAAAGCACAATCTGAATAATCTTTTTAAAAAAAATATTATAATGGTACTGAAATTACTGTACAATTTAAATTTGTAAGAAAAATGATAGATTACAGGATTTTTTATTTTTTCATAAAGGGTTATTTAATGTGGGAGCTAATGATCTAATATTACTGTAGAATAAATAAAAGAACAATTAGAAGGAAGCCCTGAAAAAAGAGGAAAACAAGCGACCTTAGTAGGAAACATATGTTGTTCAACATTTTGGACAAATGTGAATGTTAAGGAGAGGGACAACAAACGAGTGTAAACACACAAGTGAGAGACTTTCATTTCGCAATGATCGTTGATTGTAAAGTACCTTGTCAGAGGGAGAGGGGGCTGAGGAAGGGAGAGGGGGCAACAAATCGCGCACCGATTATAAATTATTATAGATCCGCAGCAGCAGCGCAAGCTTTCTCGCCTTGTCCCACAATTGCCACCTGTTATCCTTCCTCGGTTATTGCCGCTTCCCTTTTCCACTTTCCTTCGTCTCTCTCTCCCTCCCACCCCCTTCTCTTTCATCCTTCTTCCTGACGAAATCGGCGCTCTTGCATCAACTTTTCCGATCGCCGCTCTTGCTTCACATACTGCGCTTCATACACACTCTCTCTCTCCCTTCAACAACTTCCATCACTCTCCTTCAATTTAGGTGGCTCAGGATCTTTCTTCATCTCTCTTCAGATGCTCTATTACATTTTTCTAATCATTCCCATTTTATTGTTTGTTTTTGTTAACTGGTGGAGATGAGGAAGATGGTTCGAAATATACTTAAATACTTCTGTACACACATATTTTGTATTCAATAATACAAAAACCTGTCTAAGGCGGAGCCTGTGTAAGACGGAAACATGTTGAGACGGAATGGTTTTTCTGGTCCCAAGGAATTTTGTATGAAGGTAAAAGTGCCTTTGTAAGCCGGAAACCTGCTAAAACGGAAAAGTTGTTTCAGTCCGGTCGCGTTTCGTCTTAGACAGGTTTCACTACTGCAGTTTTATAGTTTGATACACACAGGATGTATTAGAATTTCCGTAGAAGATTTCGCGGCCAAATATAATAATTTTCAAAAAATTGAAATTTTATGATAAAATCTTTCATATTTATTCTTGATTACAAACAATCAAGGATTGTGTTTCGTTGAGAAGAATTGAATAAATCTGTTGAAAACCGAAATAAAAAATGAAATGAGACGACGTTTCTTTGCAATAAAAATACTGGAAAAACGAAATGAATGATTAAAAAACAATCTTATTGACTCTTCATTTGTTTCCTTCGTTCTCTACGTTATCAATATCAGATACACAATCATTGCAGCATTTAAAAACAACATTTTCTCTACCCCTATTTTGTACCTACATGTTTTTACAATACATGTTCCTATTTTATTTCAATTCATATTATATCTGTATCAAGACCGCATCCAAGTATATACTTGGACAATTTGTGACATTTGTCCTTAAAATTAGCTCAGAGAAATTTTGTTCCCAAGAATCAACTCTGACAGTTGTCATCAAACTTGTCAAAATATTTTTCTCTTCAGTTGAAATCGAAGTCTTCATTGATTTATTCTTTGTGCAAATTCAAATCTGTAGGATATCAAGATCTGAATCTTGAAGTTTATTAGTTTAGCCTACCTAAAAGTCCGACTTGAAACTTGATTATGCTTGGCAAGCAAGTCCCCATCTGCTTGTGATGATGACAAGGAGCTTGCCTTGTGAAACTTGCACTAGTCTCATAAAAGTGAAGCCATTTCGAATGAATTTTTTAATCAAAACCAGCTCATCTTTATAGGTTAATCAAGATACTTGATTTAATTCTGAAAAGGAGACAACTTACTCACACCTTAAAGGTGATACTAGACTGTTTATTACTTTGCTCTCTATTCTCTTTTTCTGTTTATTCAGATGACTGTATAGGAATTGCGTTTGAAAACAAATTAATCTCATTTTTGAGAAACAAAAATTGGAAAAAGGGTTTTTATTGATCTATCACTATTTTCTCTATTTATACAGATTCTATCTCATGGTTATTGGGAAGCTATTGACATAATGTTGAGGTTCACCAAGCAAGATCAATTTTGATCCTGGATTAGTACAATGGGATCAGTTGATTAAAAATTGTCTTTTGATGAACATTGACAAAACTAGTTAAATTTCGGTTGGTGCAACCCAACATTATTGTATTTTATAAAATATCCTCACGAATTTCACAACCTACCCTATGCTGCTATACCTACACATGGTTTTAACGAATATAAAACAATACTAGAAAAACAGAAGTGACAGTACTAGAATCTAGTACAGTACTAAAAAAAACTACATGTAGTACTAAAACTAGAAGTGACAGCACTCAGCCAGAAGTTTCTAAGGGCGTATCGGGCGTATCTAATCACTTGAGTTGGAATAACCTATTCAATAACAGAAGCTTCTACTCTAGAGCTTATGAAAATCGCAGAATAATAATCATTTATCAAAATTTTTGAGTGAAACAGTTTTGGGCTTAGCCTGTTTCTCTCCCATATCTTATCATTTTCTACGATTTGCACATCATATTTATGGAATGTTTCATAAAGGAATTTGAACCGGTATAATTAAATTCAATCATTTTATCAATGATTGAATTTAATTATACCGGTTCAAATTCCTTTATGAAACATTCCATAATCAAAACAAAAATGGAAATATTACATTAGAAAAACTCATACACTGCACTCAAAACACGAACGAGACAAATAAAAGATGTGAGGTTACAACAGGAAAACCGAACACAATATTTACTTCACAATAATTTCTATGTTGCAAAAAGAACATGGGCTGATAATCCTAGCTACATAACAGAGGCGACTACTGGACTATAAGAAATGGTATGCTGTGCTATAATATTTTACATTTGTATTAATCAGTATTTTGAATTATTCTATGTTGCAAAAAGAACTGACAAAAATCCTAGCTACATAACAGAGGGGACTACTGGACCATAAGAAATGGTATGCAATCCTATAATATTTTACATTTATATTATTCAGTATTTTTAATTATTTATCTCGATCTTTGACAACTGTTTGATACATTAGCATGTTTGTATTTACTATTTATATTGAAACAAATAGTTGAATCGGGATGAAACAAACCATTCAGGCTGGATAGAGTAGAACAGGTCCATAATGACCGCAAAGCGCGTCAGTTACGACTGAGGTTGTTCATAAACTGTTTGTGTTGATTGATGGAGGTTAGACGGCGCGTATTTCTGCTCAGTCGTCACTACATCCTCTTGTGCGCGGTGCGGTGTCCCAGTTGCAGTGACGGCGGGTTGACGACCCCACTGGATTTCCTTGAACGCGCGCTGGCCGTGCGGAGCGGTGACGCGGTGCAAACGAAAGGTGAAACGCGCGCGTGATCGCTAACAAACGCCCAAATACCCCGCAGTTAGTATTCAACTCAACCGCTGCGACCAGCGCACTGCTGGCCAAAAAAATGCTAATCCGAGGTCGAGAACTATTTCTAGGGCGCGGGTGTAGTGTATTATACAGTGAGCGTTGTCACTGATATTATGACAGTGAGACGGTTGGCTACCAATAATCCAGCCCGCTCGAGGCTGTTTAATGAAATTTTTCGTTCATAAAAAATAATGTAAATGTTTATAAATTTGTATTTGTAGTAGTATCAGTTTATGGAAAAATAAATAATTTATTCATTCATTCATTCATTCAATCATTTGTTTGCTTATTTATTTATTTAATTGGTGTAGGTTGATTATGATCATGTTATCATGCACAACGGCTCTTGTATTATTTAAAAAAAAATGTTAAAGTAAATTTTTTTAATTTTGCGGATGAATCAGCTGTTCACAAATGGGAAAACATACATAAATAAATAATAATTTTATTTCCTTTTCAAAACTAAAAACCTAAGAATACATTAATAAAATTGACTACAAAAATATAAAAAGAAACATATAATTTTTATCAAGAAAAAACTTCATGGAAATTAACCCACTCAACTGTGGAATTCCATGTACTAGAGTGGGTGTGAGTAGTACTTGGGTGGGGGTGCAAATATACTTGGTAAGTGAGCTCACATACTATTATTGGAAATGATTTGTTCTATACGTCGTCTTCCTGTATGTATTATCCATTTTTGAACAGCATTTTTGAATTTTCTTTGGTGAGGTATTTCCTTAATATTTATGGGAAGCAGATTGTAGAGTTTTGGTGCTAAGTGGTTGAACTGTCTGTGATACAGTGCCTTCCTGGCAACGTTTGTGATGAGAAGGTTCCTATTTCTAGTGTTGTGATGGTGGTTCCTATTTTGGAAGTTTCCTGTGTTTTTGTGTAGTCTGCAGATAATTTCCTGGGAGTAGAGCTGTCTTGCATCCAGTACACCAAATTCATTGTAGAGCTGGTCTGATGGGTAGCGAGGTGGCTTCTTGTTGATGATTTTCATTATTAATTTTTGAACTTTTAGAAGTGGGTCAAAGTGCGAGTAGCTACATCCACCCCATACTACAATCCCGTAGGTTAGTAGTGACTGTACCACGGAATAGTACACCATCTTCAAGCACTTCTCATCTATCAACGGCCTCAACATCTTAAACTTGTAGATTGTTTTCCTCAGTTTCTTGCAAAGATCATTTATGTGGTGATCCCATCGCAGAAAACAGTCCAGTGTAACTCCAAGATATTTGATTGTTGTTTTTTTGTGTATGGTGTATGATGTGCAGTTGGTAAGGTTGACTGACAAAAGGTTTTCTGTGGGTTGTCCATGCTGTGTAGCCGAGAAAGTTAAACAATGTGTCTTTTCATAATTGAGGGTTAACAAATTCTGGTTTAGCTAATGTGAAATTTTCTGCAATCCTATTTCAGCCCTTTTCCATGTTATTGTCCATGTTGGTCCCGAAAACAAAAGTGCAGTATCATCAGCAAAAGTGGTGATATTTCCTTCAATTTCCATACTGCAAAGAGGGTTTATGTAGATCAGGAAAAGTATTGGACCAAGAACGGTTCCCTGGGGTACTCCATATTCAACTTTGAGCTTGTTGCTTGTATGCCCATTAACTCTGACACACTGTGTTCGGTTTGATAAATAGCTTTTGAATAAGCCCCATGCTACTCCTCTGATTCCGTAGTTATAGAGTCTTCCTAACAGAATATCATGTGACACTGTATCAAATGCTTTTTCAGGTCCAGGAATATTGCCAAAGGTTTCTCCTCACTGTTGATTTTCTCTGAAATTTGTGATATAACATTGTGGATTGCATCATTCGTACTACAGTTCGATCTGAAGCCATATTGATTTGGTGACAGAATGTTATTCTTTTCAAGGAAGCTAATAAGTCTTGTTTTTACACATTTTCAAATATTTTAGTTAGAATGTTTATTAATGCTATTGGCCTAGAACAGTTCAAGTCTTTCTTATCTCCTGTTTTAAAGATAGGACAGATAACTGCTTCCTGCAAACACTGACGGAAAACACCTCCACCGAGAATTTTGTTAGCAATCAGTGTCAGCGGTCTAGCAAGAGCTGTACTGTTTCGTTTGAAGAGCTCTGGTCTGAAGTTATCAGGGCCTGGCGCACTATCTGATTTAAGGCTATTGATTATTTTTATTATTTCTTCTTCATCCACTGGTGTGAGAAATATTGATTGGCATACTCTATTGTTGGTGATTATAGGTTCATTTGCATGCTGTTGACTATTTAATATATTTTGTGCTAGCTCAGATCCAATGTTTTTGAAGAATTTGTTGAAAGATGTAGCAATTTCTTCATCGTTCTCTCCTGATTTCAATGCTCTCAATACATAATGGACTTAACAATCCCTCGCAATCCGCCAAATTAGAGAAATTATACTATAAATGATTTTATGTATGAAACTACTTTTTATTTTCATGTTCGTTGAGTTGGCATTACTGGATTTGGCATTAAATTTTCTTTCTTGCATCTTGGTTCTCGGTTCTTTTCCTACATGTTTTGGCTAAGGAAGATGCCGACATGTATCTAATATTTGTGGGGATAAAATTTAAGGTATGAAAATATGACATGTGGGATGAAAGATGGGTGGATCCACATATTGTTTGCTTCTGAACGAAGAGGAATAGATGTTGAAGTTCAACTGAAATTGAATTATTTTTGTTAAGTTGTTGAAAAAATAACAATCTTATTGAACGGTTTGGAAAAATTCAATCAGAGCTGGGCCAAATATTTTGTTATTTTTCTAGATCATCATTTTTGCTAGCCCATATACGTACATCATACTCAGCAAAATCAACCTCCAACTTTAATAATTTCGGCCACAAAGTCTTGCAAAATACTTGTGGCTCCTGAAATACTCTAAGTTCTTTCCTAATTAAATTGTACTCCGGTCAACGTGCGAGTTATTAAAATGCCACAGCTTACGTTATTCTAATGAGTTCAAAACAGTGGAGAAGCTCGATTTTAAACTATAAATGAATCAATCGGCATTTGCAAAGGTTACCTTAGAAAAACACTGATCGATGTTAACTATGTTTCTGCTGAAGTTTCGACATTCACGACTCGTGGCCTGTATCATCTTATGAAAAGAACGAATGCATAAAAGGCTATACTGCAGTTTATCACGTGACCGAGATTAAGCGATGAGTTATCTTTGGCTCTCCCATTCAACTGATGAGGTTGAATTCTATATACTAGTCGTGATTAGTAAAATAGGCAAATCTACGATGTCACGATGTTTGAATGGTTGAACAAGGGGGGTTTCACAATAATTGATTTGTTATTTATTTAGAAATTATGACTCCCATTTCAACAATTTCATAAATTATTACGCTCATGAAGAGATCGGTACATCTTTCACTTCATAAAAGATGGGTACGTACAGATATGGAAAGAATATTTAGGTGTATGAAAAGTTAGAATAACAACCAAATGTTTTACTGTGATGGACCTAATGGGTTGACTTTGGATGACCTAATAGGGTTGAATGCTACTTCAATAAAGTCTGTAGTACTGTTTGAGAAAGTGATAATCAATCTCCACAAATCTTGTTGATGTTTTTTTTTGAATCTGTGGTGATAGAATGGGACGTTAATTGTTAGTTTTATTTCTTCAACTATTTAGTAATAGGAAGTTTGTACTCTTCACAACAAAAATACTGTATAAATTACTGTAACATTATATATACAGTATTTAATCTATACGGGCATCATCCCTAGCAAAAAAAAAAGAAAAAAATCTCCAGTACATAATCATTATATACAGTAACATTATAATAATATTGTATTTTTGAAATAGCCTAAAGGTACTACTGGAATAAGTTTGAACACTATGGAACTAATAAAAATATTGTCTTTGTTTCCAGTAAATGTCAAGAATCAATATTGAGTCAAGAGGATTAATACTTTCAGATGATGTACTCACTAATAATATAAGTTCGGCCTGTATGTTGAGTGTCCTTACCTGGAAAGAAAAGAGAATCAACATTAGTCTCATTGAACATTAAAAAAATAAATTACTGAACGAAAACATTGGAAATCAATCAAAAAGAACCCAGAATAATTCAAATGTACAATAAGATTAAAATGAGTTTCTAGGACATAAAATGAATGTTCATTGAAATACAGTATTCATATTTTTTGAATCTTGTTATAAAAACATGATCTCCAGAATACACATGGATTTAGATTGACTAGTGCTGCAACAACCAGGATCAAAACAATTCGAAATAATTGATAAACTATTTTCAATCAGCTAATTCCATTAAATTAGCATTGCTATGATCATGTTTGGCACCTCAACATTAGAATACAGTGTATTCTATCCATTTCCGAAGGGAGGTACTGGTAAAATTAAAACCTTACTTGCTTTCTGTGTAACCTAAAAAACCTCACAACCTACAAATAAGTGCAAAAATGATATTAATTCGATACATTAAGCGATGAGTCGATGGAATTAATTTTTGGACTCCTACCATTAGGGTAGGAGAACAAATAAGATGAAGATTGAGGAAAGTATTCAATAATGTGTGCAAGACATTTGGCATCAAATGTCAAGTGTGTTGAGAGGAGTCATCTGCAGTAGATGTTATTTATTGATTGAGGAATCCTGGGAGTAGCAGTTCAAGGATTATCGTGTAGAGTAGAATGTGCTGCGAGGTGAAGGGGGACCGGTCCTTTCCCCATAGGTGGCTTCTCACGAGTGCAAGATCGGAAATCTGGTGGAAAGCAAGATGCAGTGTGCGATGATAATAATTGAAAGGGTGATATGACGCCAGAAAACGTGAAGGCATTTCGGCTATTTGATTAGTGACGACCAGGTTTCAAGAGAGCATGAGATGGTCTACTGTTTGCAATGAGTTGGGGAGAAAAAGGAGAACAAACAGAGAAAAATAGAAAGAGAGAATAGATGGATAAGAAAGAAACGAGATCAATAAATAAAAATATAAGATAGATAAGAAAGGAGAGATGAGATAGAAAGTAGGAATGATCAAGAACCAGAGAAATGAAATGGAGAAGGAGAAGTTGAACGCAAGAAAAGCAGAGAATTAATGGAGAAACGAAGAAGAAGGGGCTCAAAAGGTGAAGAAATAGAAATAGGAAGAGTATACATAATAAAGAAGTGGATGGAACCGAGGAAGACCGCCAACCAAAAAGAGGATAAAAATTAACGACTGGATAAGTAGTGAATGGGAAAAGTGAAAAATACGGAGTGCTGTAATTTTGAAAAAGAAATGACTCCTTGAGGGGGAACTGAATAATTCAATAAACCAAGAGGGGGACAATTGAAGAAAAATAATAAGAGGTACAATATTGTAAGAGGAGGAGACAAAAGGAAGCAAAGAAGAAAAATGAGAGAAATTAAAGTAAAGGAGAAGAAGAAGAAGAAGAAGAAAAGAAGAAGAAAAAAGTAGAAGCAGAAAAATAAAAGAGAAGAAGAAGAAGAAGAAGAAGAAGAAGAAGAAGAAGAAGAAGAAGAAGAAGAAGAAGAAGAAGAAGAAGAACAAGAAAAAATAAAGAACTTGCGAGCATATGGCTAAACCTCCACGTCCTCCATAGTGCATTGCAGAAAGTAAACAAGGAAAGGAAGGGAAACGTATAGGAGATAGCAGACCAAGATCAGGCTGCGATGGTGGTTGCGAAACGCAGCTACAGCAGGATACTGTACGAGAAAGAAGAGCAAAGCAAAACACGACAACTATGAACAGAAGATAAGAAGGAGAGCGAATGAGGTAAAACGGATTTGATTCCGGCGGAGCAAGCAGGAGAGAACGTAGAAAGGCGAAAAGAGATCAGCGGTAGGTCTGAAAAAGGTGAGTTTTATGTCAGTCAAGGATCTCGGGGTGTCTGACTGTATTGCCACACACCCGGCTGGTGTACCAGCAATAGTACGATTCACGTTTAGAAGTCAGTATTGCTCAAATGGAGGAATCGTATCCCTCCCATACTGTATTCCTGTTTCCTTCACAGAGACCGCGACTACCACAACCGCTGATCACCTGTTTTTGGAATCGACTAGAGGAGGACGTTAATATTCTAAAAATTAGCAAAAGTATAAACAAGTTTCTGTTATCAACGAGTTAACTGGGTTCTCGCCAAAGTCAAACCAGAGAAAATAGCAAAATAATATTTTAGCCGTCGATTACAGTAGTCCGCTTTTTATGATAGCCACGGACTATGAAAACCCAAGCTTGTAATCATACTTGACCACATATTTTACAGTCACCAAAATTCACTTCAAACTAGACAAATTTCGAATATTGAAGAGAATAATAGGCCTACATGAAAGTTCCGAACCAAAAATAGAAAATTATCAATAGCCAAAGATATTGTTTCTATTGAATTCAAGTGGATCCAGCTCACAACTCATCAATTTGTAAATGATAAGAAAAGAGTAGAAAATTTTTCCATTTTCCTTTCTTATTTTCATTAAAATACAACAGAACATCTATATTTTATGGAGTGTTATTTGATAGGTTTGTAGTATTATTAGGCCGAAATAACATTTTTGTTGCAAGCTGTCCTTAAAAGCTTTTCTTTTAGGATTCTATTATAATTAAAATGAAAAACACACTAATGATGTCAAGCTGATGATGTAGCCTGTGTGACCATGGTCCCTGTACAAAAAAAGTTAAGTGTAGAATTAACAAAATCAGTGTATTTTTCATTTCAATTAACATGGAACGATTCTACAATCTCAATACTCTCTCTTTAAAATTTTTAGGATTCTATTTGATCGTGTATTGATATGCATGATGGGCCTCTTTTTGAGGTCAGCTTTTGCTGTGAATCTTATTTATGGTTTTTATTGGAGGAAAGATACCCTCTGTTGTTCTTCCTCGCCGAAATCCCCACCCATACATTCTGCTGATAGCAAGTGAAACCTTCCATCAAAATCAACTCCTTGCCTTCTGACTTCGCAAAAATGGGTTTCTTGTCGAGGAGCTGTTAATCAACGCCAAAAACACTCCTCAATCTCCACCCTGTTAATGCACGCGTAATTTTTTAGAAATTAAGTATAGGCTAACCCAGAAAAAGATTGAGTTACTTTGTTATTTTAACTGGTTCATAAACTAGTTGAAGTTAAAAAACCAGTTTTGTTTCGTTGATGTTGAAAACGTCAACGACCCATTACAGATTCGACCAACCCGTTGACCGGATAATCCTCGGCGCGGCTTGGTTCATTTCACAGAACCAGCAAGGCCAACCGCATCCCAAATGGTCACAAACTCCACGTCCATAATATCTTGGCACACCAATCGGTGGTTTGTACTAGATCTGAGCAACACACCTGTCAGATTAAAGGGATTTGAGATGGATTAAGCTGAATAAAATTGAAGAAACGCCATAAACAAGTTATTTGTTGGAGAAAAAGTAAAAGTTTTCATTGTTTACCTGATGCTCTGTTTAGTACCTCAATTATTTTTCCTTTGAATCGCTCTATTTTCGTTCCACTCGTAGAAGAGAGAGTATTTGCTTTTGTGATGGCATATATGAACCTAACATGAGTTTTCATCCACGATTCACTTCACCAATAGTGAAAGGGTGTGGTGTCACAAATATTGAACCATTACAAAGTTGTTGGTAATACAACAACTGCTTGACTAAAAGTTTCAATCTGATAATTATCAATCATATGATATCATTTTACTTAATTCATATTTATTTTGTTATTTCAAGTTTAGTTCCTATTCGAGCATTGTACTGGTGATTTGGAAAATATATTATGTCTTTGAATATGAAGTTCAATTTTATTTAATCAATTATAATACTGCTTCAAGGGTTGGGGATACAATGGGAATACCAGATACATTGAAGTACTATGTTAATTTGGTGTCTTAAAAAAAACTGCGTTTTTGAATGTTAATCAACCCATCATTATCACTTGAGCTTGAGCCATAACAGGTTTAAAAATATTTATATTAGTATTAATAATATTATAAATAGATTTAATAAAAATCTATAAAATCATTTTATAACATGAAAATGCCTTCTCTTGAGTTGAAAAACAAAAAATGGATCAATTAATAGGACAAATAAAAACGAGTTTTGTTTCAAGTCTACACAGAATTATTATCACTCAACCATGCATAAAAAATCATACAAATCAAGGACATAATAATTAACATCATATTATGTGGATGGTGAATGTCAAATTAATGAGATGATACATTATTACTTATTCAGATTGCAATGACGATAGAATCGCAATCGTGGGATGTTATGATAAATAATTTGAAAAAAATCAAGAAACAACCCACACTATTCCTTGAAAGATACCACCAAATCGATAATCAAATGAAAAATCAAGACTATTACCAAATCGTGTCGTCAATGTTACTCTCATTATCATATACAATTGACGAAGTTTAATTGAAACTCGGAAAAAGCATCTACTGTATTTCCATTTCATGTGGGTGTATTAAGGAAGATTTGCAACATAAAATAGGTTATAGGCAAATGTTATCGCTATAGTAACCTTGATAATTGATGTAATACTATGACCGCATTGTAAAATATTATAATAATTGGTAAATGAGTATGAAAGATTTATCAAGAGTAACTTTCTAGGAATGGTAAAATAAATAGATTTTTTTCATGAATATCCAAAATCGAGGAGTAGCCTAAATATTTCCGACTATATATTATATATATATTTTTTTAATATTAAATTTCAAACTATTTTCTCAGTTTACTATTATTGGGCATTCATCGTATTGAAAAATTATCAGTCGAATGAATTTCAATTTAAACAAACATAGAGATTCGAAGACTGATAATTAAAACTATCAATACAAAGGGAAAACACCCCCAACATTAGATAGAGCCTTTCAACAGGATCTGTATGCTTGTTCTTTCACTTTATTTTTGTTCTTTAGTGTGCATTGTGCCTTGAAAAACGCCCAACTTTGAATGGAGAAATGCAGCAAAATAAAAGACCTGGAGAAAGCATCAAGAAGCTGAAGCTAAAATAATGAAAAACACTTGGGGAAAGCGTGAACTACTGATTGATTTTTCAAAAGAGGAACATTTTTACATTTGTTAAAAGGGCACCCCTCAACGTTTTGTTTGGTAGGGGCTGTACTGTACAACAAATAGATGGATCCTGCCTTTTTGAATGGACTGTCTTTTCGAAAAATGGTCTGCTCCAATTACACAAAGAAACAAAAGTCGCATCCGAAAAATATTTTGAGCGGAAGGCGGTTGAGACAAAACAACCGATTTGCAGTTGAGCCCTGAGCCCTACAGAGGCTATTCTTTTTTCTGGCACAAAGAAACTGGACCTTCTCACTGTTGTTTGGGCAGGGCATGAAGCAAAACATAAAGCCCGGCTGCCCGTATTATTTCTACTTGTCTACATTTTTAAAGTTTCCACCATTTCACTATCCAGTAACCTATATTTTGGAAAAAGACAAAACATGTTTTGGGCTACTATTTGAACAATGCTGTTTGTCCCTGGACAATCGTTGTATTGGGAGCAACCTGCTTCCGCTTATGTAGTTTTTTCTTCTTAAAAACAAAACTTATTGACTCTTGTGTCCGTCATGGGTTCTGGTAACTATTGACATAAATCATTGAGAACTAGACTTCAATAGTTCAATAGGTCGGGTCACCCTCCAATAAATTACCAAATTCAAAGTTGTTGAATGCTACTGACTCCTCAGTTGATTTGCTGTTGCCTGTACCTAGATTGTTGAAATATTTCGTTTGTCCAATCCTCTTAATTTTAATATTATTATGTTCAGCATCTGTGAGGATTAAAAAACGAGGAATTCTTTCATCTCTGTCCACTCATCTCTGACCCTCAACACATTCATCTCTGTGTTGAGGGTTAAGTGTAAGAGAGGACCGACTGCGCCCTAACTTCGCCCTCCCAGGTTAAAATAAAGGCAGTCATTCAATTCAATTCCATCCTGCTTAGAGCACTTCTCACTTAAAAAACAGAGCCTAGGTAATCTTGTAATTTATTATTCATGGAAAAGAATTTTCTGTGTTGAAGTGTTGTTGAAACATAATCTGATTCTTCACTACATTATTCATTCGGGAGAGAAAGAGTTTAGCTGTTTAGGGCTAAGCCTTTTCTTTCTCAGCTTTCCCTCCTCAACAATGATAATGGGAGTAACGAGTGATGAAAAGAATTAATTTTAATAAAGTTATTAAAGTTTTTTTATTCACCCGCTTTAATGATTCTACGAGTGAGACAAAAATTGATTCTAAAGTAGTCTGTTAGAGAAGTGGACTTCCATGAAATACCTTACAAATCATTTATGAAACAACAAAAACTAGTTATGTTCTGATTTAGACAGATAGAGCAGTTCAAAACTATTTCAATCAGGAACTAAGTTGGTTAACATCTAAAATCAATGCTTCCAACAACTTTCGACATGGGAACTGAAAGTGAACTATCACTTTATTTTATAAACTTTTCGAAGACATAACTTATTAGTAGGGCTACTTTACACGGTTGAAACAGCACATTGCTAATGACGGATGACAACCTATTCCCGGACAACGTAATCAAACGTAGCTGATATGGTGACCACAAGAACCAAGGTAGGCCAACAACATCGCAAACCACTTTCGGACTGGCGGGGGGGTTGGTAGTGGGGTGACTACACCTACATATCCAGCAGTCACCACAATCGCCGCCACGAATGGTTGGTGGGTGGGTGGATGGGTGACCACTACAGCTACTGAAAGCCGTCAAGCTCCCGAGTTGCATTCCAATTCCACCAGAATTCCTTGCACACACCATTGACCAAGCAGTTAACAATCCAGTCAAGGACAAATTCCATCTTAACGTATGACAGCTCTACAGTGCTATCGTCAGTACAGATTTCATGTAATTTTATGAATGAATGAACCTATGTCGAATACACTAAAAATCATCGTCAAAATCAAGGCTGAAGGCTTGCTAACATAAATCTAGACTACGCTTCCGTGCTAACTAAAAAAATCTTTTAGAATCTTTGTTTAGAGTAGTGACTGAATTTACGAAATCGATTGGAACTCTGTAATCAACTCCGTCGCCGGATTCATTTACTGAACTTCACTATCATGCATAAATAACTTCACTATCATGCAAAGTAGATGCAGATAATGTTTGTCAAAGTTTTACTTTATCTACCTTCAAATGTCTTACTCTTAAATACAATATCTCAATCAAGTGCTGCAAATCCTCAACATACTGTAGTTCTTAAAATTTTGGTTGATCAATTCAGTTGGAATTATTATTCTAAATAGATAAGATTAATAGATAGGGTAGCAATTAATAGATAAGGGTAGCTTCACACGGTTCATTAAATTGGTAAAGTAAAGAATAGAATGATGTACACTGTACAGTCATGTCTCTATATCATAGCCTATTTTACAGGAAAATTCAACTGTTTCTTATAATTCATATTCTACACATAACTCTAAAAACCAACTCAAAAGTTAGAGTAGGGAACTAACTGTTATTGAGCTGGTCACAAAGATATTTTTAGCAGAAACTGTACAATACACCCAGTAGCTGGCTTCCTTCTCTATTGTTATTTTGACATGAGGATTATCGGTTCTTGGAATGAGGATAATACCAGTGAGTGACCACGTGATACAACCTAGAGCTTCTACTCGACCTGCTACCAGAAATATGGGGAGATAAGGCCAAGGGTTCGAATCTGCAGTGTAGAGTAGAGGATAGGATCTATAGCCCTGAGCTGGTGCAAGGTTTGTTTTGAGAATGTTATTAATAAGTAGGCGCCAGAACATATTTCGACTCCTATATCATTTTGAAGGGGTTTTATATGATATATAAATAATTTTATATTAAAAAAGAATTCAAGGGAAATTTGGTAATTTCAATAATTTTAAAGGGATTCAGATTGGATGAATAGATTCACATTATAAATAAAAAAACCAATGAAAAATAATATGTTGAATGTATTCAGCGAGGAAGCGAAAATAAACCTATTATTTTCGAATACAGTACGCGAAAACGGCCAGTAGACTGAAGTCAGAGCTAACCAACTATCCTCCAAAACTATACACGTCTTCATTTGTAGCTTACCGGTGTTGCAAAAACCCTTACGTAACAGGTTGGTCCCCATTTCCTAATACATCCTCACTTCGACACCTAACCAACAAAAGTCTCTTTTCCTCCTAGCACAAATATGCTGGTTGATGGATGAATGCTTTTCAGAACGATTTTTAAATGCAAAACAAAAATGTCTCAATGAAAGAAGAATACTTCGAAGAAAAGAAAGACTCGAACTTTCGCCCAGACCTGGACAAAAAGCAATCGGTAGAAAGAGAGACAAGTGAGCCACTTATATACACTATTCAATTGTGACAATGTATTTTGGAAACATTTGTGTAAAAGGAACTAACTTTGGAAATAAGCTGTTATGTAATAGGTTACATTTGCGGTCAGTTGCAACTGATTATTAGATTATTATTAAATTGAGAAAAGAATTAAATGATTAAACGATTAAAAGAATAATTAAATGGATATTCTAAACATTTTTTTGTAAGCTCATAAACTCCAGGATGAATATGATATCAAATGAATGGAGTTTGGGATTCTCATGAATAATTACAGTAAAGTATTTTGAAAATATGAAACATGTAGATTAAAAATGGGTTTCGCCCATTCAAATATGAATAAAGGGTTAGATTTTCAAAATTAAACAGGTTTTTTCACTTTTTTCGAAAAAAGTATTAATTGTTCATCTGGAAATATCAAATATATTTTGTTGAAAGGAGTTAAGCCGGGGTTTGATCAGTACAATATTAGAGATCTAGTAGATGAATAATATGTATTAAAAAGTAGTGAAGTAACTTAACCATGGTGCTACCATGTACGTTTTCATTGTGGTAGTTAAGAAGATAGTTAGTACTTGCCCAGTTAACTCTACTATAGCAGAATTAATTTTAATCGTCAGAAAACAGCTGTTTCGGCAATAAGTAAACAGTGATTTTGACACAATAATCCAAAGGCTTAAAAGTCTTAAAGACCTTTTTAAAGTCTTTAAAAGACCTTTTTAAAGTAGACCTTTCAAATAATACCTTTTTAAAAGAACTTTTCAATAATCTGCGAGATTCAGCATTATTGTAGGTTAAGTATTGTGATATTGATTTTTGAAACAGCTGTTTTCTGACAAGTTGAATTGATCCTGCTATACTAATTCTTCCAATGAAAACGCGGCTTCAGGATGGAATGACAAGAAACATTACAGAAATCATTAGTGACCTCATTTCCAAAATAAATATTCTATTGAGATGAACCATCAAACATTAATATTCCAGGACACTTTCCTATTATCGTAGTTTCTTTTCAAGACTAATCTTATTAGACTTGTCAAAAAGATGAGACTAGTCTTATTATTTATCTGAAACCATTCCCTGATTATATATTTCGTATAAATATCATATGACCTGCATTCTAGCTCTCAAATAAGTATCTAACCTAGATGAAAAATGATTTTCGGCTCGGAAATTCGCAACAAGTTATTACAGCAAAATAGGCGGCTAATAAAAGTACCGCAGTTGCGTAGGAGTGGCAAATGGGTATATTGTTGAAAGAGCTAAGCCAACATTTATAAATGAAGTAGTTAATAGCCTAGGTACGTTTGGCAATAGTTCACTTAATATTATGACCTTTCTGTTTTACATTTTGAACGGGTCAGATGTCAGATGCAATATGACATGCTTTGCCATGTTCGCCGTTTCCGAAAACAATCAACTTTCCTGGATACAACACGATTCAAGGTAGCCAGCCCGTGATTCTACAATCCAGTTGTTAGCCGCAGCCGGCCAAAATAAGAAAGGATGAATTTCATGCAGAGATTATTCAATTTGCATTTTAATCAGTTACAGGTTTGATATGGCTGGATTTCTGCATTCAGATTAAGTTTAGTGGCTGGGGAGTATCTTATGCTTTTCGGACGAGACATGAAAAAATGAAGGTAGAATTTATGCTGCCTTATCATAAATACAATAAAAATAAAATACATTTCTTCGTTTTAGAATTATACTGGCAGACATATTCTATAACAGCTGCCAGCGTCATTTATTATAGGTGCATCTTTAAATTATTGGTGCATCTATTAAAATTGGAAAATATATATTTTCCCCCCAAAAAATGCAGAATTTAGGTGATGGTCATTATTCATTGAAATAAATAGCGGTCATCTCTTTCATGTGTTTAGAATGTTAGAATTAGAGATTTTTGACTTTATCAATTCCTCAAATCAATCCATCTATCAAGTAGCATTGATGCAATTTTGATCATAGTCGTACTACAAAATCTTGAATGATAATCCGTATTCTAATGTTCACAATGACCAACCTATTTTATGGATTGTCTATTTCAAAGAAATATTATTGGTTCTTGAAGGAGACCAATACTAAATTGACATTAAAAATCTGAGACTACAGGAACGATTGTGGGGAAGCTTTAAGTTAAAATAGAACAAATAAGAAAGAGTACAAACTGTCAAACATGTGCTTCGGAAGAGGTCAAAGTCGTTTTAAAAATGTGTCGGGACTTCTTTCCTTCATGTGAAGCATATAAGTGTTTCATTAGATAGTAAGGATGGATCACATTGAAATCTCAAATCACATGTGCGAACATAAAAACAAAAAAGTTGAGATGATGAACCTAAAACAAAAAAGGAAGTCAACAGACTTGGAAGCATATTGGAACAAGAAAGTTACGAGACGATTTTTTTTTTAATAGACGATTTTTTTTAATTGGACAATTTTTCAATTAGACGATTTTTTTATTAACTAGACTTCTTCCTGCAACGGTACTTGTTGGAGATAAAAATTTTGAAGCAATTCTGGGACTAAAAGTATTGGAAGCAGAATTTAAGCATCATTACAAGTCCTAAAACAATAGAAAATCATGATCGAGTTATTTAACCTCATTAAATGCAAGCGATTATTTCCAGCAGAACTCCATCAGTTGAAAATGTATAGTTTCTTCTCATAAAATTCTAAAATCATCAGTAGGTTATCTAAAATCAGAAAAATCCTCACTCAACACAGAAACTAAATCATTTGTAATAAACATTCTGTAGCTTATTTCTTGATTTTTTAAAAATAGTTTGGTTGAAGTTCATCATTATCTAGGAGTAAAAAATCTTCAGCTTCCAATTACATCAACTCATATCCATTTTATTTTCAATCTTGGCAAGTATTTTCCATACTTAAAATAACAAAATCTTAATATTCAGAAATCAATTTCTGAACAGAATAAACGAGAATAGATTTTCGTTTTGTTTTGGAATTGTTTTCTCTAATTGTCCAAAGTGGTGAACGATGTAGAGACAAGTGAGACTGGGACAGGACAGCTTTGTTGCTGACGAGTATTTTGAGTATTTTCAATAACTTGTGTAGTAATCATTGGACTGATGTTTATTGAATCGATCTTGACAAATGGAGGCTAATGGTAGTTCAAAGGAAGTTTGTTTTTCGAACAAGCGCGAGAGAATGAAAAAAGTGGTTGAGACAGAGGAATGAGAAAGGAGGTGGGGGAGAATAACACGAAAAGAAGAAGAGAAATGAGTTAGAAGAAAAAGAAACTTTAGGGAGGGAAATATTTGAGAGGAATAAAAGAAGGAGATTGGGGCAGAGCGAAAAGGAAGAGAGAAAGTAGAAAATGAAGTTGAGGAAGAAATTCAAAAAAAAAACAGAAATGGGAATGAGTAACAAGAGAACAAGAGGAATAGGATGAAATGGGATTAGATCAGAGAAAGAAAGAAAGAAAGAGAGAAAGTGTGTGAGGGGAGGGAGAGAATGAGTGAGAGAGAAAAGGGAGGGAAATATTAGAGTGAAAAAAATATTACATTCTAAGTACAAATAAGACAGGGTATCACAACACAAGATTTAAGATGAGAGAGAGAAAAAATTGTAACAAGTAATGACAGATCAATAGAAGAGAAATGAAAAATAAAAGAGGGAAGTACAGGAATAAGAGAGAGGATGTAGAGAAAAGATTATATGAGGAAAAGAGAAGAACAGTTTAATTAGGACAGACAGAGGAACTAAAATGTGGAAAATAAAATACCAGTATGTGAGAAGAAAAAGAAGAAGAAGATGAAAAGAAGAAGATAAAGAAAAATTAGGAAAAGGAGAAGAACGAGAAGAAAGAGAAGCAGGAGGAGGAGAAGAAGAAGAAGAAGAAGAAGAAGAAGAAGAAGAAGAAGGAGAAGAAGAAGAAGAAGAAGAAGAAGAAGAAGAAGAAGAAGAAGAAGAAGAAAAGAAGAAGAAGAAGAAGAAGAAGAAAAAGAAGAATTAGGAGAAGAAGAGAAAGGAAAAGTAGAAGAAAGAGGAGAAGAAGAACAAGAAGAAAACGAAAAATTAGGAGGAGAAGAAGAGGAAGAAAAAGTAGAAGAAAAGAAGAAGAAAAATATTGAAGATCAAAATAGAAGAGCGATGTAAAGAATTATGAGAGTTTGGGTAATACATCCAAAGAGTGCGATAAACAAAATAGACAAGAGAGGGGATAGCAAGAACGAATATTATTATTAAGATAGGAAGAGAAGACAAATGTAAATAGAAAGAATAGAGGAAAGATATATATAAATATTGGAGAACGATAGGAAATAGAAGAGGGATATAAAGATCAGATACAAAGAGAGAGTGAGAGAGAAGAGAGAGATGGAGAGAAGGAGAGAGAGAGAGAGAGAGAGAGTGAGTGAGAGAGAGGGAGAGCGAGAGAGTGAATGAGAAAAGAAAGAGAAAAATAAATCAAGGGGGCAACACAACCAGAGTGCTATAAAAGACATAGGAGCCAAAAGACAGCGGCCAGGCTGGGCCGAGGGACCTTGGCACACAATGCGGGAAATACTTTCCCTTTCCAAAGTCCGACGCTTCAAGAAGGCGTCGTCGCCATTAGAGGGAGTGAGGGGGAGTGTGGTTGGGGGGGGGGGCACAGGCACCACAGCCTGCATCAGATATGATGTAACACACGACCTAGATTTTGGGAACCGACTGTACTGTAGTAGTACACTACACCCCCACTTTGTCATCAGAGGTCACCCCCTCGCCAACCCCCCCCCCACACCACGGTCCCACTAACGGTCGCTGCCAACTGATATAAACAATGTACAATCACCGTACTTGGATGGGCTCTTCCGATATTTTGGGCGATTGTAATGTACAGATGATTGTAGATTTGAAAATTTATAGGTCGTAAAAAGAAGATGCTGTGACTAAAAATTCTGCTATTAGTTGATTATGTCTAGTTTACACGTTACCACTCGCATGTGCAACTTGATAATCGCCAATTCCTAATGCATTAGGTGCGAGAATGCTCATTTATTCTTTAAAATTGTATTATAAATGCTTCAGACTATTTTGATATTATAATTCAAGTTTATTTGTCTGAATTATTAATAAAATACATTGGCTATGTGAACAAGAACTAGTGAATACTTTATCAAGGGTTCATGGAGTTTACTAGCTTTAGAGTAAAGATACCTTTATATGTGCATTTTTATAGTAAATGAAAATATTATATTTTCAATAATCATAATTTATAATTTTAATGAATCTTATTTCTTGTTAATCGACACTGTTTATCTATTGAATCTAGTATCCTCAGTCCTTATCAACAATGTCAAATATCATGTTTATTCCCAGATTTCCATGTACGAAAAACAGAAACTACATGTAACGGACTCTCAAATTGGACAAGGGTTGAGAAAGCCTTGAATCATACACAATTATACAATCCTGAAAGTTGGTTTAACATCACAAGAATATTGAACAAGGAATCACGAAATTTAGAGAAATTCAGTGAGCTAGTTATATTATTGAGTTGTAACAAGTATAATCGTTCTTAATCATCGATAATTATTTATCTTATTATCTGAACTTTGATTCAAAGTTTTCACTTGTTCTGTTTAAAATCGATAAATGAAAAACAATATCATAAGAATGTTTAAAAAACGATTATGAAGGAGAAAACAAAAAATGAACAAAATAAAAATTTTATTTGGATGAGATTGTTGAATTAGAGACCCTCTTGATTATGAGACAATACTTGTTTAATTTCGTCACACAGTTGCCTTGATGATCTCGTTAATAGCTTCTTATATTAAAACTCACATACGGCTATTATTTAATTATTACCACCCAAATATAACAATAAGGCGCCAAAACACGTACCTTACTTTTTACACACATCTCTCCGCTTATTCTCTCCGCGATCTCGTATTTTCGTACAACAATTGGGTCATTTCGTAATAGCAATGCAGAAAAACAACACAAACATTAAAAGCAGAATGGAGTTTGGAACGGAGGTTAGGAAAAAGCGACGGGAAAGTATGAAAATAGCTCAAGATTTCAACATTTTCTGATTGCCTGCATCCAAGACACAACCAACTCTAAAAGATAATATTTTCTGAGTTGCTGAGGAAAATCAACAATAAACACGGCTCCACATATTGACTTCGTCCGACACAATTATTCTCCCATGATACAAAAAACAACAACAATTAAAGCACAAGACACGTGAAATAGTCGTGGGATAATTTTGTTCGTTTAACCGACAATTAAATTATTAATTGTTCAGTCTCCATTATTTTCGTTATCTGGGATAATGTAGTAGGCATCAGTTAATTTCCTTGTTTAAAACTTCATGTGTTCGGCTCATATCGGGAGAATAATTACGTTCGACTATTAACATTGTTGTTTTCCACTTGCATATTATAACATGAGATTGACCACAAAAATGGAATATTTCTAGTTCAAAATATTTCCGTTAAATTCACATTAAAAAAAAATCTGTTATTTTATGTATTTTTCAATGAATTGTAATACATGTATTCTATACAGTTTTTAATGAAGAGGTAACGGGTGGGGGGGAGGGGTTGTTTGAGAGGGATCTATCAGGTTACGCCTACTATCAATGAGTTGTACAAGTGTTTATGAAAAAATGGATTTTAAGGCATGCTTTGAATGGATTATAAAGAACAGTGATTACTTCGTATTTACAGGGAACTTTTAAAAAAATGTCAACATGATAACCTGGTGCCTCGTTTACACGTTGCCATTCATTGGTCAGTCGAAAGTTGCCAGTGCTTAATTTTTATTATTTAAGTCATTAGGTTAAAATGGGTAAAATTATTATGCAATAATTTATAATAACATTTAAAAGAATAATTGAACGTTCTTATAACTGAAACTTTAGAAATAAAAATGTAAAACGTCGACTGGCAACGCAATAATTTCTTTGCATTTAATTGTAACAAGTTATGACTCCCTCAACCCTAGATTTCAAAAAAGTTTGTTACACTCTTGTTTTAAGTGATAGGTTTTATTGTAAACACTCCTAAGATGAAAAGTTAATTTTTTGTCTCACTATTATATCATACTACACTATAATTATTATGGTGGAGCGAATTTTATCTATTATCTTAGCAGCATTCAGTAAGAGAAAACCCATTTATTTGGGTGGTAGCTAAGGAGAAAATTTTATTTTTCATAACGATGAATAGAATACTTTGAAAATACATTATTAGGTACTTGAACTATCCCATTGAATGATTATACTGTAATATTTATTTTCAATAATTTTGCAGTGTGCATGCTTATACATTTTGATCGAACCGCTGTAGAGACACAAATTAGTGTAGGCTGTCTTCTCACAGGCAGAAGAGTCAAGCTAGTAGCCTTAGCACATTGTAAAATCTAAAATGTGAATTTACTTTGAATGGGTGACAGTTGGAAAGGAGGGTCCTTTTACGCGACTGAAGACGGTTGGTCAGTGGTGGGGACAAACCTAACACTTCCCCGCCGGCTTCCACTGAAGCGGCGACAGCGCTACCAGCCGGCAGAATTTCGAACTACGTCAACTAACAGTCTCGAATTCCAAAAAACTGCTAGGGTACAATTCGGCCTTAAGGAAAAGGATAGTAGATTTGTGACTGGAGTAGGTGTTCTGATCAGAGAGAATAGAAGTAAAACTGTCCTTCTATAATAATTGTGATTCAGATAGTGAGCTGAAAGTAATACCAATTGCAGCTTACAAGCACAATTCCAACAACTAGGACAATCAAACATTTTTCGAATTTTGGCGTTTATTCAATTTTTTAAGGCTTTATCAAATGTACTGATTGAGAGTCAAATACTCTTTTCCTAATTATTATTACCTCTATCTCCTATAACAGGACAATACACTAGTTTCATCTGGAAGGATGATGATGACGATAAAATGCAAACAAAAATTAAGAATGGGTTTGTCTGACATGGAATGTTTCATAGGATTACACTCCTGAGTGTAATCTTTTCAAAAGAAAATTTCTTCAGTAGAAACATAGAAAGTACAGATTTTTCCAAAAATAAAACATAATATGAAACTGCATGAAAACGAATGCAATATGACTGCTACTTTAGCAATTTTTAGCTAAATTAAAAACTCTGCTTTCAACACATTTGAATGGAGAAAAATTTATCAATGATTCGAATTTTAATTAGCCATGCATTATTATTCACCCTCAATTATTGTCAAGGGACAATATTGATCACATATCAAAAAAATCTAAAAACGAATTAATCAATGTCCGTGCTTAGCGATTGCATTCAAAGCTCGTAGTAGTGAGATAATATTTGAAAGGTCATCAACATGGCATTGAAACTCGGACGTAACGCCAGTTAATTATCTTGTCAACTCATCCGAATAACCGTCACAGAGGAACTGTTATTGTATTTTTATTCCAATTCCACTGTTAAATATATTTCCGGACAAAACAAAGTCACAATTCGTTAGCTAGTAAAGTACTCTATCTAAAGTAAAGAATTTTTTAAAAACTTAAGAAAAAAATTGTACATTATTCAACAGATTATTAGGCTTTACTCAGATAGTATGTTGAGATGAAAAATTCACCCTACTTCAGAGACTAAAAACATAGGTTAGTCTCACATAGGAAAGAGAATGAAAACAGGACCTCTGGTCAACTCAGAATAATTTAAATTACAACGATGATGTAAATAAAGTTGGAAAGAACAAACAAAGCGACCTTGTACAGTAAAAAGCATCAGGTATGACTAACTAATAATTATTATGAGATTGAAATTAAGGTATTAACAAAATCTAGGTAAAAACAAATGGCATAGGGAAAGGTATGAGATAGATTAGAAAAATTTGAAATTTATGTTATTACTGTTGTGATTTACTATTATTTTTAGAAATTATTGTGTATCTAGTTAAAAAAACAAATTTTTACAAGGAATAAAAGAATTAGAATTCTGAGTGGAGAGCGCACCAAAGATTACATCTTACGAATTGTAAAAAGAAAGTGTCAAAATACTATAGAATCACACCTAGGAAAAGCAAAAATTTCTAAGTAACTGATAAAACACTGGAATGCATGGGAAAATGAGACTACATGGGAAAAATTATTGTTTAAGCTCTTACATCTTCAATAAAAGAAAAATGTATCTTATTATCGTAGGGGAAATGAAACTTTGAATCCTCTAAAAGTTGAAATAATAAGCAGTCGTGAATTCATAACTCATCACCACTCTCTCTATTACCCAAGCACAAGTCATCATCCTCTTGAAAAAATGCTACTGAAAGCTTAATTTCAAGCTCTATTTTCTGATTCAGTATATACTCTTCTCATAAATCGATTGATAGGAATTTTGAAAGTTCAAGAGAAAGTTTCAAACACCAAACTTCACCAAAAGTATGACATGTACAAAGGAACATGTAACTCAATCAATTATCGTAAATAGACCCTTAACACAGTGGTGATCTAAGCAGCCAACAGAATCTATCACCTTCGCAACAAGCATGAGATAATGCCAATGCTGTAGGGAGGCCTAAAAGCTTGCATAACTGAGTTATCATGTGGTACAAACACGCAGAACGCACACCTACTCTTGGACAAACACCTCGTTCAAAAACTTCAACAGAATATAACGGCTAAACAATAGTCCAATAAGAAAGCTCTAGATTATTTACGAGCGCTGAATTAATTTCAAGAACAAAGGAATGCTGGCCCGCAAGCCCGCCTTCAAATATGAGCTGCAATTTGATTATTTGCAATGCAAATTCGAGAAAGTGTCTAGCTGACAACGAGGCTATTCATCGGCGACCGGGCGACAAATTCATAGAGTGACAAATATATGTCGCACACCTGGGAGGAAGCAAACAGCTCATAATTCTATCCTAAGTGATTTTTAAATAATCTCTCTTCGAGAACACTTCCTGATCGACTTGTTACACAACCGTTGCAGAATATTGTTACATTGTAGTGTAGGTGTAGTACACTGTACCTGCAGAGGACTTCACTATCCAAATAATCTCTGGTATTGTAATGAAATTGAGCTCTGACACATCATTGTAATGGAATAAAATTAAAAACTCGATATAAAACATTAATTTCTGAATAGAACGGGAATTGCCTGAAGAGGGCTTCACAATACAAATTAGACTATCTCTGCTATTATGAGGAAATTGAACTCTGGTAATGAATGTATTGTAATAACGTAATAAGATAAAATTTAAAAATTGAGGTAAAACATTGATTTCTGAATAGAACGGGAATTGCTTGCAGAGGACTTCACAATCAAAATTAGGCTGGTATTGTAATGAAATTGAATTCTGTTACTGTATTGTAATTGGATGAATGAAAAAAGAGGTAAAACATTGATTTTGGAAGAAAATGGGGGATACATAGTTTTTTTAATAAAATGCATCAACTTTGGGAGAATAATTGAATTCAGAAGAAGTAGACTCTATCGCTTAACTGAATAATTAATTGATTTGCTTACGTCCTACAAACCTTACTCAATTTTACAGGTACATCACTAAGAAATGATTCGAATGAAATGGAAAAAAGTAAAATGAGTATGATGATTCAACATTCAACTTTACTATTCAACATTATTTCAGTAATTTCTAATCAGGGGTGCTTGAAAGAGGGACCTATGACATATACCGCATAACTGCAATTATTGGGGAAGGGGGGGGGGTCTAAAACCGTATGGTGAGGGGGGGAGATGAAGTTCAGTAAAACAGTGTTTATAGTGACTACATTAAAAGGAATGAATGAGTCTGACGACAATACAATGACGTCATTTTACGGTAGTTAAAAACTGTTAATTTTCGTGTAAGTTTATCACGTAATAGGAAATATCAAGAGATAAATATTTTGAAATTGTAAGTAAATGAATGATAATACATCAGCAACTATACAAGATGGAACTTGTATCGTGAGAATATAGAAATATTGAAGTAAAATCTTGTAATTCAATGCGTGTTGAAATAACAAGGTATAATACAAAAAACGCTATCTATCGACGAAAAAAGGAGAAAAAGTAGGCTGGTACTATCCGTTGATGCTCGACTCCCATTGGCCAGAGACTCCCATTGACGCTCCTCCCAGTGGGAGTGACAGGTCTCGTCCAATCAGAGAGCTCATCTTAGTGTACAAGTCCATTTCAGCCATTTTGTGTTGAGACACTGCCATTTTGTTTTGAGAACTTCCATTTTCTTAATATCTTCAACCAGTGCAGTTTTCCATGAAATGGTTTAATTAGTTGATGAATTTTATTAATTAATCTTTCGAAGTAGAACGATTTCCTTAACAAAAAATGTTTCCCATGTGAAGAATCTCAAGAAATATACATACATTTTGTATTATATCGACTGGTTTAGAATATTTTTTCCTTCCAATTTTGAGAAAGGGCTTTCTTTCATATTTTCTTTTTGAGTGGGGGGAAGGGAGCATGAATTAATTATGTACTTTACTGAATGAGAAAAGACTTGGATTGACTAATGTACTAGAATCTCAACTTCAACCAAACATAATCTACTACTACTACATGCTGTATCATGGAAAGTCATAGGCTTGGATTCTCAACTTCTCACATTGTGAATGAAAAGCTTGATATCATAAGAAGTAAGATTAGTATATTTTCTCACCATAATATGTATTATGTTTTCCGCCTTACCTGGAAAAAAATTAAAAAAGTTATTAAAATAGTTTGAACAATTGATTTTCATTAGAAAAAGAAACTGATGAAAGAGATGACTTCATAGATCAAACGATTAAAATAAAGAGAACGAGTTTATGATCGTTTTTCATTACGTTCATGAACAAATTCAGATATGGTTCCAATAAGAATACTGTATTATAATAATTAATATTCATGAAAGAGTATTTACACATTTTATTCACATTTGAACTACAATACAGAACAAGAATGAAATTACAAAATAAAACTGGAATGAGAAACTTCAGTCACTAGTCATCACCAGACCTAAGGTTGAGTACAGTCGGAGTAAGGTTGAGGACTAATAGTCCTAAGGTTGCAAGTAGCGGTGCATGTGGGGAAGAAGTGAGCATTGCTTCCAGTCTTGTCATGTGATTCAGCTTCCCGAGGAAACGGAAACTTGAATGCCGATGAATGCTCTCACAGGATGCTTGTAAATGGAGAAGATATTGTACTAGAATAATGATTAAGCTCTTTCAACACATAACTGACGCCTAAGTAGATATTTCTTGTACTCAGATGCACTCAAAATAGAATTGAACTTAATTAGGAATTTATCCTCGTATGCGAATAATGAGCGTTGAGTGAATGAACGGTCGACCTTAGCCTTGAATAACCTTGTCATTGAAAAAAGCTAGTGTCGGCTATCGGAGCTCATGAAAATATGTTCCACTATTATTGATTCCGAATTAATCTCCGAGAATAAAATAAAGTTTTCTGTTCTTTATAAGTGTTGTTATTAGTCATATACTACTCGTATATTATTATATAGATATATAATATTAAATATAGATAGGACCTACATAATTTTTAATTTGAGAGCTTGTACTGTGAAAAGTCGGAGATAGAATAAGTACATGAATTCTGTTCAGGATAATTATTTAATTATTGGATCATTTATGCCAAAAAACTGAAATATAAATGGATAAATGCTCAAAGATGGAGGATATCAGAAAATACAGTTGAAAGTGATAACTGCTTATAAGTGATAACAGTTATTGACATTATAATAAAAAAATGTTATAGGTCAGGTACATTATTTTTACAACTTCACCATTTTCCAAAATCATGATTCAGGTTTCCTAAAGTTCATTGAGGTTATTGATCAGCGAAATAATCTGTTCTTTAACCTTGTTTGAAGAACAAGATTTTAAATTTCACCACAACGTTGGCTTTTTTACATATTTTGTTGAGCGTGATGCTCACATAAGCTCTAGGCTTGTGCGTGGGAATCATGTTTCGAATATTCTCAGTATACTACTTTTGATTTTATTGAACGTTTTTTATTAGAAATATAATTCTCTAGTCCTATGTTCCCTAAACGTCCTAAATTTCCCAGAAGTATCCCATTTTTATACTATGCTGACTTTGAAAACATGAAAAGCTATTCGCCATTAAAACACCTACGCTTTCCACATCGCCTGTACAGTATTGGTCGTTCAACTCTCCTGCTGTGCTGTCGATGCTGTGTGTCAAATCAACGGAAATATCTTCTATTTTCATACTAAAAAGTTCTTCTACATTTCCAAAAAAAAAAAAAAACTGAATTATACACCTTTGAGAGTCCTTGATAGGCATCAATGAATTTTTTGCAACAATTTTCTACAATCTACAATGATTTTCCAAAAAAATATATATTGGAAGATGCTCTCTGATTTGATGTTTTACAAAGCAACTAAAAACGTTCCCCAAAAAGTTCCTATCTATGGGAAAATCTGTATTTTCACGCTTCTGTACGTTCTTTTCAATGGGGAAGAATCAATCAAGTTGAAATATGTCCTCTGATTTGGAGGAGAAGCAATTGAGAGTTTTCCAAACATGTGATGCTATAAAAGAAAATAGATTTCCAGTTGACGGCTGCAAGTTCAAAATTTCCCATTGCAGTCAGCTTGCAAATATAATAACCGAGATTGGTCATTGACTTCGAGGTTCAACGCCGTCTGCTTCTTTATTTTCTCATTTCTTTAATTTCTTCCTGTTCCTTCATCCGCAGTTATTACCATGTTCTCAGCCAATAAATCATTGGGCAATATGTTCATCTGCATTTATGCTGAACAATGAATCAAATGTTAACTATATTACCCTTTTCGCGGAATCAACTCCAACAAATTATGCAGAAAACACATTTTATCGCCTGTCAAGTGGCAATAAACATAGGCTACAATGTAGTGTCATTAAACAGGATGGTAATGTCTATTGTCCACAGGTAATTAACGACGAGGTGTATTTATTTTATGGTTAATAAAATGCCTTTTAATTACCTACTTGGACTGTTCCCAACCAATGGCTCTAGGAACTAAATTATGTTGATCCTTCAAGAAGACTATGTTTATAATGTGTGCTCGTGTGTTAGTTGCTTGTAAGGATAAGGAATATGTTTCGAACAATTTGAATCGTGTATTCTTTGGCGGATAGCTGATTAACGCTTGTTGAGGAGTGAATGAACTCATAAGTGAAGATTTACAGGAATTTAATTAATTCTGCGCGTTTTTCTCATTCCTGTTACCTTCTCATGTAAATTGAAAATTTCAAATTTAATATTCTCCAGTCTTCCTACGCTCTTGTTGATTACCTGCTTATCAACAACATTCTCAACAACATCGACTTATATCATATTCATTATTGAATTCTTGTCATTTCAACCATTCATTTAATGATACATGTACAAATTAGAAGATAGTGGAGAAAGCAAGACAATTTTGAGTCGAAGAATTTTACCAACAGTCCAAATCCCCTCGGGATCACCTAGAACTGTGATCCATTGATATTTCTCATCATCATCCTTCATTAAAGAGCCTCCATATTATTAAATACCCTTCATCATCATCCTCCATTGAATCTTACCAACAGTTCAAATTCCTTCGGAATAAACCTAGAGCATTGCACCAATAAAAAAAAGCCATACGATTAAAAAAAAAATGCACCATTGCTATCATCCTCCTTCATTACGCATACACAAGTCTAGGACACATGTGAGCGTCACTCCTGAATATTATCCACAGAAACAATATGACCCTGACAAACAATCAGAGATTTATTGTGATATCGTGAGCAAGAGATTCATCTGGTTGGTATTGTTAGTTGTAATCTAGCAATACTAGCGGTTATCCGGTTAAGGTTAAGAGAGATGTATGAAATGAAATGTATGAAATGAGTTGAATGTATGAAATCTTACAAAAATTTGTGTGTTCAGTAATTGAAATTTGTAAGATTCCCCAACAACAAAAAATGACCTGACGCATTTTTTAATGATTTGATATTTATGACCAGAAATTTAACTTCCTCAACGGCCTTGTAAAATGTAAATTGTTGGAATAATGTCTAAAGGGGCATCGCACTTTCAATGACAACATTCCTATCATCAAATTGCAATCTGTTATAGATAGCAATTGCGTCAAAAGAACTACCAAAAGACACTTCTTTCTTATGCTAGTAAAAGCGGAAAATAAAAATTATCAGTAATATTTTTCAAGGCTTGATTTTTTTCTAGGTGGAAAAAGTGCGCGTGTTTTGCTAACATTGCCAACTAGAATGTCCGATAAGATGGGTTGAAGGTTTCCAGTCGGTTAGTGTCGCAACACATTTAGCATTCGTCTTGACCCATTTGACCTGTAAAAATAATTAAATATTGTTTTTCCGCCGATTAAAAACGTGAGTGGCGTACTTTTCATTGACATTGTAGAAACGGTGATAAATTAATAAATTACGATATCGTAATCAGCCGAGGCTGGATTCACATGGATGTAGTATTTTGAACATAATTAACCAGTAAGTAGTTAAGTAGTGTATTGGGGACGACTATCTATGAAAAAAACTAATAGACGTTGGATTCAATAAAAAACAAAAAAATATGGATATGGAATGAAATAAAAACATTTTTCATGGTTACTAGAAGTGGGCAAATTTCAATAAAAACCATAATGAAAACTTGTTGATGCTTTTGAATTATCTAAATTTGGAAGAGTTCAGTTAGCATATAGTTCAGTTAAGCATATTGAAGGTTCAGGTTTAACGTGTACACTTATTCAGTTATTCGGGTACATAACATGAAGAAATGTAGCTTGAGTTATGAGAGTAGTCTCTAGTGTAAAAGACTCAAGAAAGAAATGGATACTTTTACATTATGGAATGTAAATTGAAAAGAAAGGAAAGTCATACCTCCTTTGAAATGAGCATTAATTAATCGCATCAAATCGTATTTACATGAATAGTATCCAATTCAAATTATATTTTCATAGTCTAGCTCTGTTTCTCTATAAAAAAGTCTCTATAAAAAATAGTCTTTCTAAAAAAATGGACAGTTATAGCTGTTCTATAAATTATATTTTCATAGTCTAGCTCTGTTTCTCTATAAAAAATAGTCTTTCTAAAAAAATAGATAGTTATAGCTGTTCTATTCCGCCATTTCAAATCTACCCCCCCCCCCGATATGTGCTGATCATTTCCTATTCAGTTATTACATATTTTTCAAGCAAGCTTCTTTCATATTCATCACCCTTGAGGCACAGATGAAGGACAACTGAAGGCAATTAAAAGGACTGAATGGAAGTCCTTCATCCTTGATCCATCATCCTTTGATTTTGGTCTGCAACTTTATATTTTTTTTACATCTTGAATTATATATAAAATAAATGAACAAAGAACTACGTATAATACAATTATGAAACAGTTCTATAAAATACAATTTTAGAACTAACGCTCTTCCACTAGAGCTACTCCCTTTTCTGTTCCCCCTTTCTATGAACTCTGATATTGCACCGCTACATAAGAACACAGGCAAATCAGATCAATAACTCATTCGATAGATGATTACATACTACAAATGAATCAGAAACAATGATCGAATCCCAACGTCATGTTTGAAGCCAGTGCAAAGGAAGTTTCCTTGCAGTTCCGATCAGAACAAGAAGAGGAAGAAGTAGAAGACAAAGGCTCCTTGTTTCTTTCTTGGTAGAGTTGATTCTGTTTCAGTTTCAGTCGCGCGTTTGCTCATATTCAGCCTTGAGCGGGTCTCTCACCTAACCTAACCTCCTACCAGTCCCCCCTGTGAGACTGTGCCCCCCTGCCCCCTTCCCTAAGATTGCGCCCCCCTACCCCCAATTGTCTGACGGACGCAATTATGTCTTTTATTTGTCCCCTCGGAAATCGAACCCCTCCTCGCCCCCTACCGGCACCTTCCTGCCGTCAATCCTTTCAGCAAGACAGCAAGCCTCTCTCCTTCTATTTCTGTTTGGCAAGTCGGTTCTCTCACTCACTCACTCCACAACACAACCATGGTTGAGTTTCCTTCTATTCGCGCCATCTTTGGCTTTTATTCTACAGTGATTGCTATTGCGCCCTCAAGCTCTTTGTTGGCCATTTCCAAAAGGAAAATGCCATATGATATCAATTTGCAACAACAAAGATATTGGAAGAGAATCGTTGGAAGAGAGCGCAAGTGATATAACTAAAGATTCTGTGATGTGGATGCAAAATGCACAAGTGGTTTCAAATATTTGTCAGATGAAAATCGATCCAAATTCATCTAAATAATTAATTAATGATGTATCCACATACACTTCAAGGCCTTTTTCTGCTGAATGTTATTCATTCATTAGAATCAACATCGATTCCCGGTGGTTTGGAACCCACCTAAAGCTGTGAGTCCACTTATTTCTCATAGTCATCCTTCCCATCATCCACGCACAAGCTATAAGACCATGTGGAAATCTCAGCAAAAAAACTAAATTCCAAAAAGGCCAGCTATGCTGCGTCATAAACGTTAAAAAACATCGTAGGGTAGACATTGTTATCATTTTCATAGATTACATCACATTTTATTTCAGCTAACAAAAAACTGAGCCTTCATCCAATACAATGAGTTAATTTTAAATTACAGAACACAATTTTCTTTCATCAATAATAAGAATTGTTATCAGACAAAAAGACGACAAAGGATTTCAACAGCAAAAAGGCTAAAATTTTGGTTATGACATGGCTGATTTTGGTTGGACATGAGCAGACGTCCCATAAGCTTCCAATAAACGTATGAGCGGAGATTTACCCGATGTAGGATTCTAATGTTTGAAAGATTAATATGAGAGGGAGTGACTCATGTCATGCAAAGAGTGAGTAGCCTCATTTATGCGGAGTAGCAGAGATATGTAGTTTTGAATACAATGCCAGAGATTTTTGACACATTGAAGGTCTAAAAGATTCCAGTCACTGACAAACTTTACATTACTGTATAATGATTTGTTGATTATTATTTTGGTTTATGTTGACTATTATTACCATAATAATTTGAGAAATTTTGGAACAAAATAAGTTTTGAGCTAAAGTAAGACCTGTTGTTTCTTTCCTTAATATTTCATTTTCGATCAAATAAATGAATAAGAATTCTAATGAATTAATATACGGTAATCAATTGTTAATTTCATATTATTACGAATGATGAGTATGCGATAATACTACAATTCCCATAGAAAGTATTTTTCTATTACCCTAATAACTATTTATATTATAAATAGTAATTTTTATATTATAAATATATTATTTATAGGTATATTTCTATTACCCTAATAACACATTTCTCATGATCGCATAGTGGAAGAGAAAAACGTACCTATTTTAAAGACAATAGCGACCTTCAAACTAAAAGAAGAAGTCTGGTATCAGATGCAAGAATCGATTTCCTTGCGAAGACCTTGATAGTTTGAAAAGTGAAGTTTTCCAGCAAGAAGTAAATTATTCACCCACCACTTTCCCACTTTCCGATGGTACGCAGAAAATGGCAGATACCGAAAATAACTGCACCGTTCACTTCGAATAAGCTTTTGCTTTCAGTACTGTACTCAAGAGTATTATTAGCCACTGTTTCAGACAACAGCGCATTCTACTGCTCCAGTTATCTCATTTTTAGAATAGTAAGTCGATAACCAATCCAAAGTAATGTATACACAGGCTATCTTCACTGCTCCCCATTCTTTGCATGTCTAGTATTTTCAGTAAACTGTCTGCAATGTACCATATTGAATCGTGAATGATCTTCTATTCTATCATAATACTTACTTTAAGTTCTGAAAGTAATGCTTTAAAAAATGAGAATTGCAGGAAATCTTGAAAAAAATCTTGTAGGTTACTGAGTTAGTTCAGCATAAAAGAATAGAAAAAAGGGAAAAAATAGAAAAAAATATCATAACAGAGATAAGGAATTAAAAAGTTAATCCTTTCAACATGAATTGAACTATAACCAATACAAATGATTAGTCACAGTGATAAGGAACTAAAAAGTCTTTTCAACATGAACTGAACAATAACCAATACAATTGATTAGTTGATTTTTATTTCGAATAGCATTCATCTTCGTTACAAAGTACAAACTTCCAAGTAGAAAAATACTCTTAAAAAAGCAGCTAACACGTTAAAGTAACAATTAATTAGGTCGCCCCAAGCCTTCATTATATTGAAATCAAGTTGTAATGTCACGTCAAAGATAATACATTTACCATTACTCCATGTCTATCATTTCATTTAAATTTAAATCAAATATCAAACTCCTCACCGAACTAGTCAACTTATCACAACTCTATGCACTTTTCATTTTTTATATTCTTGGGGGAAGCCTCAAGTCAAAATAGAACAAATAAGAAAGAGTACAAACTGTCACACATATTATGCTTCGAAAGAGATCAAAGTCGTTTTAAAAATCTAGTGTAGTACACTCACACGACATTCCTTGCCCATCTATTCGTATTAGTAGTTCTGTGAAAAGCGAAAAAGTACGGGTAATTCAAAGAAATAATAGACAATAACGACCGTACGATGGTTTTCAGTTTTCTTGCTACATAATTCCAATGTCGAATCATACTGAACAGTAATATTAGATTGTCTGACAATGTTTCAATCACTTGAAGATCATTGACTTAACCTAGCGCAAAATCGATTTTTGACAAACTATCATGTGGGCTGAAAATATCTAGGGAAATGAATAATATCCAGCTTTTATTAATGAAAATTGTTCAATGCGTTTCCCATGAAAGCCCATGAGTCAGAAAAGAAAACCATGTGTTGCGGGTTGCCTATCTCTGCTAATTGCCTCACTTTCTATCTATTGAAGGTTATAAAATTCATTGTTTTCGAAACATTTTCGCGGAGCTCCAGCAAGTCTCCTGAGATGAGACTTGTTTCAGTTGATAGAGCAAATAAATAGCTGTTCAGGGTATAAATTTGATTAAAATCGTCAAAGCCGTTTTCGAGAAAATCATGATAGAAAAGTTAGAAAATCAATTTTTCTCGAAGATGGGGTGGAGCCCCTGCTAATTTGCCGGAGATAAGACTCATGGCAGTTGATAAAGTTCATAAAGTGCTTATGATAGGGCTATTTAGGGTGGCAATTTGATCAAAATCGTTAAAGCTGTTTTCGAGTATAACGTAAAAAACACAATTTTCGAAATATTTTCCGCCATTTTCCCGGCCATTTTGAATCGAATTTTATTGAATTTCTTCGGATCAGATCCCCATAGTATAAGGACCTTAAGTTTTAAATAGCAAGTCAATCCGTTTATTACGAATCGAGATATCGAGTTCACAGACACTCAGACCAATACCCAAAAACCACTTTTTTAGACTCAGGAGGCCTTGAAACGTATAGAAAACTTGAAATTTTCTAAGTAACTTGAATTTTTTTAAGTAACTTGAATTTTTTTGGATCGCAAAACTTTCCTTACCTTTGGTAGTAGGTAGGGCAAGGAAAGTAAAAATATGAATTGAGTATCGTTATAACATATTTTCCATAGCAACAAACCAACAGAGAGACGTAGATAGTCAGTCACATAGCAACCGGGTGTTGTATGGGATGTATAGAATGGGGATGGGATGTCAGTCGCCAGAAGAGTTGCACAGTCACAGTCCTGTGCGTGTGTGAGTCATTCCCAGTAGCCGGGAGGGGCGACAACGACCTATCAAGGCCGACAATGTAATCACGTGGCCCAAATGTCAAAGTTTAGCAAGCGCGTGAACGCGGCGAGAGAAAAAGCGCGAAAGAGAATTGAACGGGGATCGAGAGTAGAGGAGAAGTGAGAGAGGAAAATAAAGTAAGAGAGAGTAAGAATGTGTGAGTAGAAAAGAGAGAAAGAGAAACTTGGTGGAGGGGGGGGGAGAGAATGAGTGAGAGAGTAAATAAGTGAGAGAGTAGGCGCCAAGGTCGAGGCCGCAAGCCGTACTCTGTATTGTCGGTGATAGGGAACATCGATCGCGACTCAACCCCCCCCCCGCCCCTCCACTGGCACCCAAGACCTGACCTGCTCACAGCGCCAAGCTGCGAGGTAGCCCCTCCCCATTCCCAACATTGCTCCCATATACGACGACTTTTCCGGATCACCACTTTCCCTGTCTTTCTTGCCTTTATCAGCGTCGGGTTGCAAGTCCTCACTTTTCAAAATTAGTTTAAATAGCACGTATTGGTATAGGACAATTTCCTTGAACCAAAATGAAAGTTTTGCGAGAGATTGATTGAATGATCTATTTTTCTCCTGGTGCAATAAGTTTGAAGCCGTTTCATCAGAAACACAATGGATAACAAAACAGCATTCAGCAGACAACTTGCACATGAAAATGATCAACTTCATGTATTTATAAAGTGCATGAAGAAAGCTGGGAGAATTCATCTTTGAAAATCAATAAAAATAAATGGAACAAAACAAAAATATCTGTCATAATCGAATATATCTGTTCGTTGAAAAAACTCATGATAAAGAATTTTTAAGGATAACTGAATTTGTATGAAAAGAATGCTCAAAGTCAAGATAAGAAAGAGAAGTGTACATTCTGTTGGAAAAATTTGATTGGATAAAAAATTAGGCAATTGATTGCTGGACAATAACATAGATGCCTATGTATGCCTATGGACAAAATAAGGCTTTTTTGCCATAAACATTAGTTGAGAGTAAGGTACAATACAAACAAATATAATTATTAGCATTTCTAAAATGCTAAAATTAGTAAGTTCATCCTACATTTTATAATTTGATCATTGACGTCATAAGATGATCATCATTTTGATAATCTGATCCTAAATTTGATAATCATGATCATCAACTTGATAATTGTGGTGACATCAATTTGATAATTTTGTAATCGTCAATTGTTAAGTTGATCATCAACTTGATAAGTTAATCATGAATCCGTCATTTTTCTAAAAGTCAATTCATAGTTCGAGAAGTCTATAATTCAATTAATCTGATCATTGATCCAATACTTATCAGAGGAAGAGGAGATTTAGTTGAACAAACTGCCATTTATGGTGAGATTATGAGATAACAACCGATTGAATAATGTCATTAAATCGGAATCTTTGTGATAATGGAATCGGAAACAGTCGGTCCGATCTTGACCGTATTCCACTTATTCCGGAAATTACTGATGAAGTCAAAGAACTTAATTGAGCGCACACTATTCAAGGTGAACATGTAAGCTTTTGTCACGTGACACCGATACAATATGACGAGATTTGGGATACAACTCTCATATCTTAGTATAATTTGGTTCAATGTCAAGTATCCTACTTTATGTTTGAGCATAGACTAACCTAATTTTTATGAATTTATGTAACCAGTTTTGTATTATCTCTGGTTCGAAATAGAAAGCATTTTATGAGAATTCAGATTTTTAGAGAGTCTACCGTTACTCAAGAAATCTGTAGAACAGGTAGAAGGTAATGACTTAACAATCTTATAAGTTTTATGTACCGTCTACTTCTCCCTGTATTACAGGACTTCTAAATTTTAATGAAACAGGCTCATGGATCTCCATGATGTTCCATTGATTTTTGTGATATTGGAGAACTGGGTATTGGTGTAAGTTGATAATTTACAGGTTTCTTGAATAGAAACTGCAGCTTCATTTCTAGAATTTATTGTTGAATCAAGTGTATCCATTGCCTTATCACAGCATAATTATTACAGTCTGCATACTGTATAATATATTATACATCGTCTCGTATTTTACATCACAAAATTTGTAGCAATGGAATAGGGGTCTAGATAAAACGTGAAAGATGTTTTTCAATGGAATACTGTAGGCCTACTGTTGTAAATACAATATAATAATAACAATAATAATTATTATTATTAAAATAATTCGAAAAATTCTTGGACCGAGAAGAACTGAAAACGGCTACAGGTTACAAAAATTCAAAAGTTGAAGAATTTTCTAACATAGAAGCGGACATGAGGAAACGACGCTTTAAATTTTATGGGCATCATGAGGCTTCCCAATTATAGGCTTACAAAAGAATAGTGCAATATGTGTCTTCCTTGGCCTATGGAGGAGAATGGATCCGAAACATTAAACGAGACTTAGTACTTGCCAAAATTAATAATGAAGAGATTAAAATTAAAGATAACTTCAGAACGAAAGTTGAAAAGTGGGAAATAAAGCCAGAGGTAAAGCCACCAAGAACCGGCACTAAATGGAGCGATGAAAGAAAGGCTGCTTTTGCACAGAGAATGAAAAGTTGGTGGGCAAACAAAAAGAACACCTCAAAGTCCCATAAATGAATCATTTTCACTCAGCGTCTTCCAATTAGGGAGCTCTACGACAAATAATAATAATAATAATAATAATAATTCAAATTATAATAATAATAGTTGGCCTCCACATCACCCCTTACAGCCAACCCGTTCCACCACATGGCGCCAAGTGACTATAGTGAGTAAAAATGCTTAGGCTTTTTTTGTGCAATAGAACGACACAGGTCTTTGTATATTGCAACCGTCAATAGATAATGAAGATAAATCATCATTTTATGTTCATCTTAGGATTCTAGTAAAGATCTCACTTTTCTCTTAAATATGTTGGATGCTTCGAAAAAAGCAATTTGATTTGACAATTTATTGCCGACAGCAATGCATCTCTCTACAGGAGCAGTGCAGCTTCTTATAAAAGGATGAATTAAGATATTGTATCTGAAAGGGTAATTATGGAACAAAAAAAGACTATTGGAATGAAATAAGTGTAAGGAGAACGAGTTATAATGTAATCTCTTAATAAATTAAAGCTTTATTCATATTTTTGAAAATAATTAAATGAATATTTGATTAATAGAAAAATTATTTTCTTTGATAAGTACGCTATATTACTATCAGCGTTTCAATCAGCGACCACATAGTATAATAGACGGAGTGATCCTATTACTACAGCATTACGGGTGGTGAAGCCAATTCCGCCATCATGGTTAGGTATAGAAACGCGAAATGGAGCTCACAGAAGCTCAAAATTGTAGTGCGCGAGTTTCAAATACATCGTCGTTTAGTCCCCTTAGGATTAAGTTAAAATTTTCAAATTTGGTGTTCTTATACCTAATAAAACACTGATTCTAATGGTGTAACTCAAATTACCAGTTTCCAGTTTATTCAACTTTTACGAGTAAAAAAGTTGAAAGTTTTTCATACATTTGAAAACGTGACATGAAAAAGTTGGTAAGCGAGGAAATTTTTCATCTTTAGGGTAGGCAAGTTTCGTAAGCGAGAAAGTTTTAGATAAAAAGTTGAATTTTATTTTTCATTTGAACATTTTTTCCTAAGATCAGCCGTTCCTGATATTCTCGGTAGAACATAGACGAGAAAACGAGGCGAATCCGATTAATTCCGTTGCCTCAACGAGCTCTTCCCTCTAAAACATACTGTGTACCTTTTCTCAAGAACCATTTCAATAATAGATTTGCCTATATATTTTCACGTAATAATTGAATATATTCCAACTATAGATTTGCCTATATATTTCACATAATAAATCTCTTAATCAGCTAATCGACAATAATAATGGGAATAATAATGCTAATAAATCACTCTATCTTATTCTTACCAAGTGAACACTGGATTGCGATTTGATGTTTTGATTTGAGAACTGTTGGAAAATTACATATAAGCATAAAATAAAGCTACTCATCTCAGCACAAGCACATAAAGAAATGTCATGAGGGAACCATTATATCCTTTTGATGACATCATACATTCATGAGAATAATTTACCAAGAAAAATTAGTGTCTGTCATCTGTATATCTACCGTAAATATAAAATGAATAATATACACAGAATATCTACAGATATCTACAGAATAATAAAATGCGAAAATTAACTTACAAACGGAATTTTATTGAATTTACAATAAAAATAAAAAAGAAAGAAATGGAAACCTGAAAATACAATGAGTAGTAGTTCTTAAAGTCTCATATTTTTTAATTTAAATTCATACTATACCATAGTATAGAAAGCAAGGGAACAATAAAAGAGAAAAACAAAATATTACATACAGTATTGACAATCAATCAAAATAACAATGAAGAACAATATTATAATTATTATACAAACATTACATTCATAACTCTAAAAATTTCAATTTAACTAAAACCTTTCATTTTAAATAAACTTTACTGACCCATAAATGTAATCGTTTTCACTAAGTGACTTCGAACTCTGCTTTTGTGTAATGTAGCACTGAATGTTTTACAATGATGATGTAGTCGTATTTTGAAATATTTTTTACAAATGGCTTTCATTACTAAAATGATATGATTGAGCTCAGGTTCTTGTTCAAAACAATGTTCTCCTGGGAATAGATTCACCCCGATACATTTTTTCAAAACTGAACTAATCATTTTATCCTCAAGCTGCTTCACTTTTGTAATGTCTCCATTGATAATAGAGAACTGAGATAGAACTGAGCGAGACCTTGTCGGAGCGCTCGCTACTGGAGTGATTCACTCAAGGCCGCCGCCATCATGGTTGGGTATTGGCGCTAGAGCTGGCTTCAAAAGTCTGTCTGCATGCTCCGTCTATTATACTATGTGGTCGCTGGTTTCAATGAGCAGAATGTGACCTTGGGAAATATATTCTTTTTTACTGTATAACTGTAAATGTTGTGTAGAGACGAAGATATTTAATTATGAGAAAGAATATTAATTTTTGATTATCAACTTTATGGACTTATCGAACATTTATTTCTGGCTACATAACGGATAAGGTAGATTCTTCATCACTTTTCAAATTTTATGATTTTTCACTATGTACGCGTATATTCTTCATTTTTATTTTTCTATTATAAGAAAATATTCTATACAACTAATAAAAGGAATTCTTTCGTTTCATTCGTTTTAATTACTTTGAGGAGTTATCACAAAAGTTTTGCAAAGAATATTAATAGTGTTTTCATTCATAATACTTGTGACTCTGTTATTTTTTAGTGTTCATCAGAGTGGAAGTTGACAATTGCAATCAAATTTTCCAATTTCTATTATTTCTCATTCCTTCTTATTAATTCCAGTACCCCCTATTTCAATGTCTTAGACACCAGAGTTATCAAAAGAGAAGAGTTCCTGAGATATTACTTCTCAATTACTTTTTAGCTCCACTCAACTTTCCCTCAATACTTCAGAAACTTCCCGGTCCATTTACTTCCGAAATTAGAGGTGCTTATGAGCCACTAAATATGACCAACTTTCTTCCAAATGGCTCTTATGAGATCGTTTTGTTGACTCACGTTTCTAGTATTTATTCTTAACAATAGTCTCATATCTTGTGCATTTGGACATTTGCTCTGTTTGTAGGGTTAGAGAAAGGAAGAATACAAAAAATTAGAAGTTTGGAAAGATCTACTTTCTAATTTACTCACAGATTATCATATTACTAATGCTTTCAACTGGCACTACAGTACTTCAATCTATATTTACTAAAAGTAAATATTAGTAATAAGTCAATATTGTATCTCTCTCAACTCCTGACTTTTATTTTGTGTTTTGGTGTAAGATATGTTGACCAATTAACATGGAGGTTCTTTCGATGTTTGAAGCTCACATTATGGAAATGCACTAAATTCCTATCTACAGTTCTTTTGTCAACAATATTGAATAGAGGATTTTTCTCCTTACTGTTCAGTTTTCACACACTTCCAATAAGTAAGAGCCATTCACATTCACATGGCAGAGTATTCAGATTTCATGATCATGGCTAATTTCAACTCATCGTTTGTCATACGTTGCCAATGATTATACAAATTTAAATTGGCCAAAACAGATGTAGCTCTAAAATTTCTCTCAAGTATAGCCCATCTGAATTTTCCTCAGATATAGTTTCTCTAAGAAAGAGGAGAAGGAGGAAGAAAATGAGAAGAGGAAGATCTTTGTGTAATGAGGAAAAGCATTATGAGGAGATTATGATGGAAAATGGAGAGGGAATAATATGGACATGAATGAAGAATATGTAGTATGAGGAGGAGGAGGAGGAGGAGGAGGAGGAGGAGGAGGAGGAGAGGAGGAGGAGGAGGAAGGAGAAGGTGGAGGAGTAGGAGGAGAAGGTAGAGAAGGAGGAGGAGGGAAGAAGGAGGAAAAGAAGGAGGAGAAGGAGGAGAAGGAGGAGGAAGAAGGAGAAGAAGAAGAGAAAGAAGAAGAAGAAAAGAAGAAGGAGAAGAAGAAGAAGAAGAAGAAAAATAAGAAGAAAAATAAGAAGAAAATATGGAGAATAGAAGAAAGAAAGTTGTCTAATAAGTTAGGGAAAATTAAGTTTGAAAATTAATAGCTTGAAGCTGTGGAAGCAAAGCTAATACGCATTTCAAATGAAGAGGAAGTAACATAGCAGTAAAAATATGATAAAGTGGGAGCGAATCGAGCATGAGTAAGAAAGTCGGGGAAGAAGTAGAGGGTGGTTGAAAAAGGAAATCGGATGAGACGTAAAATGGTTCACGCCAAATAAAGAGAAAGAAAAAAGGATTAGATTAGATTACAGTATTTACTTTATTCATGTAGATTTAGTTGTAGGATTAAGATGGAAAGCAAAGATGTGATGAGGGGTAGAGAAGAGGGATAAATGAAAAAGATTGAAAACAGATGGGAGGAGAAAAGGATGGAGATAAAGACTAGAAGAAGAGAGAAGAGTAAGAGGAGGAAAAGGGAACTCAGACTACAAGCAACCGACTATCCTTGAAGAGGTCGAAGCCTCTGCTCGGCTGGACAGTCTGGACTCAGATCGCCCCTTTTTGTACTAACTATTCAGAAAACATCGCTAAAAAAAAGATGAAGACACCGGTGGGCGGTGTAGTCCATAACTGGTGATTAGAACAGTAGCTTCCACTTCCATCCACTGTTGGCATCAGCCTTGTGAGTTTCCGCTTCTCGCCCCGCCCACAAACTACCAAATAAAACTGTTCTTATTTCCTTATAAAGTGTACACGTTTATACTTGTGTTCCACCACAAGTCTTCACGTAAACCGCTGATGAAACAGAAACCTATTCAAAGCTTCAAGTTTAAGTTAAAGTTTATATTCTTTAAGTTAATATTCTTTAAGTTGAGTTATAGTTTAAGTTAGCTTTTAGTTTAAGTTAATATTCTTTTTCACTCTGCTGATATTCTTTCTGAGCATAAGCCTCGTTGTCTACTGGAACCGTTTTCGTCCGATATGCTTTCATTGAATCGAATGGCCAGCTGTTTGGACGAAAACGTCCGATCGTCCGATATGCTAACATTGGATCAAATGGCTAGCTGTTTGGAGGTCGGACGCTTTTGGATGAAAGCGGCTTCAGTGGACAACGAGGATAAAGTAAGGCCCACATGAGCCTTAGGGCCTGTTCACATGGTGGGCGGCTTACGAGCGGTTTGCGAGCGTTAGCAAATTGTGGGTTCGAACACATGACAGCGTTTCACAGACGGTTTTACAGCGTTTTAGACTCCGTTTGGGTTCAGTAACCTGGCTTGTAATCAAGTTGGAAAAAGGCTTCAAGAATACTATTTTAGAATACTTCTTAAAAGAATTCAGAACAAACAAAAATAGCACATTTGAAAAATCAGGATGTTTTCACTTTATTCACTCCTGATTTCTGAGGTTTGAGTCCATTGCAGACTATTTTGTGTCTAAACATTTTATCTCTTCAATTAATTCTTCACATGTTATACTGATTTTAATACGTAACCTGTTTATTGATCAAATAATGAAGTAATATTATACGTTAATATGAGACGTTTTTCCCAACAGAGGAAAATGGTGTTTTCATAAATGCGAGAAAAATGAATAGAAATTTGATAGCGAAATTGTCTGAGAGTACAGTACTTCAAGATAACCATTTCATGCAACTCATTTGTTCTTAAAGAGCCCGGATTTTCAGCAAAATCCAAGTTAATGACGCTAAAACAATACATGCCTGAAGAAATTAATACAAATACTGTAATGAGAAAAACTGCAGATTAAATTGTGAAGGGTACTCACTCACATTATCAGTTCCAAGAAGGATGCTTGTACAGGAATTAAACTCACCTGGAAAATGAGAAAAGAGGATTATGAAAAATTGCAGTTTTCATTACTTCGCACGAACAAGATATTTTTCATAATAATTACAGTAGCTTTGCACGAAAAGCTTCGGAGAAAATAAAATAATTTTCTAATGTTTTCAATAATCCAACAAGAAATTTTATCCGACATGAAAATAATTTAGTTTTGAGTCAGGTGAAGCTGATACCGTGTCTAATTGCAAATCAAATCCAGGATTCCACGTACTGAAGAGTCGAGTACCAGTACCAAGCTACAACCAATATGCAGATTAATTTGTTGAAGCAGTATTGAATTCAACATGTCAGAATTGGAATATTTAGTTTTTGAGTTCAATCATATTGCTGCTAGGTTACATTGATTTCTAGTTACAGTAATATTATTGGAATTGTGGTACGAGATTGCTAATTTAGTTTGTAAAATGAGTTGTCATAACGAGAGAAACAATCTATTTAATCTAAATCTGTTTTCAATCTATACATTTTGGATTAATTTTGGAATCGACAGTTCTATATGAACAGATAGAGAATTTTGTTGACGTGTAATTTACTGATATTGAAAATGACTGTCATTAAATTGTAAAGTCATAATATTATTACAATGATTTTGAAAACTTTTGTTTTGGTTACTTTCAAACTTCAGTTTGTTTTTCTACTTCAAAAGTTTTCAAAATCAGTGTAATAGTAATTCCACCAGTGAAAAAAATGGATATACAACACCATAATATTTTTTCGACTGAGTTGAAGAGTTATGAGTTAATGAGTATTGAGTTTTGAGTAATGAGTATATGAGTTATGAATATGAGTTAAAGAGAATGGTGCTTTCTTTGTTAAATTATTGGTACAGCTTTTAACAATGAAGCTTAACAAAAAAAGACTACCATCATAGCCCCCTCTAATTAGAGGAGGCTCTGTATTAGAGGAGGCTATGCTATCATACACGAAGGAAACACTGCCAACTTCAAAGAATGGATCTCCATTCTATGGAAATACCTTTCTTTTCTGCAAATGTCTATTATTAATTGCAAAAAATAATTAATTACACCAATATCTTCCACAGACAACTATTTTTTTATAACAAGAAACAGCAACAGGCATCCAGAAATATTCTAATATGCAACAATCTCCTAATAATCCAGATATCTCCTAAATCGAAAAATACACAAATCAAATGAAATCAAATTTTTCCTGAACAGTAGGTACAGTTGGACTACGGCAAGATTGTTTTCTTGAGCGTCTTCTGCTTCTTCCCACTGACCTTGAGACGTCTTTCTATTCCTCACAGGTCTTCTGCACTTTTTCTGAACTCTACCAGAGCTATAAAATACAGTGCTTCGTGTTTGACACGCACAATTCATGCAGTGCCACAACAGTAATAATTTTATACCGTATACTGTTATTTCCAACATAATTGAACTGTTATACTAATAGTAACACAGTAATAATAGTAAACATTGTAATATTGTCACTTCGTTGTTTGGAAATTGAGCTGCTTTTCATACAGACAGACAGAATAAAACTTCAATTTAAAAAAGTACATGGTAATTAGCATTCACCGAATTCTCGCAAATAAAGGTCTGTTGTCGATATTCATCGTTACAAAAGTCAAAAAATAATTAAAAGTTGTTCCAGTTAATTTGAATTACCGGTATATTATTCATAATAATGTTTGTTGCATCAATTTGAAACATCAGAGGATTATCTCATTCCTGTTTTTTGCAACTGACAATAGAGATTATTCTCTTGTCTATTGATTATTCTCTTGATTATTCTCTAAATGTGGAGAAAATTCAACGGCATTACAATTATAATTTTGTATTTTGATTGAAGATAATCAAATAGAAATAATAATTGTAAGTTATATCTTGGAAAAACATAGCAATGCAGTATAAAAATTTGCATAAAGTTAAAAATTATATTGATACGATTAATAATTATTTTACTATTATATTACCTCATCAATCAAGGTCATGCTCAATTCTTCATGGCTACTTCAAGCTCAACAACAGTTCTTCAGTTTTCTTTTTAAAAACTTTTTCGTATTCTCAACAATTCTCGAACATGTTTAATAAAAATCTTCTTATTAACATGAATCTTCCCAAACAAATTTTGTGATTGTAGATCCTACAACCTACTTGTCAAAATATTATAGGCTATTCTTATTCAGGTGACAATATCATTCAAAGATGTAATTATAATCAGATTCATTTGATTTGACGCTTGGCCTTAGATGGATAGATAGATAGATATTATTTCTTTGCCATTGTACTCTACGGTCATCAGCAACGTCAAGAATTAATAACCTCTCTCACGTTTGTTCATTTGCCAAGCGTAAAATTAAATGAATATGATTGTATATCTTATACATGTGTTAAAAAATTTGAAGAGAGATTTGGAAGAGAATACAAAATTCTGAAAAGAGAAGCAGTCATTCGTCTGAAACTTCTTGAATTTCTTTAGTCATTAATTATAAATTATCCATTTTACAGAATATTCAGAGGTTTTTTGCTCATTAGTGGACTTAAATACCTTTAGTGCACAATACAAGCAGCACGTCTCCTACTCACAATGCTATGCTATCCATTTTTTTCTCTCAATTTTCCATCCAATTCGGTTACCTAATCGCTTTAAAAAATTACTTGGTTTGTAATGGCACTCTTTTCAGTTACAGGCAAATAAGGAAATGAAGATCAGCTAGCATCAATAGATAAGTTTATTAATAGATAAGTAGACCAATATTTGGGGAGGGGAGGGGGGTTTGCAGCGGCTAGTACATTACTTAACTGATGCTGCTGTTATCCGTCACCATTGTATAATCAAGGCTCAAGGGCATTTTTTGTGGGAACAAAACACACTGTTAATAAAAAGATTCGACCTTCGGGCGATATCATTAGTGGCTCATTCAAACTAGTTCCGGGTCCACGTTTGTTTATTATGTAAAACAAGAGAAAAACTAGTTTCGCAACATCTCGAATAATAGGCACCTGAGGTAGTTGAATTGAGTGAACAAACTTCTCAATAAGAGTGTGACAAAAAACCCGGTTACAATTACAAATTCATGATTGACTTTTAATTGATGAATACGTCAGGGAACAACAACAAGTTGAGAAGCTCAAAGCTTTGGAAAATGGAGATATGGTTGAAATAACAGATATAAAAAAGAATAAGAAACGGGGTTCCCAATATGTCAAGGAACAACAATTGGTTGAGACGATCAAAGAAATAAAGAGATATTGTAGGAATAAGAGATAAAAAGAAATGTGGGAATGAAAAGATCTAATCTGCCTCATGTTATTTAGATCACAGATTCCAACTGTCATAAACACTTCACAGGATAACTCAATCTGAAAACTATACAACCAGAACAGAATTTACTAGTGTCTTTTGACTAGTGTTTTACTGTTTATTACTGTGCGTAAGTAATCTCCCCCATTTTTCTAAAAAGCCAAAATATCTTATTGTTTTGTTGATATTTTTTACATTTACACTTGCAAGCTAGCACTTTTTCTCAGTTTAAAAATTCACAAAACTTGTTTTTGTAGTGTTGAAATGGCAGCAAGTTAAATGCGATCGGATGCTGACGATTAAGGTGGAAGAAAGCCAAATCCAAATCAGGTCAATTCTGCGTTAAATGTGTAGAAACAACAAGACAAGAGAGAACGCAAACGCAGACAAATCTAGTTTGATTCGTGTCTATAGAGGAGAAAAGAGAAAATCGTAAACTCGTCACTAAACATTAACAATTAATAACCTGGTTGGCGGAAAAGTCAACTGCAAGAAAGGTCAGTATCACAACAGCCTTCATCTTTTGCATTTTCAATAGAGTTTTGGAAATCGAGAGTGAAAATTATGGAAAATCATCCACAATGTATTAATTTTGTATAATACTGCAATACTATTAAAACGATTAAAACATTATCAATTATTTTAACATGAAAAACTATTTTGAGCCTCAATCAAAATATCCTTCTACTGGTTCCAAAAATCATAAAAATTCACTGAAATTGGTGGATTGGAAAAGATCAGTAATTGTAGTAAATATTATTGATATACAGTATTTCTGAATTCACTATTCTGGAAAAAGCTAGAAGTAATCGAAAAGTGGCAAGCTATATCAGTAAGTCAGAACAATCTAGAATTATTTTTGTCTCCAATTAAATGAAATATTTCATTATATTGAAAATTACAGAATAATTAGAATTAGATTCATGACGTGTAATTTACTTTGACATCTAACATTTTTCAAAATTGATATTACGAGATCCGATAATAGGTAATCGAGAATTCATATTTTCTTTGTAGTAGGGGGAATTGATTTATTCATATTGTTGGTATCTATTATAATCGTAATCCCTGCTGCTGAAAATATTAATATAAATCAATTCTATGTTATGTTATACTGTATTATATACATATACAGTATCAACTATAAATATATCAAGCCGTATTTGTCCAAGAGTAATTGCATATTTGTGAACTGGTCCTCAATTACAATAAAAAACGAATCCTATCAATAATCACTTAATAATATATTAACCATGTAAGGGTTTATATAAAATTGAAAGGTATAAATAAAATTTATAATTTCTCCGTAAATATAACGATGAATTTTGTACTTTGAGTATTGTCTTGTATTGTATTTCTTGAGAAATCAACATTTTTATTTATTTAAAATATAGTAACATTGTACCATTATTTATCATTCTAATGAGCCTATTGAAACGTAGAATTTCGATATCATAATCTAGTACAGCACAGTATTCATAAAAACACCTAGCTCCTCAGCCACAGGCATTAGCCCATGTGAGGAGCCTTCTTCAAATAATTTCTGTATTCTGCTGTACAGTGCATACGACGCAGAATAAATAAGAATAGAAGAATGAACAATTTCGAATTTAATTTAATATAAAGATGAGCAAACAAACCAAGAATGAGTCAATAATTACTACAAAATAGTTATTGCAGGAAGGATAATGTGAAATTCAGTCCAAATATCAAATTATAAACATTGTCCTGAAATGCCAAAATATCAGGACTGTAAATGGCAAAACGGTCAGATGATAGATCATCTTGATCAATAGAATACTAGACTTGAAACGAAACCGGTTTCAAAAAGATTTCGAATGGGCTCAAACTCAAAATCACATGACAAAAAAGCACATGTGGATGGTGAATGCATAGAATGGCAAGGAAAGACAATAAATAATTCTGACAATGAATAGGAAAGCAACTTTCGGCAAGAAACGTTTGGTTCTATCTTTATTCAAAACCGGAATTTCTTCCTTGTTTGGAGAGAAACAAAAGTCTAGAGAGACAATAAGAATCGGAGAAAGAAATCGGAATAAAGAAATGCATAAGTGCAAAAAGAACAAGGAAGTAGAAAGTAGGAACTATTATTTGAAACAGGTACCAAGAATAACAGAGCAAGCGCGAGACAATAAGTTATCAGGCAAACATTGGAACGTGCCAGACAAGCGCTGATTTTGGGTACTGAAAGATAAAGAAAGATAATGGGCGAGAAAAAGAATAGAAGTGTGAAACTCGGAAATAGAATTATTAAAACAAAAAGGAATATTTACAATAGAAATGCAAAGATGCTTTTTCTAGTTTGTATTGTCCAATGCAGAGAGTAGAGTGTGGAAAAGGCAATGTTTTCAAATTTTATGTTTCAACTATTTATAAAATGATCTTGAAACTACAGTATGAACATTTTTATTCCATATTATTCTCTTTGATACTCGGTTATCCGTTATTGTACTAAATTTTACTAAATCGGTCTGCTTCAATGGATCCACCCAATCAATAATTGTGGAATTTATTCGACCTGAAAGCAAGAAATTTGCTCCACTTTTTAGTTTGTCTTATTTGAGAAGAGGAACTTTTTGTTGAGCGATTTTTGTTTCCACAATTGTTGGGATAACTAGCAGATCAACATTTTGTTGATCAAGTTTTGGTGTAAACACAACTTTTTAAAGAGTAAACAAAGATTTCATTCTCAACTGGATAGCACAGAAAATGAAGAGTCATTATTCTGTATTATCAGTGACTATAGACAGCAAGACTCTGAATCTGTATCATATCTGACCATAGTTAACTGAGTAATCGAATGAATTGAGAAAGTTTCAAAATGTCTGTGAGAAATGTCCGTCTAGGTCACTGACCTCTCCTCAAAAGTCATGATAGACAACAGACAACTGAAAACATGTTAGGGCTTTACGAGAAAGTAACTCAGGCGTCACTATCACTGAAAATCCAGAAACTATTCTGTTTTCTTGAAATTTGCCATTGCTCGGCAGAAATTTGCCCAAAACCTAATATCCATTTAGTTAGTGGATGACCCGAATTTCCGGCAATCGAGCCGATTTATCGGACGGGTACTAGTTGAGTTGTTAGTCTTTTCCTCCAGAATTTTCCTCGAAGATTAAGTCAGTCTACTTCTGGAAAAGCGAAAGTTTGGTGCGGCCATTTCCGTCGTCGAGGAAATTTTCGCAAGACGTTAAACCAGACCCGAATCTTTCCATTGGCATTTTACGACGCGTTTGTTTATTTCGGCTAGTGTGTGTTTGTGTGTGTTGTGCCTTTACTTCTGTTGTATTAATCTGGAAACCAGCCAGAAGCTAGTTTAGTTCCACTCTCTTTATCGGGGCCCTAGATTTTCGCCTTCTATACGTGAAACAGTGTATTCTCTTTTTGTCGTTTCCCGAATCCTTTCCCCGATAAATTCTGGTTTTTGTCACGGAACCAATGTGGAGGAAAACTGTTGAAAGTAATTTCTAACTTTTGTAATTTCAACATACTGATTTATCAACATAAGAACAATAACTTTCATCGCTCGATTCAAAACTACAGTGATAAGCTGATGATCTGTTTGAAAAATGTTTGGTCTAATGTTTTAATTATCCACTCGCCTGCATGCGATTTGTTTGCAAAATGTTTGGTTAATGTTTTAATTATCCACTCGCCTGCATGCGATTTTATTATAGACTCCCAAAAGACTAGATAGTTTTTGAAAAGTCTATTCAGTAATTTGTCAAAATAGAATACATTTTCAAGCAATTAAATATCAAACACGTTATAACAAGATTACAAATTATTTTTTATTGTTTCATAATTCATCCAACAATTTGAATTGGATAAATACTATATTCCACAGTTTTTGTTTTTCAAATACATTTCCAAGTTTTTCCAATTAAAATCAATCAATTTTTTAAACCTTATGAGAATGAAAGACATCTATAATACTTTAGAAACGAAAAAAGGATAAAAAGTTGAGATGTTGATTCCAATCAATTGACACTGTTCGAAACCATTCTTTCTAATGTTTTATGCAATAAACTTTACTTTAAAATGTATAGAGCCATGTTGTCACTTTTTATGAATGAGTTGCAAGAATTGAATTGCTTCAAAAAAATAGCTTAGTGCTGGAATTATTTGAGAATGAAGGAATATGATTTATTTATTTATTCAGTAATTTACATTAATTTATCAAATACTTGATAGAAGGTTCAACAGGCTTCAGTCTGGCTTCAGGCAAAACTGACCCTTTTCAATTCAACAATCCAAAAGTTATGTATAACAGTCCAAATCTAGATTATGAAGCATATACAGTTTTAAATATACATTATATAATATAGAATATTATCGTCGAAATATGTCTATGTCTAAAATTTCATTAAAATCAAATTCAATACAGTGTAATGAATCCAACGATTAATATCGGATGTAAATGATCATTCAATAATTTTGGTGAATTCTATTAAAATCTTGGAATTATCGTTTATATAGTAAAAATCGTGTATAGACTTCCCTCGATGTGTGAAATTTGAATAACAAAGGAAAGTTAATAGTTATATCGCTAGCTAACATCTTCACTTTTACATGCATACAGTACATCACACCAACAACACACTTTTAATTGATCAAGCTCAAGGTAAATAGGGAAATCGCGAAGAAAGTGCGCACGCATTTGTATTCAGAGCAATTATCAGTGCTGAAGCTGCTATGGCCTTGATTTCCATCCGTCAAGGTTTCACATTGCTGTCAGGTGTGTGCAGAGAGGGAGAGGGAGAGTGTGAGAAACGAGTATGTGAGTGTGTGAAGAGAAGTAAACGAAGAGATAATCGGAGGAAGCAAGTGTGGAAGCAAAGATATGGATGAAGGCAAAAGTAGTTGAACTAGATTTGGAGCGCGCAAAGCTGACAATGGTGAGAGTGGAATTAAAACAGTCATCAAACTGATATCACGATGAGAAGCGCGGAAAAGTCACTCAACAATCAAGTGTTTGGCTTATTAGGAAACTTATAAGTGGAAAAGTGGGTGTTTTTGATAACAGTATTGTAAATCATTTCGCTCTTCATTAAAACAGTATTTTGTGCTGGCTTGAAATTTCATTTTTCAAAGATATTTCCTGAAAGATTTCTTCTTACTAATTACATTTTTCGAAAATACTCCTTGCTAAAAATACTACTGTTTTTTAATTTGAAAATTATAGGTAAATATGGATGGGAATTCGATGGAATCGATCTGTACCAGCAATAGTTAAATGAGTATTATCCCAGAGAATAATGCGACTGATTATAGAGTAAACAGATTTATCCTGAATTTTTATAAAAGTGGAATTTAATGTGATCTACCGAATATGATCCTACAAGATGAGAAGGATGAGAAGGATGATCAGGATGAGAAGCGCGGAAAAGTCACTCAACAATCAAGTGTTTGGCTTATTAGGAAACTTATAAGTGGAAAAGTGGGTGTTTTTGATAACAGTATTGTAAATCATTTCGCTCTTCATTAAAACAGTATTTTGTGCTGGCTTGAAATTTCATTTTTCAAAGATATTTCCTGAAAGATTTCTTCTTACTAATTTCATTTTTCAAAAATACTCCTTACTAAAAAATACTACTCTTTTTATATTTGAAAATTATAGGAAAATATGGATGGGAATTCGATGGAATCGATCTGTACCAGCAATAGTTAAATGAGTATTATCCCAGAGAATAATGCGACTGATTATAGAGTAAACAGATTTATCCTGAATTTTTATAAAAGTGGAATTTAATGTGATCTACCGAATATGATCCTACAAGATAAATGCAAATTGATAATCTCTATAGACCTAGACTAACCACATTCTTGTCTCATCTAAGGCCCTCAATAAAATACAGTATTAGCATCGGTGAGATGCTTAGCTCAGGGGTAGTACAGCTATTTAATCCCTCAGATAGATGCGTGAAACTCACTTGTATTGACACAATACAAGAGCTCTAATAGATCAGGTTAAATCAAGAAAATGAATCAACAGCTTCCTTGAATAGATTACAAGATAATGAAACCCTCTGTCATCAACTTTTTCTATTACCATTCTATTGCACTTTCTCCATTATTCTGCGATTACATTCGTTCGAAATCGAATGATCACACAGATTTTCTTACTTATTATGACATCAGAGACAACATCAAACGAATGAAAACTCAACATTTCCATTAAATTTGGTTCTACCCATTTCTCTCTGAATATCATCTACTTCAAAATACATTTTTATGTGAAATACATTATGTTTATCCAATTATTATAATTATCAACTCGAAATAAGAGGAACAACTTAATATAATTTGAAAATAGAAAGGGCTGTTCAATTATTATTTACCATGGTCAACTGATCTATTTCATGTACATTGTACAATATTTTAAACTTGATATTTTAATGGTATTCGTATAAATAGTTTTCATTACATTTCCGATAAATCATAGCCATGTATTTTGCAAAGTAAACTTGAAAATAATTTCAAACTTTTGGAAACTCAACATTACCATCAAATTAACTAAACGCCACTCAATTTACTCTGTATATCACAGTATAATTGTATAATACAATTATACTGTGATACTATACTATACTATACTATACTATACTGTGAACGTGAACTATATTTTGAATATTGACTTCTATGGCTCCTTTAGGAATCAAGAAAGTGAAGAAAATTTTGTTCATCCAATTATCAATTTATGTGGACTTTTTTAGATATCAAGAAAAGTGAAGAAGTCACCCACTGCTCCATGACCTTGATAACAACCGAATTGTTTTAGTGGGCCTGCTTTGTTTTTATGGAATCATTTCGTCTGCCTACCAAAATCTCCTCCTCCATCACTTCCTCCTCATCCTTCTCCTCCTCTTCCTCCCCCTCCTTCCAAACAACATCCAACTGAAGTGACCTATTTTCTTTCGGAGCAAACCTAATTCTTCTGGCAGGCTGAAAGTGGTAGTTGGCCAACCGGGATGGTATGGGAGGAAGACGCGTTTTTTCTTCGCTCAGCTTTCATCGATCGTTGACGTTTCCTGCCGCTTTCATTGGCACTGGCTGCTCCACTTTTTCTCTTCTTTCTGCTCTTGGACTCGCTTTCATCTTCCGATTTCCGACTCCGACTCAGACCAGTTCGGTTCCCACACCAACTCCCCGACGACCTTCAACTTGCTACCCAACTGCTCACTTCTGTTTCTAATTGAGATGTCTTGCACTCAGGCCCTTAGGCTAGGCGTACACCGGTTAGTCAAGACAAGACAAGACAAGATTAGTCACGTTTAGTCACAGTAATTCACATAGCTGCTTATGAAGCAGCACACACTGATGCAATGACTAATCGGTGTGTGTTGCTTCACAAGCAACTATGTAAAGTACTGTGACTAAACGTGACTAATCTCGTCTTGTCTTGTCTTGACTAACCGGTGTACGCCTAGCCTAAGGCACCATCTTCAGTTAAACAAAGTTAACAAATCAAAGTTTAAACTTGGTTTAAACTGAGGATTCATAGTTTAAATCAAGTTAAAACTAGGTTTTCTTAGAATTGGTTTAAACGATGATGGTGCATACGGGCCTATTAATGAAAGTTTAAAATTGGTTTAAAATGTGAACAAATATTTTAAACTGAGTTGAAACTACGGTTTGTTAGACTTGGTAAAAGAAGATGGTGCCTACGGGCGTATTAATGAAAGTTTAAACTTGGTTTAAAGTGTGAATTAATTTAATGAAGTTCAAACTAGGTTTTGTTAGACTTGGTTTAAACGAAGATGGTGCATACGGGCACTTTTAACTTTAATTAACACAATTAACTTTCTTATTCATGAAAGTTAAAAATTGGTTAATAGTGTGGATTATCATTTTAAACTAAGTTGAAACTACGGTTTGTTAGACTTGGTTTAATCGGTTGCATCGCATATAGGCGTGAGTAAGCTTTTGCTCTGGCTGTTGGGTGGTATATTCTATCCATTATATTTGGTCGAATCGGAGACAATTCTATTCCTTAATAATAATTATTAACATAGAATTGTTTGTGTTGGTATTGAAAGTTTGCAGTAGGCCTACGCCCTACAATCTATTCATTACGCAAAGGCACCTGCACTGGAAATGAATCACCTAATCAGAGTATTTATAATGAATGAATGGAATTTATTTTCCAAAAACATCCATACGTTTTTAATAATTGAACAAAAATCCAAAGTGAACATTTATCAAAGTATAAAATAGCTTAATTAGTCTTCAATTTATTACATTCTTTGTTCAACTGCTAGCATTCGATTTTCAACTCCTTAAATTCTTCAGAAAGACAATGTTCTTGATTTTGAAGTACGTGGTGGTGTTGAGTTCACCTTTAATAATTCCTGGTGAACTCAACAATTATTGATATCGAACTAAATGTTGTCTTTGAACTCAACATCAATATTAGAGTCAGCCATGGATTTATTATCTAATTTAAGTTTCATCAATACGATAAACTGCATCTTATTAGTTATGATCAATATTGAGATCTGGTACGTCCCTGTTATCTCATTTAATGAAAAAATAATAATCATTGAATTTGCAAACGAGCAAGCATGCACTTGAAAAGATTATAATAATAACAATTTGTTCTCATTAAATTTAGTTTCACTTAAATAACATGAATCGGGAATGATTCATCAAAGTTTTCATAACCAACAGTGTTGCATTCATAGCCAACCATGTTTCATACAGTTGAAGCCCAAATTCACAGATTTCAATGGAAATATTAAGTTTCAAGCTTGATGCAAAATTCATTCATGAAATTAATAATGTTCGAGTTACATTTTACAGTAAATTGTGAAAGGTACTTTGTAAGCATTATTCTCCGCTTATAAATTCATTATAAACAGAATGTTACCGTATAACAGTAGAGAGCGGATGTCTGAAATTGTTCAACTATCAGAAACTTGAAACTAAACCCCGCGTTTGAACAAACATGTCTGAATTCTGAATATCAGCTCTCTCTAATAAATTAGATCATCCATTTTCCCTTAACAGCCACCCAATGCTTTTTAGTATCTACCAAGCAACTCATATACCAGTGGTTATATATGGGTAGTATTATATATGATAGTATTATATATATGGGTTATATATATGATAGTATTTAATGCTTAAAGTATAATTCATGCGCCTACCTAGAAAAATTCTACTATATTATTCGAATATTAAAAATTGATTGGTAATGACAAAAAGAATCCATTACCATATCTTTGAATTAATTCATCAGTGAACAAATAAAAGTAGAGAATGCTTTTTCTAATAAATAGGACGGACGACCTGATTGATGCTTGTGGAGTGTTCTCATTTCGTAACGGCGCTGTATTATAGACTGAATAACAAGTGTGTGTTGCGTGCAGTATAAGCCCAATATTGCAGGCGTTCAAGGTTACAGCGCGATACGCATACTTTATCAATATGATGATGAAAAACATGAAATACAATATGATATTTAAAATACAAGAAAATATGATATGTATTTATTAATATGATTTTTGACCGTTCATAATATGTATTGAGAAGAGAATTTTAATAATTGTAGTCCTCCCTGGTCGCACAAAACTGCGACTATTGAACTGCATAAAATAGTTTTCAATCCTCCTCCTTTTCTACCCCTACTCCTCCTCCTTCTCTCATCTCCTCTCCTCATCCTCCTCCTTCTCTCCTCTTTCTCTCCTCCTCCTCTCTCTCTCCCCTCTTCCTTCTCCTCTTCTCTCCTCTCCTTTCCTGTCTCCTCTCCTACTCTCCTAATCTCTCCTCCCCTTCATCTTCTCTCCTCTTTTCTTATTTCCCTCCTCTCCACACCTCTCCTCGCCTCTTCTCTCCTTTTTTTTACTCAACTTTTGTTTCTTATACTTTCCTTTTGTTTCTTATTCTTTCCTTTTGTTTCTTTCACTCTCCTCCTATTTCCCCTCTTATTTCCTGTCTTTTCCTCATTGCCTTTCTCTTTATATTTCTCTCTCTCCCTTCCCCTCTGTCACTTTATATATCTTTTTCTTTTTTTTTCCTTTCTCCTTCCGTCTCTCTTATTATCTTTTCCTTCCTTTATTTTTCCTCCCTCCCTCTCTTACTGTCTCAACCTCCCTCCCTTCCCCTGTTTCTCCCTTATTCTCTTTCTCTCATACTCTATCTTTATCTTCCTCTCTCTCTCTGCACAAATTCCCTTCAACTCAAGGTCATTTTTTTAGGTGGAGTTAGTTGAAAAATTTGATCGTGAACACACAGAGCTAGAAATGAAACATAAGATCACAAGAAAGAGAAGAGAGGACAGAAATGAATGTATTCAAAATAAGCGGATAAACAGAGAAAGTAAGTAATGAAGGTAAGTAATGGTGATGATTTTGTATTCTAGATTTTTTGCAAACGTTTCCTGAGGGAACAACGCTAAACAAATTTAGAGACACAGTTGAGAAAATGGAGGAGAGAGGGGGATAAGGAATTATCAGATAAAAATGTTGATGATGAAAGAAGAGTCATGTCTCGTAGGGAGCGATGATTGAACACTGGAAAGAGGAGGAAGCTAGAAAAGGCAATATGAAAACGAGAGGAGAGAAGGAAAAACGAAAATAGGAAAAATAAAGGAGGAGAAAAGGAAAAGGAAAAATAAGAGAAAAAGAGCAAAATACGAAAGCAAGACTCAAGAGAGAAAAAGAGAGAGAATTTCGAATCCTTGTCCAAGGAGGAAAAAAAATAACTTCTGAGAAGGAAAAACTGACAGGTTGCGGAACGCTTAATCAAAAGTAGTTGAGTGAGCAAACATATGAGTCCCTCTGACATTTTTGTAGCCAGTGGAGATTTGCTATGATTGGAAGAAGAAAGAAAATAGTAAGGGAAGAAGAGAAGTTGAAGGAAAGAGGAGAAAAAAGCGTAGAGGGAAGGGAAGGAAAAGAAAATGTTGAAAGAGAAATGTTTGATTTGGTGAGTAAACAAATAATTTTGAAATCAAGTATGGGAAGAAGAAAATCAGGTGAGGAGATTGGGGAGAGTGAATTGAGGGAAATGGAGATTAAGAGAAGTTGAAGTGCCTGGAAGAATGAGTTTGGAGTAGGAAGAAAGTAAGAGGAAAGAGAATGAGTGGAACATGAGTAAGTGAGAATAGAATAAGAAGTATGTTGCGTAGAAGTAGAAGAGTAAGTGAGAGGTTAGGGATTTGGACGAAAGTAAGTGAAAAGAGAATGAGAAAGTCTGAAGTAAGCAAAAATAGAATGTGAGAGTACGTAAAAGAATGATTTTATATTAGGAAGAAAGTAAGAGAAAAGAGAATGAGAAAGACTGGAGTAAGCAAAAATAGAATGAGAGAGTACGTAGAAGAATGATTTTATATTAGGAAGAAAGTAAGAGAAAAGAGAATGAGGGGAACAATAAGTAAGTGAGAATAGGATAAGAAAGGAGTATGATATTATGTAGAAGTAGAAATAAGTAGAAGAATGAGTGAAAGGGTAGGGATTTGGACGAAAGTAAGTGAAAAGAGAATGACTAAGACTGAAGTAAGCGAAAATATAGTGGGAAGTGAGAGAATGTTGAACAGTTGAAGAATGATTTTATATTAGGAAGAAAGTAAGAGAAAAGAGAATGAGGGGACATAAGTAAGTGAGAATAGAGTAAGGAAGGAGAATGATATTATGTAGAAGTAGAAATAAGTAGAATAATGAGTGAAAGGGTAGGGATTTGGACGAAAGTAAGTGAAAAGAGAATGAGTAAGACTGAAGTAAGCGAAAATATAGTGGGAAGAGAGAGAAAGTTGAACAGAGTAGCGCACTGCGTGCCGCGGAGTTTTCGAGACATATTAAGAGATGAAAAAAGAGAAAATCAAGGGGGTAGATTTCGTCAAACACCCCTCCCCCCACTGCTCATGAAACCTGAAACAAGTTCATGTGTGTTCAAGTCATCAGCAGACTCAACGCTACTTGTTTTTCTCATTTGTTGAAAAATGGACGACTACATGCTGTTTGTTAGTGATGCACAGATGAACATCAAGTTGGCTGTATAGTAATGCAGTTACGTAAAAAATATTCCCCCCGGCAAAATAGCAGAACAGGGGAAACCTATGCTGTCCCAATACACAACAGTGAGTACAAAACAGTTGTTACTGGTTGAAAACTCTTGAAAGAATAATTTCGGTTCTTTTTACCTGGACTGGCAATCCAATAACTTTGTGATTATCAAACAGGGAATTTCACAATGTTATTTCTTCATTACTTGACTCACTTATCATACTATTAGCAGTTCATTTATTCTTATATCTGAACAGTTAAGGAACTCTGAAGTGGATAGAAAAATTATTAATGTTATTTATTTTGAGAATGTCTCACATTGTTTCCTAAGTTTCAAATTATCTCATGTGTTTCATATGTCAATGCTGCATCCAGTCAGAAAGGATTATGACAAATCTCTAGGTTAAACGTTATGCAAGTGATCATTGGATCATTGTTTAGGATTAGCTTACGGGAGAGAGCAAGTAGAAAGATCATGCAGGGTGCGTGAAAAGTATGGAAATAGCTTAATAGTTATTATATTTATATATTTCTTATATTTCTTTATATTTTATACAAATTTGATTTGACGGTAGGTGACATTGGGGATCGTACTCAAATTAAAAATACTACAACTACACTGTGACTTTGAAAATTTTGTCCGCCATCTTGGATCCGCCATATTGAATCTAAGTTCTTTTTTAAATGGGAAAGTGGTCATGTTATACATGATTTTGATACAGAATTTCAAGACAAAATAATAGAAAATCGTTTTTATTAAAGAAAATGACACTGAAAATATGAAAACACAAAATTTCAGTTCCATATGCGTTCAGCATTGCAGATACTTCAGGAAATTGATAAAATATGATCTTCAAAAAATCTCAAGTATTGAACTATAAAGTTTTTTTTACCTATTTGCGTTCGCAGGGTACTAGGAAGTATACAGTATTTCATGTCTTCCATTACAAGGAGATAAACCTCCTGAACACATCGAACCTCCTGAGTCACATCATCGAAAATATGAAGTGAATATTGAACTTATATTCCCAAACAAAATTTATCACCGACCTTCATTTTTCAAGTGAGAATAAAAATAAAAACAATAGTTCATCAGTTGATTAACTCCCTCCTATACCCTCTGTACTCTATACTTAAACAATACTCAAACAACAACCCTCTGTACTCAAAGAATTTTTCTCTACTGTTAAAGTTCAAGGAATAAAGTATAGGGGTTTCTGTATCGAATGATACTGGAATAGCTCAACTGTATTTCAACTCTTTACTCTATATTATATCCTATAACCTCTATACCCCCTTCTGTTCTCCAGTACATCTCCCGGCTTCCAGAAACTAGCAAACAGTTTTACAACCTTAATTTAAAACAAAGTAAACATTAACCACTCGTACTTGAAATAGAGTTGAGCCATTCTAGTATTATTCGATACAGAAAGCCCTGTATTTCCTTGAACTTTCACAGTACAGGAACATTGTGTGAACAAAGTACAGCACAGATCCTCTGATATTTAGATGGGGCGTTGGGAGGGATTAATGCAAACAGTGGCTTCTAGTACCGTACAGGTTGCAGCATCAGTCTAGTCAAGTACCAGGGGAGTAATAGAGTGGGGGATCAGAGCGCAACCGGGATAAGGGCGAGAGGGGAATAAATGGGGAGGGGGGAATCGTGACCTATTTCAGAGTGCTTAACTATACATGCTTTGCCATGAAGCCGCGCTAGCTAACTTTCCTTGCGGCAGTGCTTAAAGCGAGGTGCCTTTGCTTCGAGTGAGAGTAAAAGGCAGAGAGAAAGAGAGAGAGAGAGGGTGAGAGAGATAAGAGAGAGATTGATGAAAGAGAACAGGGTCGAGAGAGTGTTAAAGATGAGACTGAAATGGGAAGGGTGGAGCCATAAAGACACAAGGTTAGTCGCGCTCAAGGACCCTTGTCATTACTTCTGCTTTCATCAAGGACTTCTTGCGAGCGCGAGAATCGCTTCTATCTCCAGACACGCGCGTGGTGCACACTGCTACTAGATTACAGGGCAGGGATGCAAGATCATAGAGCCAGCCAGGTCGAGTGATTATTATCCATCCATCGATATCGAAAATACAAGCTACGATCAATAGAAGGCAGACTCCAAATTCTATTCAGGGTTGAAACGGTGATGGAGCGTTAAGAAACAGGGTTCGAAAAGGGCACCATTGCTAACTGTTTAATTCACATTGATATCTCCTGTAAAAGTAACTATGATATCCAAAAAAAGCTTTGATAAAAATTAATTTCTTAAATCGAAGAAATTTCTTCAATATTCAAAAAACTTCAATAGAAATGACTATCACACAAATCAAAGAACTTACTTACTCTACCTATCAATTTGGAAAATCACTAAACGGTGGAGAGTTATTTCACAAGTACTACATAACTCTACAAGTGAATAGAATTATGGAGAAAGAACAATCCATTAGTCTGAAAGTAGTGATCTAGTCTAGTAGTAAAGAACAGTAGTTATGAAAATCTATTCGTGAATAGCAAAAGTCGATAAATAATTAAATTCTGAATTTTCGGATTATTATGCAATCAAATTGAATAATTATTATCATCAATGAATTGAAGCAATTTGTATGAACTTGTCTTTTATTATTCATAATCATCATCACAATTCAGGAGAAAAACCGTAAGTGGTGAGCCGAGGTTTTCTCTTCTAAATCGTATTATGATTTTTATGCCTGTACCAAAGAAAATATAGAAGAAAATTCATGAGCTTGAACGAAATTGAAGAAAGCTGGGTATGTATGCTTCTTGAGAATTAATCAACGAGATATTAGTAGGCAGTATTGGGATATGAGTACAGTAGCAGAATTACATCAACTATCCAACAAAGAGCACCTCAAAGAAAAATCCAAAACAATTTCAAATAAATTTTCTATTTTGCGAAAACATTTTTTAAAATTATTCGTGATCAATTCTTCCATTTCAACTCATTGCTAAAAGTGACTAGCAATTTTCATTGCTAATAAATGGTAAAGGGTAATAGATGGTAGCAGCTGCGAATAATTCCCCGAATTACGAATAGAATTTCACAAATAACAACTTTAATTTATAAATACTTGGAAAAAAAGAATATAAATTGAAGAGATGGGACATTTTCGGGTAGTGATTTGGAATTTTCCGAACCGGGACGCTTGCGAATTTTCCAGGTCGTCAGGCACTTCGACATTTTTCCAGGAAGATGGAATTCGAGTAGAAGAAAACATAGGTGGGGGGGGGGGGTAGAGGGAGTTGAGTTGATGTTTTATACTTTATAGCGTAGGGCTAATAACGAGTGAAAGGGCCGAATTTTATGGAGAGGGAAAGTCGTTTTGAAGTAGCAAATGAGGTCGAGTGTAGGTGAGTCTGTGTGAAGATGTGAGGGAGTGTTGGTGAGGCAGACAAGAGGTTTTTAGATTTAAACCATCGTTGATGGTGCCGGCGAGTATCAGGTAATGGCTGGGTGAGGTAATCAAGGGTGTTCAGTTGTGGGGGGGGGGGTTTAAGGTGTATCAACAAGGGGGTAGCCTAAGCATGAAGCAAGCGTACATTGGACGCGTTTATTTAGGTTTTACGCGTTTGCTCGAAATTGGATGACCCGGTTGGTAGACGAACTGTTAAGATGGGACGATGTGGGTGGTGGTGGGGGGTTTTTGGGACGCCTCCCCCCAACCTCCGGGTCGTCTGACGGAGTTGTCATGGCAACGGGATGGCTGTAAAAGAGGGAAAGTGAGCGGTGCGGTGCGGAGTGGCAGCGGCACGGCACAATATATTCCGCAGGTCAAGGCTGTCTCGCCCCCACCAGACTTCATGACCTAACCCAGCGCAATACCCACCCCCAGTCACCCCACCCAACTTTTCCTCTAATTTAATGTGCAGTGCACCCTTCCATCCTAACCGCCCTCATTTGAAAGTACATATACACTTTGTCACTCACCTTCTCCCTCATCATCTTCCCCTTACGGTTCTTTAGGGCTCCTCCTTTACGGCCTCCGTCTTCTTCATCTTTTCACATTTATTTTTCTCCGTCCTCTTCTAGTTTCACTCTTCCACAACTTCTCCCATTATCTTTATTACTCCTTCTTCTACGACATCACTATTTCATCTTCTCATCGTCACTACAACTTCTTTCATTTTATTTGTTGTCTCCTTCTTCTACATCACTCTCTTCATCTCCATCTTTTCCGTTCCCTTTCTTTGAAATCCCATCTCCATTTCTCTCCCTCTTCTTCTCCTCGTTCTTCTTTTTTTTATTCTTCCACGTGTTTTTCTCAACCTCTATCAACAGATTTTATTCCTATTCTTCTTTTTATTATCTCTCAATCACTTTTTCCAGCTTCTCTTATTTTTTGTATTCTCTCACTCACATTACCCAGCTTCTTGAACAGCTCCTCATTCACCTAGTTCTCCATCTTTCTTCAACACCTCCTTCTTATTCACCTAGTTCTCCCTCTTCTTCATTTCCTTTTCCTGCTTCTATTCCTAATCATCAATTTATTCTTCTTCCTCTGCACCACTTCCTTCACCTTCTCCTTTCCTTCTCTATTTTCTCCTGTTCCTAAACTTTCTACTTTTTCTTTTCTCCGTCTTCTTCTTCAGACATCTATTCAATCCATCTCTCTTCTCCTTCTCCTAACAACGCCGAAGCATGACTATAAAAAGGGGGCAGTCACTATCCATCCCTCACCTCCTCCACCACCTCCTCCTCATTCACATTCTTCATCTCGTTCTCCTCCCACCCACCTCCTATCACTCCTCCTAGTCCTCCACCTCCACCTCCTTCTCCTACTCCTCCTCCTCCTCCTCCTCCTCCTCCTCCTCCTCCCTCCTCCTCCTCCTCTTCCTTTTCCTCCTCCTACTCCTACTCCTCCTCCTCCTCCTTCTCCTCCACTTTCTCCTCCTTCTCCTCCTCCTCCTCCTCTTCCTCCTTCTTCTCTCTTCCTTCTCGTAACAACCCCGAAGCACGACTATGAAAAGAGGACCAGTCACTCACTGCCTATCTTTGCTGCTTGCAAATCGTCCCGTCTCCATCATGACCCATCTCTCAGCAGCATGACTTTCATCTGTCCTTCATCTCTTTCCAACTGCTCCACCCTGCCAACGCATTACTTATTCGGTACATCTTCATTCCAGCCACCTCTCACCTCCCTCCCACAACTCTCATCCCCCTTCCACCCCACTGGCCGCTCCCTGGATGTATCCTTGAAAGCATCCCCCAAACTAGGTCACCGGTGAAAATGAAATGACTCAGTTGAACTGAGCTTCTTCTCGCAAAGTACCAGTGTGCTCCATTTATATAGTCTCACTTTCATCTATTAGTTCACTTGTTTTCATTAGAAAAATGCTGTTCATCTATTAGCCTAGTTCATTTGTTTCAATTAGAAAAATGCTATTCATCTCGAAAATGCTATTCCATTTGGAAAATGCTATTTTTGTAAGAAAATATGTTAGAATGGAGGGTAATCGATTATATTTGTTATGGAAATCTAATCATTATCAAAATTTAGAAAAGAATATTTGGTTTATTCATCTTAGGGGATTAGAGGGGAAGAGACCTATTACAATATTATATATGAAAAAACGTGTGCCTCTCATTGGACAATCAAGGATTATTTAAAGTCGTCATGTTAAGTTCAGTCAATAATTCGAAATGGGTATTATGAAGAACTACCGGCTTAGAAATAGGTTACAAATTAATTAGGAAGAAAATAGAATTAATGAACATGGGATCAATGAGCAAATCTCAAACACTACTGGGATTTCAATTAGTCATCATGGGAGTATTCAACAAAAATACAGTGATATGAAAAGGACTTACATAAAGATAAAAGAAATAGCCGAGGTATACTTAACCGGTCATCGCCGGGTATATTTCCTATAGGACATATACCCGGCGATGACCGCTTTTAAGTATTCCACGCTTCGCCACGGAGAAATAGGTACTAAACTTCAGAATCTGGTTTCGGAGCTAATATAGATCAATAATGGAAATGTACTGTTTTATGAAAATATGATTAGTTCTTAATGAAACACTGATGAAATATACGACAAAATAAAGCTATTGCAACACTATTGAAATCACAATTCTAAGAAAAACGTGTGACAAATAATAGAATAGAATGGCTGCCTTTATTTGTTTCCTGGGAGGGCGAAGTTAGGGCCCTCTCTCACACTTAACCCTCAATAATGGAAGAAACTAAAGTCTCTGCAGCAAAATCTAATAAAAGTTCTTCACTTTTGAGACAGAAAAACAAAAACAAAAAGAGCCCGAGATGTCATCCCTTATCGGTTGTTGAGAAAACAGTTGCACCTGATTTTCTTCAAGAAAGTTTTCAGTTCCGTTTACACGAGTCTCCAAGTATAATCGCGTGCCTTTGCAACTTAAGCCCGACTTGTTATTATTGTAACTTCGCGTGTCTGTTCGCTTTATTTCTGGTTTTGAACTTGACCGTGAACTCTTTGCTGCCATTCGTTCCTTGTTCGTGTTGCTTTATGCCCCATGAGAGAGAAAGAGAGAGTGAGAGAGAGACGACACGTTAAATATTGCATGCACCTTCATTGTGCCATGTAATTAGCGTTTCACTTTCATTTCATCCACCTTGAATAAACGATACCGTTTTGTACATTAATGTTTGAACAGTTAACAGCACATGCCCAAATTATCTGAAACTTATACAATACAAATCTGAAACTTGGCAATTTTGTTTTATTGGCCAACTTTGGAATTCTTGAGACAGTTAATTCTTGAACAATTATATTCTGGGTTAACTGTAATATGTGTGACATAAATCATCGATTAATGAAAACTATTCAAGAAAATAGAGTCCAACTGAAAGTTCAGCTGTAGCACCTTGAAATATCTATACCGAAGAAAAATATCTATATATTTTGAAGTAAAATGTTGGTAGGCCTACAATAATAAAATATATAATAATATAATAAAATATATAATATAATAAAAATATAATAATTGGTCCAATAATGGATGAATTGGCTCAACTCAGGCAACTGCCCATTCCAGTTTATCAATTTCATGTACTATTTTTCTATTTACCAATGTATTTATCAGACTGAATTTCTAAGAAATACATAAACATGGAATAGAATCTACAGAAATTCCTAGCACATACGATTAAATCAAAAACTACTAATAAATGTGAAAAAATTATTGATTTTTTGCATCTTTCTGGTATTTTTCAACTGATTAAATTGAATTCGCATGTAGAACTACCAGGACAATATCATATACTGTGAACTCATGTATATTTCTATGAGAGAATCGTTGGAGAGTTTTGTTCTTGGATTTTGATGTATGCAGTTGACAGATGACGAATTAAATCAAGTAAACAACTAATGTACTTCTCATGACAGCAATCCAATTACAGTATTGAAATGGGAAAGCTTAAATTAATGAAGTTAATAACCGATGGGTAAAAGGACCCTTTGGATGATAGAAAATTTTCAAAGTTCTTACTTTCAAAGAGCTTACTAAATTACAATTAGTAGATGCATAAATGTAATATCAAATGAACGTATCTCACCAATTAGGCTACTTAGAGGTAATGGAATGTAGTTTACCTGGAACAAAAGAAAATAAATTAGATAAATCAAGAAATTTGATATCCACATTCATTGAAAATTACTATCTGATAAATTCTATAACTATGGTTGATTTGAAAATTAGTTTTCAAGCTTTTATTTTGCGTTGTGAAAAAGGGTAGTTATTCAATTATATTAAAATAACTATGGTCATGTCATGAATAGGCCATTCTCGGTGATCATTAGTGACTCTCACTAACAATTGAAAAGACAATTCGTGATTCTGTCACTGACTATTATTGGTCAGTGACATGAAGGGGGAAAATTTACTATGATACGCTTTACTTTGAAAATGCTAATAGGAAATCAGTGCTGCTAACAACGATTAGCTTGCACTAACCATGGCTTTTCCAAGTGGCTTTTCCAAAATGACTTTTCCCAAGTTGGGCTGTCAGAAGTTTTCTATTTTTTGATGTAGTTTACAATCATTTTTTGCGAGATGACAATTCGTAGTCAAATTCATGTAGCAAGGGAGTAAGCCTATTTTCATAAAAAAAGTTGGCAGCATTTTAGCAGCCGCCATCTGAGCTCTGCCCACTTCTCGGACAAAGCTTCTTTTCGCGTCATGACTATTTTCATCTTGCAGGGAATAAAATTATCATATTCTACTGAACATAAAGTTTATGAAAATTCATGAATTTATTGATTTATTCAATGAAAAGTCATATGAATGACTACTCTTCACATTATCAGACATTCATTAACTTTCTATGAGTTACGAAAATATTCAATCATCATTTCATACGTCTTATTGATAAACAGCATTTCAAGTAGTACTGTTCATGTAATAAAATTAGCTTTCAGCAGGTCTAAGATTAAACCATTTGTACAAAATTAGAATCATGATTTATTCCTGGTCATCTCTTCAATTTTTAATACACATCAAACTTGGATTCAGTGAAATCAACACAGGCCTCTTCTGTGATCTCCAGTTTCTGTGATCATCCAAATTGATTCCACAGAAAATAATCAACTTTTTTTTAGATTTTTCAGCGGTCAATTAATAATGTATATATATTTTTTTGATCAAAATTAAATATCAATGAAAAGAAAAAACAGGCGTTAGACTAAAACTCCTTCTGCTCCAAAATTTTCCAAGAAAAATGTCCAAAGTCAGGTTATGATAAATGAACAGAGGAAATATTTTATCACATACAATGAATGGAAAAAATAAAATTCTCCTTCATCCTCGGGTGAGTATTATTCAGAGCAAAATAAAACCATCTCAATAATTTCCAGTCGAACAAGAGAGGATCTGTATATTTCAGTGAAATTAAGAGTCTCAAGATAGAAAAGTAATTTATCATAATAATGGCACAACTATTGATACTCCTTACACGAGCGTGATAATTTTTCAGACTCAGTCAGAGACAAGTTTTAGACAGTTTTCCAACTTGAATTGAAATCAAATGCAATCACCGCTAATACAGACGGTCTGCAAATTTTAATCAAACAGAGCAGTTCATTATTTGCACGGAAATAAATTTCTAACAATGCTGCCTTGGAGAGAAAAGGGGAGAAAAGAGAAATGTTGGCTTTGTAACAGTGCTGGGAGAGAAAAATAAATTGCTAGATTTATAAAGAAACCTGTCTAACAACAGGCAGATCAGAATGCGTCGCTTATTGAGATGTTGGAGAAATTTGTAGGGGTGGTGCTGTATTTTAAAAGCGCGCGAGGCGGAATGAAGGGTGATGGACAATTAGCCAATGGCGGCGCTGGGAAAATTGATCAAGCCGGCAGCGCGAGCTGCGATTGGTCCGTTCAAGGTCGAGCGAAAAGCGCCAGGCGGTGAGGGTTGGTTGGGCGGTGGGGAGGGGGGAGGTTGAAACGACCTTGGCGCCTAGACGGGTCGCATTGGGTCACTGGCCCGACCTCATGTCATCGGGGTTAGAACTCCCGCTCATGAACCCCCCCAAAACACCCCCTACCATGCCACCACCCATCCTCATGAACCCTTCAACACCCAAGCGTGTGGCCTTGGCAGGTCACTCCCCCTCTTTCCACCTCCTCCTCCTCCTCTTTTCCTCCTCCTCATCCCCCGACCAACCCCAAGGAATAACTAGAAAGGAACTAGGAAAAAACAAACAGACTCTTTTCCCAACGTTTGCGCCCTACCACCACCACTTCCGCTTTTCAAACGAAGAAAGCTAAAACCTTGTGCACAATTTGTGCGCTACTGTGAAACTTTCCCCATCCCGTTACAAAAATAAGAATGTTTGTCGACTTGTCTTAGACTGCCGCAGTGGAAGAAGCACTTTTATTCTATATCCATGCATGCATGTTGACTGCACGTTCAATGCATATATCTGAAAACAGGTTGTGCAAAATTTGTTACAGAAATAAGTTTCTGGTAAAATGAAATAGATTTCAACCTCAGCTACTTTATTATTTTTCATGAAAGAAAAAGATGGATGTAATATGAAAAAATTTCATCACGAAAAATCGAAATAGCACTTGAAAGATCGGAGCAGAGCAATTCAGGAAGGCTTATACTATTTTAGAATAAATGAATAACAGGAAATAGTCAATCTTTCAAAAAATGTAGTTCATTTGAATTTATAGTATTCAGCAGGGGCGGATCCAGAAGACATTTTTTGGGGGGAAGTAATGGAAGTTGTATTCAAATATAAGACAAGAAAACGTTAATATGAAAGACAATGAATTTTTATTACGTTTTCATCAAGATTTCAGACTTAAGATGTCCTGAATTCTTTTTTTGGCAATAACATGTTAAAAAAATTCTCGGAACCCCCTTCTACCCCTCTCAGCCACCTCTCCGAAACACTCCCTCCCCCTATCATAGGGTAAGGTTTCATTTTTCAACAGCTGAGGCCGCACTGCTGCTTGGTTGTTACCTGGAGGTTCATGGTTTATCTATAGCTCATACAACATTCATCAAAATAGAACATGTGAAAAATATCACGGCATCCTTGATAAACTGTGTCAAGCATCCACCATCCACCCATCTGCAGAGAGGCCCACGGTTTAAAAGGGGAGAAAACAAGGATAAAATAGGTAACAAATTCTCCGGTAAATGAATAACGAATGCAAACGTGGAGAAGGAAAAGTCTAGACGCTGTGAGGTGCATCAGAAACCAATCAATCACACATCAGCCGATTAAGGCCACACACACAATCATCAATCTTGAACGAAGTCTCGAGATGGAAGCCGGCACTGCGCGTGCGAAAGTGTATATGACCAAGAGAATGAACTACCTTAACCCTTGCTGTTGCAAAACTCATTCCGTAAGCAGGAAAGCCGCTCCATAGGTGAGTGAAGAAACACATTTGTCGATCGAATACATAGTCAACTATATTTGTGTATGTGTATCCTTACATATAGATGGTTTTGTGTGTGTGTGAAAGCGACTGACCGACCTTGTAAAACAGTATGGTACGCGCAAGCACACGCATTCGCGACCATTATTTCGTTACAAAGTTTCCAAGTTGCTCTCAAAGTTGTGCTAATTTTAGCTCATCAATTACGACGGAGGTAAAAGACCTACTTGGAAAGCCAGGAAAATTGGGAAAGATCTGTTCTAGAAGGATTTTCAAAATCATTGTCACACCTTCATCCTCACACCAAGTTAATCTCACACCTTCTTGAAATAAAATGTTTAATATGCTTGAAATATCTTCAATAGTTCATCATTTTTCATCTAAATTTTGGGATTTGAAGAAGTTTTTGGCTAACGCCTGTTTTATCTGTATTTTTGATGAAATAAATAAAAAGATAAATCACGAATATCTTTAGCTCATCACTTATGATGGAGATACGAAGCCTATTTGAGAGCCAGGAAAATCAGGAAAGATGTATTCTATAAGGATTTCCAAAATTATTAAATCTCACACTTTAAGGAAATTTATGTAAAATATGCTTATCATTCTTTAATACTTCTCATCAAAATATTTTAGTTGTTCTCAATGCTTATCATCAACTAAAGTGGGAGAAGCTTCCTTGGAAAATTAGGAAAAAAAATTGAAGAATGAATTTCAGCTCTACGAGATGAGTACAGTATATTTAACACCTATGAAAACAACTTTTATCGTCGATGTTGTTTTCCATGACGAAATACTTCTGTTAAAGTAACGACTTGTATTTACAGTGAAATACAAGTCGTTACTTTAACAGAACCTTTATCATGTCAGGGCGTTCCGAGCCCGAATAGGACGGGATGACTGATGTGTCTTAGTGGGTATCTTCACACTATGGGTCTGAATACATATAATTATGATCCATCATAATATTGTATGATTCATCAGTCAAAATATTTTCATCCTTTCCGATCCGCGCCCGGACCGCACTAGTGTAAAAGAGGCCTGAATATAATATTCATTATTTCAAATGTTAGTCCTCCCAAGAAGCAAAAATTATTTCAGAGTTAAGCAACATTCAAATATGGGATTCACGACAATGTAACATTATCAATACCTTTCACTTGACATTCAAAGGGTGATAATTAAGTGGGACAATCATGCTCCATACATTGTACAAAAACCGTGAAGAATCGGCACATTGCCTTTCAATGCATAATTAGCTGGCCAACACAATTGACCTGCCTACAAGTGATACTACCAGCAATAAATACAATTGCATCACTCTGATGAGGTAATATGACACAGTTTTTCTAATATAATATGTACAAATTTGAAAATATTTTTAAAAATCCCTCAAACTTTGAAAATTCTTAAAACCTTCAAATTCCTAAGGTTGAATAAGCTGGTCGTAATCTAATACTAAATTATTCAAGTTCAAGTTACTTCCTACAGTGATGCAATGAACTGGAGATTATATCAAACAATAAACTTGTAATGTAATACTGTATACTATTACAATGTAATGTAATATTACTACTGTATTACTATTACAATAAATTATAACAAATTTACGATATAAATTTAGAATCATTCGATTATCACTTCTCTAATGAGAATAGTTAACGGAAAAGCATTCAAGATTGTATTTTGAATTGATTGTTTATTATACAAATTTACAGAAATATACAATAGTTATTTTTCACCAAACAAGAAAGCCGGAAAAAAGGGCATTGCAGATAACGTCAGTGACAACAAGATCAAAGTATTCAATTAGATAGAAAATAGAGTGTTAATCCACACTCTTCACTAGTCAATATATTAAAAAGTCACATCATTATTACGAATGACGAGAAGGAGCGACAATGAACGACAGTATCATAAATAATGAGCAATGATATTTGTCTATATTTATTTGTAGACTATATGGAATCTTGTAGAAATGGTCACAAAACTCTTTTCTGCACACACGCATTAGAAACATTGACATCTACAACTCAGCTTTTCATTGTGTTTCGAACATCACAATGTAGAGATAGTCAGAGAAATTATCTTTTTCTCAAATATTTTTCAGCTAACATTATTCTCAAATTCGCTAACAATTCCCAGTGAACAAACAACAAATTCAATAAAATGCAGATACAAGGGAGTCTGAATATTCGAGTCCTAAATTATTCAATCATATATGCTCTTGAACGGGCTGTTGCGATCAAAACGCTGTTCCTATTCAACACACAATGCACTTTTCATACAGCGAACAAGCTCCATTCCGCCATATTAGTCGAGAGTTGATATCTCCATTAAAACCTACATCCATAAATGATATGACCCGTACATCTTCTGAATCGGACGACAGGCGCGGTCTATTCTGATTTGCAACAGCGAGCCACTTCTTTGGACCATGTCTCACGGCTTATTTTCATGTTGTACGGCGCAGTGTGAATAATATAGTTCCTGCCGCGGATGGACAGTGTTGGCGTCTATTACATTTCACAGCGGGCAATCTAATACTTCCGTCGACATGGCTGGTCTGGCGGCTAATCATATCAAATGGTCGGTCGGTTGGATTTTGGGCGGTGAAATATGTAGCGAACATGGCCGGCAGACGGGACAAAGTGACGCTGACATGCTGGATGTTGACAAGGCTGAGTTGTCGTGTCTCGTCCATCTCGTCCATGTCAGACGACAGCGCTCAGACAGGTCTGTTCTGTCGTTGCTTGCCGTAATGCATTAAGACTGTCTGGCGTATTACAAGAGGCCACAGGCACAGACCGAAGGTGTCAAATATTATTAAGTCTCCAATGCACGCGTCTATGTCGAACATTTCGGCCTACAATGGCTCGCGTCTGGCCGGCCAGCCATCGTGAGTACATTTACATGTTTCGCAGCCATAAATAGACACCAGTTGCAGACATCATTCAGGCATTCCGTCACAATATTTAGGTTATACACGTGGTCCAGTCTCCAACCCTTCTCGTATACGCCAGTCTCCTATCGAAATATCCCATTAGACCCTACACACTTTTCCCGTCTGGCTTTCCTATTAATTCAACCTGACATTACATACATCTTCGTACGTGGCCTGATTCAATACACTAACTTATACATATCAATTTGCGCTGTCATTTATTTTAGTGGTCCTATCAAATCTAATAATCTCACGGGAATAATGTCACGTTGTAGAAGCCCAAATACTAAATCTGGATGAAGACCATTTTGCCTGAATATGTTATAATAATTATTTAATAGACTCCTGCTGTAGATATAGGCTACATTTATTTGTGGATAATAACATAATATTGTTTTCAAGTGATTTGCGAATCTAAGAGAATTACCATTGAGGATACAAAATAAAATTTTAATATGAGAATAAACACGATAAAATGGTTTTTGTCTTCTAGAAGTAATGAAAGGCCAAATTATGTAATGTTTATAAAATTGATGTCAATTATGCACTCTACATTAGGTATTGATTGTTTTTAAGAGAAAACTATTCATTTTTTAATAGACAGCGACAGAAAACAGCATTTTAGATTTCTATACTGATAATGCGTCATACAATCAATTTTTCTCCACAAAGAAAGGGACTCATAACAATCAGTGGACCAATCAATCAACAAAAATCAAATAGATTCATTCCTTCAATAATGTGATATAGTTCAAAAAATGCAGTTAAAGTTTCATTAATGTATTTTTGCAACACTGGAACAGCAAAATATGCATGGATAGAAAGTAAAAACACATTTCCTCTGATCTAGCCTAGTTTGTTAGTTCAAGAACGGTCAACTCAAAATCGTTGTGTTGAAATCGAAAATATTGAAGTGAAAAAGTGGACTTAAACAGACAAACAGTTTAATTGTGATAGTAGTTATCTCGCTGAAGCCACATAAATCACAACCATATGCTTTTTTACTTTCAAGGTTTTCAACTTGAAAATGAAATGCAGACCTGCAACAAGTTGGACCATATGCATCCATGTATCATAATGTACCAGTAATGCTTATGCTTGAAGTCATAACGTTACTGGTACATGACTCAACAGAGGTCTTATTAAGAAATTAGAACCGTTCAAGTTCTAGTTCCGAATCATGTTTTCAAGTTGGCGCACTGTAATTTTCTTTCATAAATCTTGACAATAACGGTAGAGAGTGATCGCTTAGAAGATTCGTAAACGATAAATAGACTGTATTGCAATATCCGGACTGATTGAACCACCTGCTACCGTTTAGAAGCGGTTTCTCGATACTCGATTATCGAAGCCGACATCGATTAAGATGGTCGACATCGACTCCACTTAGGATTTCACAAGAGTCGAAGTAGCAACGAAGACCTCTTTTGCAAACGGCCTTGCAAAATCTCTTTCAACTCGGAGACTTGGCTCTCATCGAAAGAGGCTACTGCCTTCGGATCGTGATAAGATACAAGATACGCCATAATGGTAACGTTTGTACTGCTTCTTCATAGCGAAGATGAATCAGCTGCATTGAGTTGGTTGATTCACCAAATTGATGCCGCTAATAGAATATTGACGGATTTGTACATGGAACGATGCAAATAATGAACATAGATGATGTACGCTATCACTCACTATACAAGAATGAAGGATGTATTCGGATTGAATTATGAAGAGGAAACTAAAATAAGAATTGATTTTTCCCTCTTACTCTCTCTCTTCTACAAAAACTCTTCTTCTAAAAACACAAAACTGTATTAGCTCAAAATAGCAAAACTGTGTTGAAAAATGAATGAGATTACTGTTAGCTGATTCAAGGGAAAAGCTTCTATCATTTTGAAATTGAATTCTTTCCTCACACTTTTTTCCATATTATTTTTATGATCAGATACGGTATTTAGACTAACAAAAATATTAGATGAGGAAAAGTCACCCGAAGGAAATGTTATTATCTTTACTCAAACGCATTTCCTCATTTGTAATGATGAGTGGTCTGGTTTCCGTTTATAGTTGAATGAGTGATCCATCCACGGATACAAGAATACGCGGTAGTGTTCATAAGTAAAATGCGCAGTATACTATTCTGCGAAAATCACGAAGCTCTGAACTCAGTTGCTGAAAACGTTGGAAATGTTATACAAAAGTCACTTGTGAACTAGGTTCCATATTATTATTATTAGCGTATGGCTTTGATCGGTGGGGATCAGCAGATCATTCTTGTCTCATCATAGTCTCATCTTCTAAGACCGCTCTCTGAAAACTATTCAACAACCCAACAGCTGGCAGATTTCCAGGCCATTAGATAACTCTTCAGACTAGTCACTCCTTCTGATAACCGATTCAAGGTCCTTCTGTCTCTAAACATGTGTTGATTGGCGGCCTCCTCCACTTCCACTAGAAGAATGACAGTTGGTCAATAAGTCGAAGAGTGGTATACCTACTCTTTGCACACTGACCGAACTCAGCGGCAATATCTACTGTAGTAACAACCAGTTTTGAAGGGCGAACATGACTGGTCCAGGTCACTGAACTGCCGTACTTCTCAGGTGTTTTGCAATGTTAACCGGATAACCTGTTGGTGGAGATTGAGTGGAAACAAGAAATAGAAAGGAAGAGAGCGATACTACACGGAGAAAGAGCGAGTGAAAGAGAGAGAAATAGTAAATTAGCGCAAGACCGTTGGTTGCAAGAGCCAACACAGCTAGTGCAATGCTAAAATGAGTTAGCAGAGGTGCAACGATTCCCTACCTTGCTGTTGATTCACCTCGATTTCCTACAGGTTGTTGCAAGAACTTGTGATTCTGCTCTGAGCTAGCTGACTCTGTTGTTGCTAGCTGTTTTAAATTAATGGACCTGCCGTTCAATTAAGAGCGGCTCCGATGATTGTTGCTTCTCTCCTCTCACACTGTTGCTCAATGGCATCACTTTGTTCCGTATCACTATACCTAATGAATTGAATATATTCAGTAGTTAGTAGGCCTGCACTTGATATATGGTTTGATATAGTATATGATACGAAGTGAACCTGATTTAGTACATGATAAGCAGACATCAGTGGACGTGTTGTCTGATAACACATTATCACAGCAATTAATAACTACACATTATTGTGGCCTTCTGATTTCATTTTGAAATTGAGGTTTGATGCTAATAGGAAGGTGGGTTCAATAAGTATGTATTTATGGAACTGTACTTGAGTACGGAATATGGAGATTGAATTTGAACATGCCCATTTAAATCTATTTAAATCTTCAATGAATTTCCAATATCTATTTGTTAAATGGAAGCAAGACTATTTCAATATTGTGAGCAAATAATACACTCAATTTATGAGTCAATAGATGTTTTGGCTGAGGTTGAAAGAAAAATGTGAACATGACTCTCATAACGCTTTCTAAATGTTGAGACCTCAAGCCTTGTTTGTGACAAATATATCTTCCCCTACATGATTTATCAAAACGTGATAGTAAACGGAGGAATTTGGATTTGATTGAGAGGTTGATTATTGGTTAATGGAAGCTGTAAGTAGAGAAAATTGAATGCATTTGGACAAATTCACTTGAATAGCCGAAGTATTCTCTAGTAACCCCCTCCTTTACAATGTGCTGTTCACAGTTTGAATGCAATGCTAGGTGCAAAGATGCTTTAAAAGACTAGTAAAGGGTGATAGGAAACTGCTCAAAAATATAAAAAAGATAAGTAAAGAAAATACATTGGAACGGTGTCTTCGATGTAGAGTGAGTCTTTTTTGAAGAAGAAAGAGAGGTCCTAATAAAAATATTTCAGCCGTAAAGGTTTTTCAGAATATTATAATGCTAAACGCGAACCTGAGGCAGCGCGACGCGATGTTTTCCGTTCAGGTGCCTCTTGCGTCTGCAGTTTGTATTAGCCAGAGAATTGAGTTTGTCTAGGCTACCTGAACTTAGAAGTAGGTAGAACATGATAAGAGCTAAAATAATCTAGAAAGGAGATGGGAAGGTTTGATAGAGGAAGGGACAAAAACATTTGAAATATGCTATTTTCAAGACGATTTTAGGTTGTAAATTCTTCAATCAACTCATGATCTATTAATTCCTAATGATCTATATAGTTATTTGTATAAGGCAGCAGTATTTTCAAATGTGGAAGTAGTGAGAATCAAGTGAAACAGACAACTGGGGATAAGCCATGTCGAAAGTATCAGGATATCATGAGCTATCCATTTAACGAGGTTATTTCGAGAAAGAAAGTTGGGAAATGAAAACCAGTCAAATGACTGTTGAGAAAAAGCTCATGAATGAACCAATCTTTGCCGATTAACACGATAGAGCAGCGAAAACAGGTCCAGGTGAGTGATTTTGTAGTGAGATTCAATTTCAAAACGATCAAGCTTCGAGTATTCAATTAAAAAAATTTTTTAGAAAGAAATATCAATTCAAATTCTTCTGACCGAAAAGAGTCGAGAGAGAACTCTTGAACTATCTCAATAAAATAGTAATAGCTAGAATAACTCAGAACTAACTAGAGGACGTAAGCGGACGCCGACTTTAAGAATAAAATTTTCCGACTAACCTCTAAAAAGATTATCCGAAAAACCAATCCGTAAATACGGTGGCAATGTTAAAAATATCAAAATTCTACACCAAACACTACACAAACATCACACTGACCGCAGAACTAATTAATTTCATGAAGCGGATCACGTATAAAAAGAAATTATTCTGATTAAAATATTATTGTGGGTATTCTTTTTAACGGTTAATAGATACTGGCTCATTCACATTTGAATTGAAAGATCATATTGAATTATTGCATCCTGATTCACAATAACACCGGAATAATACTGCTGAATACTGTATTGTTAAAAACTTTCTCATTATTTTCGATCACAGTTGAAAGTTGTGAAAATTCTCTGGACTGCGATGACAATATTGCTATTCGAAGACCAACTGTCAGGAGAAATTTTGTATGATTTGTCGAGTTTGCATTCCAGGCAATCAATAAATTAATCGACCGGGGAATGGAATGACGACCTAGGCCTAATGGCTCGACATTCAAATACATTTCTACTAGATTGTACAGTCATTGGCATTCAATAATTATTATGCAGTACTATCTGAGTTCTAATTTCATTATCTGTATTTAGATATAGTAATTTCGATTGTTCGAGTTTGTAAAACAAAATATTGATGTTGTGGAATATTTCCGTAATAGAAAAAAAACTTGTGGTTCATGTGAGAGGTAATTCTATATTTTATAGTTCATCCTTAATTGTTAGTGTATTATTTGTATTTCTTTGTACAATTGTATGCTTGTATCGGTCCAATCTCAAGATACTATAAACTGGTCGTACACCGGAGCAATAAGCAATAGGCAACTAGCAACATATGGATCATATGGATCCAATAGTTCAATGCACACTGAAAACAGCTACTTAAGGTGTGCACTGGACTATTTGTTTCTATAGAGTAGACGATCATATGATCCAAATGTTGCTAATTCCTCCGGTGTACGAGCTGCCTTAATAATATTGCATACCATTAGAATTTGTTTTCAATGTATTAGTTTTTGTTATCATCTACTCAATTGAATCCAACTCAGTAATTGAACTAAATCTGGGAAAAAGGAAAGAGTGAGGATAGAAAAACACAGAAAACTGCAGACAGGACACGAAGAAGAGACAAGCACGAACACTTGGGTACAAAATGTTTGTTGACAACGGATGTTGAACGGTATTGCAAAATGGCAACAAGAAGTATCCTTGCAGGAAACCTGTACTGAGCCGGCAGCGGTTGCGCAATACTCAGATCCGTCGAAGGCCTCAAGAAAGAGAGAAAGTATGACGAAAGAAGAGCGAGAAAGATTGTGGAAGGTACAGAATGAAAGGTGGGGGGTGGGAGGGCAATTGTCGGCTTCCGTACCACCTTGCCTTGGCCGCCTTTTCTGCGAAGAGAGTGATAAAAGGAGAAGAAGAAGAAGAAGGAAAAGAAGGCGAAGAGGTCGGCAAAAAAGAAGAAGAACAGAGAAGAAGTAGAAGAAGAAGGAGAAGAGAGAGAGGAAAAGAAGAGGAATGAGAGAAGAAGATGGAAAGAAAAAGAAGAAGATGAAGAAGAGAGGAGAAAAGAGAGGAAATGACGAAGAGGAGAGGGAGAAGAAAAAGAAGAAGAGAGGAGAAGGAAAAGGGAGGAGAAGAAGAAGAAGAAGAAGAAGAAGAAGAAGAAAGAAGAAGAAGAAGAAGAAGAAGAAGTAGAAAAAGAAGAAGAAGGAGAGAAGAAGAGAGGAAGAAGAAGAGGAAGAGAGAAGAAGATGGAAAAGATAAAGAAGAAGAAGAAGAGGAAAAGAGGGAAGAAGAAGAGAGAAGAAGAAGAGAGGAGAGAAGAAGAAGGAGAAGAAGAAGAGAGGAGAAGAAGTAGAGAGGAGAAGAAGAAGAAGAAGGAGAAGAAGATAGGAGTGAAGAAGAAGGTGAACAAGAAGAAGAAGAAGAAGAAGAAGAAGAAGAAGAAGAAGAAGAAGAAGAAGAAGAAGAGAGGGAAACATAAAGAAGAAGAGAGAAGAAGGAGAAGAAGGAGAAAAGAGAGGATGAAGAAGAAGAAGAAGAAGAAGAAGAAGAAGAAGAAGAAGAAGAAGAAGAAGAAGAAGAATAACAAGAACAATAAGAGGGAAAAGAAGAACCAGTCTTGAACGTCCGAGTCAGTTTAAAAAACAGAGTGGTGGCTTCATCGTAAAGTGTGTAGCATGCTTGCTTGTATTCGGATACCTGCACTGGTGAAAGTGAGTGCCTGATCAAATCCACTTGCAACGACCATGATCATTTTAACCGAAGAACAAGCTTTACATGCCTTCACATGTGTCCGTCCGGTCTATCCTATCCATAAGTCTCACGTCTATCACTACTGACCGCCTTCCTCTCGCCACTAACGATTGCTCAGTCATTGCAATTTGCAATCTGTCATTTTTTCTATTTCCTTACAGAATACTTTCATGTGTTCACTGACAATGGATTTAGAATATCCTCTTGTCTGCATTTACTATAAATATTCTGGGATGGAGAAATGATTTTGTAAATTTGTTTGTTTGTCAATGGCTCAACAGCCCTATGTGGGCTTAGGCCTACCAGCTGGTTGCCAGTCTCACATCCGCTTGACTGAATCAGCAGAGGTGAATGATCATTTTGGAAATTACTGATTTTAAATTACGTTTTATCATTGATGATGAAATGTAATGAATTCCTGTATTGATAAAAGTTACAATACTGATTAGGTACAATATTGATTTCTTCAACAAAATATATTTCGTACGTGAAATTATTCTTCTCTTAATAATTCACAAATTATCACTGAATGAATTTTATTTATTAACTCTGGGAGAAAAATGTTTGGACTTTCCTGCAGTAGTATACAGAAATAGAACTCTAGAGAGCTTTCTTGAGAAACTTCTGAGGCATAGATACTCGAAAATGTAGAGTAATCAAGAAATCAATAACCTATGGTTTAATTTCAAGGGAGGGTAAATTCTATTCCAGAAATCCCTCCCATAAGAAAGAGTGATGGGATTAATAGACCATTTAAGAGTGATGGAAAAGTGTCAATGGAGATGTTATATGATCAACACTCCAACACTCACACAATGAAATTTTGCATGAGTTATTCAGGCTATTTATTTTATGCACAAATTTATTCCTGAACATGTTATGTTATTTGTACTTTCATGAATAAATAATTTTTCACTATGATGCGATAAATGTTATTCCTAATAATCATCGAATAAGATATCACAAGATCATAGAAAATATTTCAATTTAACTGAATGCTGAGTTACATTTTACACAGCTTATCAAAAATCGAAAATTATAAAATTTATCTGAAAGGAATTCACATCTCATATTACCAGTACATTTTACATTTTACCAGTAAAAATTTACATTCACATTTCGCATACCCGTATTTTGATACCTCCGAGTGACAGTAGAATAAGAATGCCAACATGAACATCTAATGTCGAAATTAAATAATTTTTAATCTAATTGAAAAATAAAGTTTGAAGTTAATAAGTGAATTGATAAGTTTTGTTACGATTATAATAAATGAAGTAAAACATCAAAACGTTGCAAATAATACTCAAACCAGCTATTTCAGCTTTTCTCATTTGTCCCTGTTTGAGAGTGTTTGAATCATTATTTGATTTTGTGCTTTTTGTTAGGACATCCTCACTTATCGCACTTGCTATTCAACTCACAGAATCATTTACAGGAATTCAGTAATAATGCTAACTGGTTTACATTATAGAATTAATTTTTTTTATGATTGTGAATAATTATTACTGAAAATGTTCTATATCCACATTGTTAAATTCCAAATCAAAATATAGAAAAATACATATTGTTGTTTTGTGAAATATTGTTGAAATTTATCATTTCAAGAGAATATTATAATTCCTCTGGATAATATCAGCAGTAGGTGATAATCCTTAGGCTATAATCATGTGATAATTACTATTGGATTTGATAATTATCAATAGACTAGTTCTAAAAACAGTAAAGCAATAATTCAGTGGAATTATTATTGGAATCATATAAATTTTGTCAAGTGTGCATTTGTATCAGAATTGTTAAAATATATAGAAATTAAACGAAGGAATTGATATGAGATGATTAAATAATTCTAAAGACATCAAAAAGCAGTCATGAAAACTTTTCAGCTTTCGAATGGATAACTGATAACAAGTGTGGGAAACTCACACAAAGGTGAGAAGAAGCATTGAAAAATCAGGAAATAGGATATTACTTAGAACAAGTTAAAAAACTGAATAAACATGTTTGGGGAGAGTGATAGTAAGGAAAGTGTAAGACCTCAATTTGAAGAAGAAAGTCAATGAGAAGAGTATCTATAGAGGTCAGACCCAATTAATTAATTGGTTACCTATTACTTTCCTTGTCGTTTACCTGTTAACTGTGTTCATCGTTCCACTATGTTAATCCAAGCGGCAAAACAAATACTGTATTCAATTTTACGACTTTGAAATGCCAGTTTTCTAAAAGTTGAATAACATGTTACCATTGTTCAAAAAGCAAAACGCTAAAATGAAGGTGAATTCTAATACGTTGATGCACTTGAGCCTTATTTGCCATTAAATATTTCCCAATTCGCTCAATATTCAGAATATTTTAATGAAATGAAGTGCTTTCATGAAACGATGTGCAATTTTCAATTAATATCCTGGCGAGTTATAACACGGCGAGTGTTATTGGAAAATACTTGAAATTTTAAATTCAATATATAAGAATTTGTTGTTCATGGAGCGGAGTCTATCCGAATGTAGGCCTATTCATGAAGAAGATGACTGAATCATGAGATATTGTTAGTACTCAACATCTAAATTAAGAGTTTAAAGAGTTTTTTAATATCCTCTAAAAACTAATCCTATCCTTCTAACCTTTCTATAAATTATAGATCATGATAGCAATTTTTGCATCCTCATAGTCTCATGCTGTTTTCAAATGACTTCCAATAAATTTATAGATATTGATTCTTCTGCACAAGCATTATCTTCATTCATAGTTCACACAAAAAATACTCAAGTTATTGAAAATTCAGCATATTCCATTCCAATAAAGCCTATCTGTGAGTTGCTAGAGAGATGAATCATCCGAGAAAAGTGACAGACAGCAAACAATTATATCGAAGCCTAACTGAACCTATGAAGCATTATTTCAAAATTAAAAGAATGAATGCTTATTACAATTACAATTATTCCCATTTTAGCATTTTTAGTAGTGCTATCCTCAATAACAACGAACGCAGTGAAATAAACAATTTCACTGCGACGCTGCGTTTGATTTCAACAATACTGTATCTAGATTGAATCTAATTTTGTTTCCTGTGATCTTATCTGTTTAGAAACAAGAAATCTATTCTGCTTCTAATCGGATGAGATTCGTAATGACATGTGTCAAGTTGTTAAATTCTGTGACAAGAGAAAATTATAAATTAATAAATTAATTATAATTTAATTATGAATAATAAATTAAAATTAATTTATTATTAATTATGAAATTTAATTATAATACTCTAGATTCTAGCAACCATATATCTCAATCTCCAGATCTCCAGAACTCAGGGATTAAGTATTTTCACATCATCATGGCTGTAATGTTATTATTTTTGATTGACAGAATGAAAACTAATTTAATTCATGTTACTCGATGGTTTTCATCGGTTTTCGATGACATATTGCATTCCTTTGCATTCCTCCCAAGGACATGGAGCTTAAAATCTGGCAGTACTTGAATAGTATACCTTCGGCATAAAAAAGCTTAAATAGGCAGTCATATTTTGTTCTCAAGGTCTCAGGCCATGAAATACCGATCTTACGAATACAAATATTCTAAAATATTCTATCATGAATAGTGCAGAATGAGTGAGTATATTATAATAGAACGCAAATAGGTCTCAAAGTCTCAAAAATATTGAAATGAGGTGCTGAATTATTAAAACCTGAATAGAACTCTAATTTACAACTTGACATGTCCCTGTAACTTTCGTTATCTCTTGTCTCGCCAAAAACTGGAAAGAAAAAAGGAATTTTCTCCGAATATTCCATCTAACCCAGAAAATGCATTGCAAGGGATGCATTTAAAATAACTGCGGACTAGTTTCTAAAAGATTGAGTGCATAGCATACTGATAAGAAATTCTGAATTCTATTCAAAGCTGCATTCAAATTAGTAGACACTAGTTTTGAGGAGATGAATTGCATACTGATAAGAATTTTCGGCAGTTGCAGTTCAAGAGTATCAACAAAACAAGGCTAGACAAGATCGATATCCTACAATGGAAATTTGCAAATGTCATGGTTCACTTGGAAAAGTAATATTTTGACCGTCAGAAACCAAGGCTGGAGTATGAAGCTTTCAATTCCAAGTATGACGTTCTTTCAAGAGCTAATTGTTGAAAAAGGTGGGTTGGTGATAAATTTAGATTTTAGATTTTAGATTTTAGATTTTAGATTTTAGATTTTAGATTTTAGATTTTAGATTTTAGATTTTAGATTTTAGATTTTAGATTTTAGATTTCTCACAGAGGTGAGGAAACCGTTCTCTCCTGTAAGCCTACTGGATATGGTGAGCTCCAGCAAAAAAATTTCAATATTTTCTCAAATGTAAAACTCTGAACTTAAACTGTCAAAAATTGCAATCTATTAAATGATAATTGAACAGTTATTATTTGAACAGGGCTTGCTGATAGTTTCCTACATTCATCAGGTTTTTTCTTATTGATAAGATTTGTAAATTATTTATTAATTTTGTGGATGCTGTGTTTTTCTAGAAAAAAACTAAAAGTATTTCTTAGAAATGGAAATCAATCACGTTCATCAGTAAACAGAATTATGGAAGAATCTTAATCAAGACCAGTAGTATCGAACCACAAACTAAGATACGAATAAAGTAGAACAATATTTTGCATTAATAGTCTGTTGTATGAATTTAACTAGAACCAATCTATAGACAAAGACCTTGCCTCATCAATGTTAAACACACTCTTAACTCAGGGGAATATGAGTGTATAGTGCAGTTATTGTAGGGATTTCAGAATTTATTAATGTTTAATACTTCTAAATTTTGTTGATTGAATATCATGTTAATTACGAATTCATTGTTATCATTAAAAATATTCAGATGTTTAATCTTTTTATTAAACTCCCATGTAAGCCATTCTCATAAATGTCTGATTTCTATATAAATATCATAATTAGGAATTGGATGAAGTGACATGGAAATTCTCTCAAGAATAAAAATACTCTATAATTTCACCTACTAGAAAGCTTCAATAAAAATCAATGGATGTTTTGTTAACTAGTCCAATGTCATATTTGTTGAATTTAGTCCGAATTAACAGCGGTTCGAAGAAAAGAGAACTATTTTTATCAAAGAAGATCGTTTGATCTGGTAAGGCCTTATTAGGTTGAATTTAATGAAACGAAAGAGCAAAATTCTAACATTTTTGCATGATGAAGAGTTGCGTCTTTCCATGCTTGAAGACGATTCATACTTCTTAATGTGTGGTAGATAATAATTATTATGATTATATCCAAAAGATCTCAACATCTTAGATGAGTCAACTGTCAATAAAACGTCTTTTGAACAAGCTATACAAGCTATATTCTTATTACATTACATCAAGGTTCATCCAACCTTGTTTATGTAAAATTTTAAACATTACAGAAAATAAGAGTACAGTAAAATTACTCACCTGGAATACTATTGACACAAGAAATTTGTAAAGGATTTGTTGCTTACCTGGAAGAAAGGAGAAGAAAACAATTGATTATTCAGAAAAATAAAACTATTACTCCAGTTTCAGGCTATGAAATAAACATAAATTATTGACAAAATTTCTTTCATTCAACAGAATTGTGAAAATATTATAAATTGGCTCTATCACTATATTTAATTTTCATTAGAAAGTGAGCTTATATTCAATCACCAAATTCAATAAACGACATTTGAAAAGCCCAATAAAAATCTATTATATCAAAAAAGTTTGGTGCCCGTGTAGTGTAGATTTTGAAAAGTTTGTGGAGAAGTTTGAGTGGACTGATTTTGATACGGTTTGCGCCAAAAGAAAGATAATAAATTTGAATTCCAATAGTAATAAATTTAATTTCTGCAGGTTCTATTTGTTTTTCAAAATAGTCATTTTAAAAGAGAAAAAAATAATTTAAACCAAAAACCATCTGTTGGAATTAAAATGTACTAAGTTATTAAATGTACTGGATTTTGTTTGTTAAATCCCATAGATAGATGAGCTTAGAAGCTGAAAGTAGTACAGTGACTATAAATAGTCATCTGTACAAGGTAGGATTTCATTTGTATTATTGAGCTGCTGTCAGCTGCAGATAGTCAAAATAGATATTTAAAACTAAGAATTTTAGAAAATTCAAGTGAGCGGCGCTTTGCGCTGCATGGGGTGAACTCGTGTAAGGTATTAAATTTCTTAGTACATCAACTTATTAGTGCAGACTCAACGATAATTCCTCTATCAACTCACAATTCCTCTATCAATTAAACATAACTGGAAATAATCTATGCTTGTTAAAAATCTTTGGGAAAAATACTTCAAAAAACACAACTCAACTCCCAACAATCAGCAATGCTGACTATAATAATCAATATCTTTACTCTTCATTATTACTACAATAATGAAGTGATTAGCTTCAAGAAGTTGGCTTTAATTTAAATATGACTTGATTAAGTCTCAAGTGATTGGCTTGAACTTGTTCATAAGACATCTGCTCACTAATTTCCTACAAGCTCAATAAGAATTACCACTTCATATGATAATAGTGAGATTCACATTGTTCATTAATTATTGTACACGTACAATTCTCTCTCAATTTCAAGTTTATTCACTTCTTTATCATTATTTACTCGTCTATTATTCACTTTTCTTCCTCTATAATTCTACGAAGAAATTCAATCTGCAGATTAAGTAACTCAAATATTTAATATTGTCAATATTTGTACAAATGACCTTCTCAAAGTTTTTATAATATAATAAATAATAATAAATAAATGATTTATTCTCCAAAAAAACCTATATTTATTACAAATACAAATTCAAAAATATTTACAGTTAATTATACAAAGATTTGTTAGTAAAAAATCAAAAGCAAAATGTTATAATACATGTGGTTGTTTGGAAAATTGACCTACTCCGCTATGGCAAGCCATGTCCTGGAGTAGGTTAATATAAATCATATTAACTCCATAGCCTATAATGAAGCATTCAAATGACCTTTTAATAAAATTAACTGATATACAGTAATAAACTTAAACACAAATGTATTATATCTGAGGAATATAATTTATCAGTCACTCACACTTTAAAATTTATATTCGAATGTCACTAATTAATTTCAATCCGTTTATTTTTTTTTAAAACATTGGCTTCCAATGAATTTTTCTAACTTGATGAAACTTCGATATTATTATGAGAATAGTATAATAGAATAATAGAATAGTATACCCTAGTCAAATCGATCAAAACCAGTACAAACGAACAAGTGTATAAAAATAGATAAAATTTGAATAGAAAGATTTTTGAACTTGGACTTTGGTAAACAAGTTCTCAATCAGTAGTTCACCATGATGAATGGTCTGAATAGAGGCCTGTAATACGAAGGGATCGCTCCAATTCTCATTGAAAAGATGAGTTATTTTCTAGAAGGGCTGGGTAACAAATGAGTGTTGGAAAGAGAAAGATAATGTAAAAGGATCAATTTTAGGAGAGAAAAGGGTGCGTTGGCCTGTTTATACCTTCAAGGGCACACGATTATCCTTGTAGGACATCCTTTAAAAGACGCTGCCAACAGATCATTTATTCATAAACCTGTCGACTTGCCTTATTGATTGAATTTCCTTCTCAAGTGTCGTATTAGAGAGTTCAAAGGCCCTGACAATTTAATCTTTTCGTGAAACTGATAATCGGCTTTCAATTGATTAATTGATATAAAGTGAGTTGAATCAATTTAATTTGAGATTGAATAGAAAAAGTCAAGATTATCAATAATTCCTCAAATCAGGAATTCCTAATTTTTCATTATTCATCCACTTCTCATTTTCTTTAAATTAGAAATTTGAGAGTAGAGAAATGTTTAATCGCATATTAAAACTAATCCAGTTCAAGCATCTACAAGATGTAGATTGAACAAGAATAAGGCTAGGCGTACACCGGTTAGTTAAGACAAGACAAGACGACATTAGTCACAGTAATTCACATAGCTGCTTATGAAGCAGCACACACCGATGCAATGACTAATCTGTGTGTGTTGCTTCATAAAGCAACTATGTTAAGTACTCTGACCAATCTCGTCTTGTCTTGATTAACCGGTGTACGCCTAGCCTAAGGTGACTTAAAGAGTGAAAATAATACACTCACAAACGGTATGTAGTGTTTATGGCCATTTCGCATAAAAAGGTGTGTTGCTTCATGAGCAACTATGTGAAGTATTGTGATTAAACGTGACTAATCTCGTCTTGTCTTGTCTTGACTAACCGGTGTACGCCTAGCCTTAAATGGATTGTTAAAACCAACAATTTTCAAAATTCTATTCTTTTAAGCCTAAAGCCTATTCTTCTAAGCCAAAATTCTTAAGCCTATTAACCAGTTGAAAAGTAATGTATCTAAAACACATTTTTTAAATCTCATCAATTAAGAGGCATTTTCTGGTGCATCATTCCAACAAGGAAAAGTTATTCAAATCACACTAAAACTAATAGTAGAGCATGAAATTCGTGATTTTATACTCAAATTTAATGTTGAGCTAGAAATTATTTGGGAATGTTCACAATTCCAGTTTGGTTATTTTGTGTTCACTTCTAACAAAAAGAAATGTGTAGAAAATTTTGATGATGGTTGATAAGAACTTCACTTTGCTCAATAATATCAAACTACGGGGTAGATATTTTATATTCTTTTAAGAAAATCCTCTTATTGGTGACTGTGATACCTTTTAAAATTATTATAGGCCTACCTTATCACTTGAATAATTTCCATTATTCAAAAAACCAACTATTTCAACTTTAATCCATCAATGTTCTTGAATTGTGAGAGTGCAAAGTTTTTTATATTTATTAATGCATTTACACTAATTTATCACTTCTTCCTGTGTTTTAGATATCATTACAAGGTACTTGAACGTGGTTAAGTTTAGATTCAGAAAAAAGCAAAATATTACAGAAATTTTCGAAATGTACGCGCAAATAATTGTGAAATATAAAGTAATCTATCTATCTTTTTTCACCAACTTGATCAGTGGAATATACTGCATAAATGATCATAACGAAGACTATCTGCTTCATAAGCTTTTGTGTCCAATACGGGCTTTAGGCGCCTCCATCGCAGTCTACCAAGCTTCTCGGTATTCAGTATTCACGAATTCAATTAACCTCTTCTCCATCCTAATTTTTGGAGATCATCTTTCACTTCGTGTAACCATCTTATCCTTGGTCTTCCTACTCGAGAGTAGTTTCTAATTATTAAATATGAGGTTGTTTTTGGCATTCTATTTTCATTCATTCAACATTGATATGTCCAAACCACCAGAGTCACTGAGCCTTTAGAATTCGTACGGTACAACGTAATGTTATTTTTTTATAGTAGATGTAATGTAGGTACCTGTTACTTTTATTAGTGGGAAGACTTGCAGGTGAGACTTGCAGATGTACCGTTTAAATTATAATTGAGAATATGCTAAATATATGCAATATATTGCATATTAATATATTGATTATATATACTATATTGTCTATATTGATTATATATATTAATATATTAATCTATTTATTAAATCCATCTACATGCAACGATTTGAGGAAGGGTGAAGTTCAGATCGGCTAAAACAGGTCAGTTCAAGCTTCAACATTTTTCAATAAGGAGACTTGAAGTTGTCAAAACCACAAATTTATTAAAACAACAACAATCTCGTTGCTTTAATAAATTTGTGATTTTGACAAATTCAAGTATTTTATTAAGTACCGGTTTGGATAATTACCGCAACTACTACACATAAAGTTCAACATTTTTTTATTATCAATTCATCATCTCTTACATACTAGAAGTGAAATGGGGTTTTTTGAGTTTTGACAGATTTTTCTGAGATTTCTGTCAGGAAAAATAAAAATTTGATCACTTATAAACTCAAGTAACGATGTGTGTGAACCCTGCTTTGAATAACTTGAATATTATTATGTATTTATTGAATTGCCACATGTACAAGAGATGTGCTTATGATTTTTTACTAGTGATACTTCGTACAAAATTAAGGGTTATTTGGGGAATGTTGACAAAGCTGGAGGCTAGTATATTCATCAACAATATACAAGAGCGATATTTTTCATTGAAAAATGAATTGAGAAAGATGTATATGGAACTAATCCAGGATAATCTACTTGATAATACTGTTGAATTTACACGATAATTTGTCCATGAGATAGTGTAACATATTTTTATTGAAGACTTTGAGAAGAAGCATTGGATTTTGGCAGTAATTCATGTTTATTTATTCATCAACATAATGCCAATTTTCGAGCTACTGCTGTCAAATAATTCTTTGTATTTCAAAAACTCCATTCTTCTAGTGGTGACCTTCAACACAAATTTATACTTTCTCTATCAGGATCATTGTCTCTGAGTCTCTGAGATCTTTCCCGGTCGGAAGACCAACTTTGAATTATGTAATTTTCAATGGTGGCAAGAAAGGCCCTCCAAGCATAATAAAATGAGGATCTACCTACCTCTTGAAAAAAAATCGGATGTTAACAAACAATATCTTATTATCATGAAAATTCTAATTCAATGTTAATGGATAACAATTTTCCTGAAATTTGATAAGTATTCTAATAAGTTTGGAAAGTAAGAGTATGAGTAAGTAAGAGGAAGAGTACCTATAAGATTCAAGTAAGAAAAACATTTTGAACTTGATTTTACTGAAGAAATGTTGATATTTAAAAAAACTTCAAACTTAAAAATGTAGGATTCCGAAGAAAATGGAGGATCGAATCATGAATAACTGAGATGAGTGAATAAATATTTAATTTCCAAATAAAATACCTAGATACAACAATTTCTCGGTTTACTGTCTGCAAGATCGCCTGACTTCCATCCACTAGAAGCACAGCACTGGAAACTAAGAAATTGTCATAACTCAGTAATCCGAAATCTTCAAAATAATATATATAATTTCCTATACAAGGAGAATATTAACGTGTAAGTTTTTTGTAAAAACCAACATTTTTCAAGTAAAATAGAATTGAAAATTCTAGTCGGCCTAATTCAGATATTGGGAATGAGAACTATTTTTATTTTCATTCTGTCGACCAGGGCCAGGTTTATAGATTTTAGAAGTCCTGTAGACAGGAGGAAGGCGATAAAAAACTAGAATCTCAAATTAAATTTACATAACGTCACGCTATTGATGTATAGTTTTTGTGTGTGCACCTTTAACCTGTATTAAAGGTCTTCTAAATTTTTATAAACCAGGCCTGAGGTACTCATTAGATGATTTTTTATCCATTCACAAGACGCTTTAAATTATCCATTGATATGATAAATTTATTTTATTTTATTTAGCGTATGGCTTTTAATAGTTGGGAGACCCGAGTAGGGATATGATACATACTCTTGAAAAACGAAACGGTGGATTACTGGAAAACGAAGGCAAAATTGACATTTTTCCAATGACATTATTAGAATATACACTTTAATACAATCTAACTTCAAATACAGGTTTCTAATTGCATAAAATCTCCATCAGAAGCTATTGATTACCAACCAAATCATGAAAAATATGGAGGGAAATTTTCTTTTTCTTTAATACAGTATTAGGTGTAATAACTTTTTTGGCGGGCAGAAAATGAAAATTGATAATTGTATTGGATTTAAAAAGAAGGAATTTTTTTAAAACTGATAAACATTTACATTTCTTATTTCATTCCTTTTTATTTGTAGCTCTCAAAATTATCAATAGAGTACAAAGTACTGAAAATGGGATTAAAAAAACTTGTGTTCATTAAAAGGACTTGTCACTTGAAATAATACTCAAGATAAAAGTTAAAATGGTGATCAAATTGTCAAGAGTTGAAGATTTAAGGTTAACTATCTCGAACCTGAATAGAAATATGAGAAAAAATGGATTCTGTATTGATCATTAGCTCTATTATGTCGACTTATTGTAATAAATTGAGTTGCCCAAGAACCCTGAAAAAATGCGCAAAAAATGGTTGAGTTGAGAATTTTTCCCTGGAAGGGACTTTTATATTCAATATCTAAACTTAAGAACTTACCTATTAGTATTTAAGTATTTACCTGACTTGACTTTTTCATTTTGTCTTAATCCATTTAAATCCATTCTATTCATCCAATTCATTCAATTTATTTTATTCAGCCTAATGCATTCAATCTATAATTACAGTATTATTATTATTTTTTTAGGGTGATGCCCACATGAGCTCTGGGCTTGTGCGTGGGTAATGAGAGGGGTGATAATGAGGGATGACTGTTTTTAGGCAGTCGGGACCAACGGCATTTCGTCTTCTCCGAAAGACGTGAGTGGCCGTTTCTGTCAAAATCCGTTCCGGCAACTGTATTCGATCTTGGAACCTTTGGATTATCAGACAGGCGCTTATCGCCCTCGGCTACGGACCACTCCACTGCTGTGTTTTGTTGGTATATTTAGTTATTTTTGTCAAATACAATCAAATAAATATAGTCATTTATTTATTCAAATACTGTATATTCAATCAATATTTACTTATTCAAAGCCATTCAATCTATATTTACTTATTCAAATTTATTCTGTCAGAATCACAATTATACATTTGTTTTCGGTAACTTACGTTAGTTCAAAAGGTGTACTAAGTTTTGTAAGATTAAAAGCGCTTAGAAGACGACCAGTATTATTTTGATGAAAATTAAACAATTTTTCCCTACTTATGGTAGCAGTTAGGGCAGGGAAAGTAAAAATAGAAGCTACTAGAATCAAAAGTAATTGATAGAAGATGAAATTTTCAAATCTAATGGGATATAAGGTTCTAAAGACAGAATCTCAATAAATATACCCATTTTATTTGCTGATTCTGATTACGCCTGAAATTTGAATTCCATTGCAGTATGTCTCAAACGATGAAGCTACTCAAAGGGGTCTCCTCATCAATGAGAGCCACAAACGCTTCACTGAATTAGTAAAATGAGCTTGAAAAGCTATTTATTCAAAGTTTAAGTAGTGGGACTAGAACAGAGGTCTCCAATGTTATATCCACGTTATAATTACTTAGCAGAAGTTTGGAACATATTACATCTAGCTAAGTTCATCACGTTATCATTGAGAAATTTAGACAAAAGTTTCTAAAAGTGGAATCCTTTTGGTAGGGGTATTTTCACCCATAAAATACGCTCCACTATAACTTGGTAAAATGAATCGAATAATAACTTCTAGTGGTCCAGTATGTGGGCCTATCAATTTCATCAGGATCACAATAACCGATTCGATGGATCGAACCCCACCTAAAATTTTAGACCCTCTATAATTCTTATAATATACTACGTCTCCCCACCACTAGAAAGCTATGCTTCAATAAATTTTAAATATTAATTTTATTAATACTGTTTGAAATTCAAGTGATGTGTCACTTTTAGCCCATTGATAATATCTATAGCCTACTACGAAGTGGCCAAAGTGAATTTGTGATAAATATCCCTATCAAATAAAAACAATTGTTGACAATTTGGCCAGCAACAAAGTTTAATTGAAACTATAAGGTACTCACTGCAGTTGTTATTTTAAGTCTTAAAATTTTATTATTGTTATTATTTTAAACCCTTTAAAATCTTAAACAAACTAGAGGTTGTTCCAAGAAATCTGTTGTGATATTTGCATATTTCAATGGTAGATCATTCAATATTGTATGTATTAGAAACTAACAGCCTAAAAATATTATCCAGCAGTGTCCTTTCGTTGATTTCGAACCCAACTGGAACTGAAACTCTTGGCTCACCCCATAACAGATATTAGGTTAATCACCCATTGGAGTAAATATTTATCAATATTATTCACAGCCAAAATATTATGAAATTTTAATAATTGTGTAGTTTGAAACACACCTGAACCTGAAATACATAGCCCACAATGAAACTACCTACAGGAAACTCCTCACCAATAAAAGTCATTTGTAATAGGTAGGCATTATAATAATATAATCTACCCATAATAATCAGGGAGTTTATTAGATAATAATAAAAAATTAAATACATTTCATCCGAATAAAACGTCCTAATTATTAGGGACAATACATGAGATAAGATTGAAATAAAATCTATATTACAATAATATCATAGCTATAGGCTAATCGCACTTCTAAGCTATTCCAGATGCTGTTTTCAGGTCTGAGAGTACATACGGTAAAATTTATTAATAATAGGATGATTTGATTTGAGGCTAGGCGTACACCGGTTAGTCAAGACAAGACAAGACAAGACAAGATTAGTCACGTTTAGTTACAGTACTTCACATAGTTGCTTATGAAGCAACACACACCGATTAGTCATTGCATCAGTGTGCAGGGGCGGTCCTACGTATGGACAAATCGGACATTTGTCCGGGGCCCCGCGCCCAGAGGGGCCCCGCGGCGACGGCAAATTCAAACAATCAAATTTTTCATACCATAAAATAAAAAGTAAAAGAGCTTCAAATATTGTTCAATATTTGGCAAGACTTTAAATCGGGGCCCCGCAGCAAACTAAAAGCATATTATTACACAATTGAAGTTTTCATATAATAAAAGCGGGCCCCGCGGTGATGGCAAATGTAAACAATCAAATTTTTTTTACAATAAAGTAAAATAAAAGAGTAAAATAGCTTCAAATGTTGTTCAATATTTGGCAAGATATTAAATCGGCGCCCCGCAGTAACCTTTAAAGCATATTTACACAATTAAAGTTTTCATATAATAAAAGCGGGGCCCCGCGGCGATGGCAAATGTAAATAATAAACTTTTTTCTTACAATAAAATAAAAAAGTAAAATAGATTCAAATCTTGTTCAATATTTGGTAAGACTTTAAATGGGGGCCCCGCAGTAACCTTAAAGCGTATTTACACAATTAAAGTTTTCATGTACAACAATTCTCATAATACAACAATTGTGTTCAGGTCCGGATTTCAACCTATTGCCGCCCTTAAGCACTATTCTGGCTGCCGTCCCTTGGCATATCAGATATATATACATTATGTATGTTATTATATATTATGTTATGTATATTATATAACTTATTATATTATGAAAATAAAATACCACATTTACCAGTCAATAATGATGTGGTTTTAATAAAACAATCAGTTACTTTTAGATTTTTATTATATTTTAAAATGTCTATGCTCATTTGAAGTAAAAAATAACTGACAATGAAAAATGAAACTCATAAACAAACTTGTTCATCAATCACAAAAAATATTTAGTTTGTTTTTTATGAATTAAGTTTCATTTGAAATATTTCAGTTGTTAGAACAGAATATTTACAACTACAATATCAAACTTTAAGCTAGTTAGCACGACCAATGGTATTATTTCATTTCATTTTCATTTCATAATTTCTTTATTCATCTAACTGTACAATACATACATTGAATAGTGTTCAATTAGCAAATTTCTAGAAATCTTAGACTGAAGAAGATACAAAATCATTCAGATAAACTTATTAGTAAATTATTGAAGTAAAAAAATTAAATAATTCAATTTTAGAAGAGAATTTTAGAATTTTTAATTTTAGTATTCATGAAAACTTATTCCGTTTTTCTATGATTTGGTTATTCCGGTTATTTCATTCGTAGGCCTATACCGTAGTCCAATATCGTACTCTATATTATTGATTTGCACAACCAATGGTATTAGTACTATCGAATAGTGTGAAAATCATAATACTGAATAAGATACAAAACTATTCACATAAAGTTACTAAACTACTGTACTATAATAATTTTAAAAAGAAACTGAACTTGAAAAACCCATTATCAGTATTCACAAAAAAGTAATTCAGTTTTCATGATTGGGGTATTTGGAATATTCGATTGGTATACAGTAGTCCAATATTGAACTACAAATTCGATTAGTATAACCAACGGTATTAGCACTAATAAATTTCGAAAAATCATGTATAAATTAGATCAATCAAGTTAAAAATTAGTTATATAGGTAAACTTGGGCCTACTAGTAAAATAATTGAAACATGAAAATTGAACACAAGAAAAATCTTGATCAATATTCGCAAAAAATAATTCATTTTTTATTATTAGAATAAGTGGAATATTCTATTGGTATGCAGATGCAGAGGTCCAAAAAATTAAAAAAAAAAATTATCAAATAAAACAATCTATCGAATTACAAAACTACCTGAATAAACTCACTTCTAATACTTCAGTAGCGTAATTTGAAAATTTTCTTAAATCTTGGATAAAACGAAAAATTTACAAATATAAACTAACTTAGCTCCCGAGAGCCGTGCCGCCCCTAGGACGTGCCGCCCCTAGGCAAGTGCCTAGTAGGAAATCCTGGCCTGATTGTGTTAACTACTATTTTGTCATGATGATTTCAAAAGAAATGTTTCAAAAAATTCTTCAGTTTTAAAATATTGAGAGTGGATTGTACTCATTATCTTTTATCTAATCAACTCAACTCATACTGTAGTATAGAATAATTTTTGAAAACTGCATGGTTAGCCACCGCTATTTCATTATTATTGAAGCTGACAAAGAACCCCCAGAACCCCCCCCCCAACCTCTATCCATAAGTGGGGCCCCGCCAAAGTCAATTGTCCAGGGCCCCGCAAAGCCTAGGACCGCCACTGTCAGTGTGAGCTGCTTCATAAGCAACTATGTGAATTACTGTGACTAAACGTAACTAATCTTGTCTTGACTAACCGGTGTACGCCAAGCCTAAGAGGATGATGTGTGGGAAGCGTGATTACAATGATTTCGTTGAATTGGTTTAGTTGGATGACGTCATTGTGAAAGCGTTTTGATTCAATAATTGGTTTTCTTGGAACTCGCCGTTATAATCTATTTTCCAAAGTGACTGATAACTTGTTTTATTCATGGGGTTTTGTCTTTTTTATTAATTTTGATAAATGTATAATTCAATTAATAACTTTCCTGCAACAGGACGTTAATCTATTTTTCCCAAGTTACTAGTAACTTGTATCTTTCTTTATAGCCTATACTCTCATATTAAAAGTCTTTAGGAAAAAACCTATTGGCAGAGTAGAGGTTTGAATGGACCGATTTTGATGATGTTTGCGCCAAATAAAGGTTAGAAGTCCTAAATGTAAAGGTTTCTATTTGTATTTTCGAAAAACATAATTACAGACACAGAGTACAGAGACTGTATAATAACAGTGTAGTCATTGTTGTGCAAAAGTTCCATAAAAGTGTGATAGGAACGTTTTTCATTTCCGCCACCGCTTCTTTTGCTAATTTTTAAAAACTTTCATATAGATTGCAGACAAACATGACCACATTCACACATTTATTAAACTTATTTTGAGAGAAAAACATCGAAAATAACTCGTCGAACATTAAAAACAGTCTCTCTAGGTACTCTTGGTATTGCTTTAAAAACTTGAAATGATGAAAATTAACACTGGCAAAGGAAAATTGTGGGTTGGAAAAATGTATCATTTAATATAACGATTCAATTATCATCTCAATGTAAATCTTAGGCTAGGCGTACACTAATTAGTCAAGACAAGACAAGACGAGATTAGTCACGTTTAGTCACAGTACTTCAAATAGTTGCTTATGAAGCAACACACACCGATTAGTCATTGCATCGATGTGTGCTGCTTCATAAGCAACTATGTGAATTACTGTGACTAAACGTGACTAATCTCGTCTTGTCTTGTCTTGACTAACCGGTGTACGCCTAGCCTTATGGGAATTGGCAAAAGTATGGCTGGATTTGTCCGAGCTAACCAATGAAAAGTGAGACATCAAATGGCCACCCTGTTATTATACAGCCTCTGTATTAAGGAATAAAAGATGAAAAAACAGCTCAGTGCCATCTCTCGGCTCCTGGAGGAAATAACTTATGTCAGTAGTAGGCTACCTACTGAACTACGAGTACCTACATAGCCTCCTCTACTTCCATTGCATTCCATGTATTAGAGGAGGCTATAGTACCTATATAGGCCTACTCTATAACTCTATATATACTCTAATATACTCTATATAACTCTAGTATATACTCTATATAACTCGTATAGTTGGTTAGTCTAGATTTGTTTTTCATTATGATTTTTCATCAAATTTCATGCAATGTTCTGAAAAGAGTGATGACGAAAATAATTATATTGCATTTTTAGATAACAACTATTGTGACTAACCACTCTATACTAGTATGACTATGCATTGATGATGATAATAATGATTTTATATTTTCTAGATAAGAATAAGAATAATGGTGACTCACCTTGTCTAGAATCAGGATCAGTCTTGATCTGGCAGATGGGCACGGGGAATGGTGACGAAGTGTCGCAGTTGGGCGAAGCGGGAACCGCGCCTGCCGGAGCGGCTAGCTTTTCTGGGGTGGGAAAGAGAATGCACAACGCTTTGTTAATTCTTATAAAGTTCTCTGTCAATGCTCGAAATGATAGACTACATTTTGGACAAAAAATCTATCTTAATAGGGAGAAGGAAGTTCTCTGTCAATGCTCAAGATGATAGACTACATTTTGGACAAAAAATCTATCTTATTACGAGGAAGTTGTTGTGTCAAAAGAACTGACATCGTTCTTTATTCTCCACTTATATCAGTAAAATATTGTCATAGGCTGAGACTAGGCTACTTCATAATTCGTTGTCAACTTAATTACGAATAATATTTAAAAAAGATTTGTTGTGCTATCATATTCTATTGTATAAATTTATTCATATCCTACTCTTTATTAAGTCTTGTAGGAAGTATATTGAGTGGATTTTGTTCCTGAAGATCATGGATTACAGATGGTTCAATAATTTCTCTAATACGAGCCAATATTGTTTTTCTAGTATTCGCAGATCTCTTTTACAGATTTCTTGCAAGTTCCATTTTCAGTTTCTGATGCAATATAAAGATTCCTCTCAGTTTATCAATAAAATTCTATCAATCTTAATTGAAGAGGATATTTTTGAGCTATGAATTTTTAACCACTGTACTTCGAGTTTAAGAATAAGTGCAGATAATTTAATATTACCTGCATTCTGTATAATAAATCTGTAGATAATAATGTTATTCATGATAGGTAGTAATATCAGGAAGTCTACAGAATTCAGAACATTGATAATTCTCATTACCTTGGGTGAGACTATTATTAGCCTTATATCGATTACTGGAGAAAATTAAGTTAAAGCAGAGATTTGTTAGAGCCTTCCATTGCAAATTATCAAGCGAATAAGTGTATATGATGCATACTTTAGTGCATATATTCATAAAGTTACATATTTAGTGATGCGAATAAAGTGGATTAGGCTTCAGAAGTAGGCTACTTATTAAAGGTCAATAATAGATTGATCATTGCTAACAAGAGGAGACAGGAATTGATTTCATAGTAAAAGTTGTGATCGTTCAGCTTCTAACATGATGTTTTACTAATAATGATGGTGGATGCTCACGGATTCAACTGAATGGAATGAGTGATAGCATATAGTTGAATTATATATAATATGATGATAATTTCAATTAATTAAATTCATTGAATAATTATTCAATCACAAGTAACTGGAGATAAGTTTATGTTTTTCATGGTAAGAGTACCTACTTTCATAGATATATGATTTGTTCTCTTTTAGAGCTACTGAAAACTATATGTTCTTTATGTCTACGTTTTGAAAATTTACTCAAAGATTAAGCTGAAATTTATTATAGAATGGTGAGGTTTCAGAAATATTAGGTTATTCAACATGAGGCGGCTTCAAGCACCTTTATGTGGATTCTTGCCTATTTGTGGTCTAATAGTAATATTCTCAAGGTAATTATAGTATTCTATTTACCTTGGTAATACTCTTTGGAAAACTTCAATCTTTGCAATGGACTTTGGAGTTGAAAGTAACCGGATGCTAATGGACAAAAAATTACAATCTTTGCTATTATACTGTGTCAAATGAGAGTTTAAGACAAACTTAATCGGTGTAGAATTGGAATTATTTTCTTTGAACAATTCCAGAATTAAAAGGAGGTAAATAACAGGGATAAATGGAATAAATTGGTCGTAAATTCAACTAACCCAAATTTGACTGGAATTATATCACAGTCCAATAATTATTATGCTGTGGCAGCTTTTCATAGAAAATTTCCCAATAAGATTTTAAAAATTGAAGAGTAGATGATGATGATGACGTGATGATTATGATTGTGAAATCACTGGTCTATCGATTTTTTTTATTCAAATTGAAGTACTGTACCGGTAATATATGAGATAAGAAGATGAAACTATGCGTCGAAACTATACGAGTTAACCCACTAACATGCAAAAATTAACCCAAAAAAATGAATTGAAATTAACATTGAATCGAATGAACAAATAATACAAATCCGATATTTGTTGCAATGATCATCTATGGGGTCTGCTATCAGAAAACAGAACATGAAACATTACCAGCTAGCAATGGATTAGCAGCTGCTATGGTAAACTTCCGACCCGAGGCTGAGTTTCGCTGCAGTTCTTGGAGCAAAGCCACTGTTGCCTGGTTCTTGCCAACTGTTCCTATTATGTTGTTGTTATTCTCCTCCTGAAAAAGCATAATTATTGATAACATATATTGACAACATATTCATACATATCCACAATACATAAAAAAATGTTTTTCAATTGATAAAATTGTTAGATACTAAGCTAACTTAAAGATTGAGAATATTACTCAATTTAGAAGTGTTTTGGGTCATGCTTCCTCAGAACACGTTTAAGGCTAGGCGTACAAGCTGTCAAGACACGATAGTCACAGTACTTCACATAGCTGCTTATGAAGCAGCACACACCGATGCAATGACTAATCGGTGTGTGTTGCTTCATAAGCAACTATGTGAAGTACTGTGACTAAACGTGACTAATCTCGTCTTGTCTTATCTTGACTAACCGGTGTACGCCCAGCCTTACTTCGGACAAGAGTTGTAGGTAGATCCCATAAATAGTCTTACTTCTTCCTATAACTGTAGGTAGGCCATTTCTTGGACCTACCGACCTACCTACTTCTGCTTCCTATAACCCTCAACTCCGTTCACTGTAACTGTAAAACGTGATCTGAGGAAGCATTACCTCAATGCGAAATGGCCATAAACACTACATACCGTTTGTGAGTGTATTATTTTCACTCTTTAAGTCACCTTAGGCTAGGCGTACACCGGTTAGGCAAGACAAGACAAGACGAGATTAGTCACGTTTAGTCACAGTACTTCATATAGTTGCTTATGAAGCAACACACACCGATTAGTCATTGCATCAGTGTGTGCTGCTTCATAAGAAACTATGTGAATTACTGTGACTAAACGTGACTAATCCCATCTTGTCTTGTCTTGACTAACCGGTGTACGCCTAGCCTTAGTGTTCAAACAAAATATTAAGTAAGATTCAACAATCGACAAAAAATATAAATTAATAATCATCATAACTTTTTTCCCAAGCTTATAATAATTCCCAGACTTCTTTGCTTGGAAAAAATCTCAAACTGAGCGCTAAGAATATACCCTCTTAGGTATATCGATGTGGAGCAATCTTTATGTCCACACTTGATCGATTTTGAATGCGACTCGAGCATGCTGGATGTGCTCAAGCATTGGGCGTACCTGTATGCTATGTCGAATACAAAATCGACCTAGTGTGGACATAGGGAGTGGATGTAAGCTGTTATTTTAAGCATATTTGAGCACATTTTGCTATATTTAGTCGAATATCCCAATGACTACTGTAGTTACAAACATTTTACTGGTTCATTGGATTTCTTGTAGCCTTTCACACTTTTACTTTCAGATTACCTATATATTACTTAAGAATTGAACATTTCGTACTTTGGGAGAAGTTCCACAAACTCTTGAACTTGTGTTCAGGGATTCCTGAAACTAAGTATGTCTATAAGAACATTTTTCATTATTTTGATGATTACAATCAGCCCTTGAGATATTGGTAAGTACAAAGACAATTTAACTATTTATCAATTAAATAGTTGAATACTCAATTTAAAAGTTAAATTGTCTTTGTCAAGTCCAAGTGAGACACTCAGAAAGTCCGTATATTATTATTATGAAATAATAAATATTATTCATTATTGCTTAGGATTGATAATTCCTAATTTAGTTGAATATTATAAATTATTCAATTATAATATACGGTCGTTTAATTATAATATACGGTCATTTAATTATAATATACAGTAATAAAATTCTTTACTTCATTATGATATTTTATTACTTCGAGAATTTGTACTGTTTTCTGGAAATTATAGCCTGCTATGTATGCAAATAATAATGAAATCAAATGCATCAAGATTTATTTGAGTTAACAAGAAAGATTTTTTCCATTGTATGAAAAAAGAGAATGGCAATAATTTTGATTTGAGGATGGATAATCTATTAAAATTACAGGATTACATTGAAAATACCGCAAATATCACAGTTTTAATAGATGGAATTGAAATGCAAAATCTGAAAAGTCATTTTTTCAATCATTCAAGCCAGATTAAGAATAAGTAGGCCTACTATACACTGAATATAGAATAGTAGTATATGGTAATTATGGTATTATGGTAGTAATACTATACTGTAGTATATGGTAAATAATCCTATTAAAATTTTTCTGCTTGAACAGCCAAGTTTTTTCTCAGCCTTTGATTTTTCAATAGTTACTGACACTGAAGTTTGATACTACCAAATTTTCACTATACTCCCGGACTTTGTGCATTTCCAAATAATTCGAATGTGAATGTCTCTTATTATTAGACTGGTCAGATTTCTCTCGCCTCACTTTTAGTATAAAATATGGTAGTACCTTGATGTGAATTTTAAATTTATAGAAATTGGAAATAAAAGTTGGTACTGTAACCATGTGGCCGTACTGAGACAGTTCCTGTATCTTTGAAAACCCAATTCTTCTTTTCAGACTGACTATCCCACACAGATGGTACACTTGTACCGCAAAAATCTAAAAAGGGCGAATGGCCCGATTCAAAATTAAAGCATCTATTTATGTGAGGACCAGCACCTTGAACGTGATAATTTCGCGGCCAAACCAAACTCAGCTTTGTTATTGTTGTTGAATGCATTAGATACAGAACTAACAACAAGTGCGCTCTCCATCTAATGCACTCACGTGCCATCAAGGTTTATTGATTCAAACAACCAGTCAGTTTCTCTTTCACTTTGTGCTATGAACGATGTTTTAATAAACAAAAATAATACTCAATAATCATGACTGTATTTGAAGCTGGAATTCAAATATTTCCGCATCTCAAGAATATTAGAAAACTATAGTTTTCTTATTTATGACAAAGCTGAAATTCAAATATTTCCGCATCTCAAGAATATTAGAAAACTATAGTTTTCTTATTTATGACAGTACATTTCATAACGCAATAGTCTGTATTGAAAATATGCCCCTCAATAGCATCCATGAATAATTTAAGGAAACTTCAATTTGCGACATTTTTTATCATTATCTTACAACTATGGCTTAATTTTAATTGATGTATGACTCATTAGCCATACTTCGCATTGGAATTCAAATAATGAATTCATAAGGTATTTTAAAACAATATAAAACTCCTGAAATTCATATCTTCCTGACAAGAATGAAACAATGAATGGCAACTCATAAAATATGGTTACTATAACTTAAAAAATAAAATAGGGCGGAGAACTATAGTGACAAACCTTTTCACCATCATTGAAATCAAAGAACTGTTCCAACTCAAAAGATGTCTCAGCTAGTTGTTTGAAAAGGTCCTCTTGCTCTTCATCAAGACTTGGTACCAACGTGCTAAGATCAGAATTCGACAGCTCTCCTAAGTCTGTTCCACTCTCCTGAAAAATTAAACAAAATTAAAATGATGTGTGACAACGTAGAGAGCTCAATAACGTATGTAGTTGAAAATTACTTGAAAGTAAATTTATATGAGTTCTAATCATTGTTCAAACGTATAGTAATTTCCATGAGTAAAATAATTCAGCAAATAACTCTAAAAAATCCAAAAGATTGGTACTTTCTTTGTCAGACTTTTTAAATTTTCATATTCTGTGGTCTGATCAACCCTGATGAGTCATTATCTCTCAAATAATTCCATCACAATAACAATATTGCCTAAAATAAATTTAGTACAGAAGATTTCACAGTAGCAGAGGAGAAGAGTAGGCACAAAACTTATTCAAATATTCTGTAGAAGCTACAGAAAGCTTGAGCTTAACTTCTTCAAGTTCTTATTTTGGCCTAAAATACAAGCAAATAGAGATTCGAGGCAGTATAGATAAATAATTAATGAAATAGCTAAATGCAAAAATAAAAACACAACATGCCGGTACTATGTTTCTATAAACAACTTCTAAATGTTCTATAAATATAAACACAGTATTAAATGACGGTCGTCACAACAATACTAAGTACAAGAAAAAAATCCGTTTATTCTTGAGCAAATATAGGATTAATCTACTAACAACCCAACTTTATTTTATTTACTGGAAGAGTTTTAATGAGACAAAATACCTTATTCATAATATTTACAAATAATATAGATTATAATATCTAGTTATGGCAACCCAGCAAACACAGATATATAACCAGTGCATACGAGTATATAGCCTATGTTTCCTGATTCCATTTGTAGTTCAAAGCTTTTTTTTTTTAATTTTATGTTACAATCAATAAAACGCTTGTGTTATGTACAATCTCGAATAGAATAAAATCTAGCATTGTTACTGCCAATAATTCTTCTGATTGCTTATTGATGCTTCTGCCATTTTGCTATTTGCAACAAGTAAATATTAAGAAAATATGGTTATTAATGATCAAACTACAGAGACTGTATAAACACAGTGTGGTCATTGGTTGTCTCGCTTTTCATTGGTTAACTCAGTCAACTCCACCATAATTTTGCCACCATAATTTATTCATAATTTCATAAGATTTACATTGAGAAGATACCTACTTGATTCATATGTCTTGGAAGTACGATACCCATAATTTGCCTTTGCCAGTGTTAGTTTTTAAAATTTTAAAATTTCAAAATTTCTACATACGAATAGAGTAATTAGAGAAGTGATTTTTGATATAGTTTCTTGAAAAAGTTTGACAAATCAATGAATGAGTTTTAATTCGCCTGTAAGCCCAAATAAGAATTCGAAATATTGACAAAAGTATGGCGGTAAATAAAATCTTCCAACACACGTTATGGGCCATTTACCGTGGGCCGCACTTCAAGTGGGTAGTTGGTGAATAATGGATGATTGACACGGTTTATCAAGAAGACTGTGATAATTTTATACTTTTTCTACTATTATGGATTTTGTATGAGCTATAGATGAACCATCTACCATCCAAGAAGGCTGTGATAATTTTCTACATGTTCTATTATTATGGATTTTGTATGAGCTATAGATAAACAATCTACCATCCAAGAAGGCTGTGATAATTTTCTACATGTTCTATTATTATGGATTTTGTATGAGCTATAGATAAACCATCTACCATCCAATTAACAACTGAGCACTTCGGTCTCAGCTTTTCACACCAATGGCCACACTGTGTTTATACAGTCTCTGTAGGTCAAACTATACGTAAAAAGGGTGCACACTAAACAAACTCATCTACTGTGCATGATAATGCCAGAGTGTATACAGTAATTATTTTCGGATACTGTACCGGCAATGGTACTAGGTTATCGGTTTGTGAGTTACTGACAAGGCAGTTGGAGAGGTCGACCATCTTTCCATCATTGTCAGGACACCAGAGCAGGTCGTCATCTATGAACTGCATGACAGCCGGAGGGGGACCAGCACCCCCCATCGGGCCGCCCCCCATTCCACCCATGCCACCCGTTCCCAACGGGGGCCCCGGCTTCAGGAAAGCCAGCGTGCCGCTCTGGGTCGTCGCTTAACTCTTTAACAGAGACCTGTAAAACAGAACAAATCGACATCATTAAAATCGAGGAATAAAAAAAAACAAATTGCAAAGTAGTAACAAATAATATACAGCAAAACCTGTCTAAGACGAAACTCGACCAGACTGAAAAACCTTTTCCGTTTTAGCAGGTTTCCGGCTTACAAAGGTACCTTTATACAAAATTCCTTGGGGCCAGAAAAAACATTCCGTTTGAACAGGTTTCCGTCTTACACAGGGTCCGCCTTAAGAAAGGTTCTACTGTATACTGTATTATAAAAACGTAATACAGAGGAGGTGCGAAAGTTAGTACCGTATACAGAAGAGTGTTGACCGTGAAGGCTAATATAATAATTTTATTTATTTTTTCATTCCTAAAATTGAATTGGAATATAAGTAGTATTGAAATAATAACCATAATTTGGTAAGATGTTCACAATTCATGTTAGTAAGCAATGAATTTTGCATTCGATTTTGCAAAAATGCCCGTTTATAACTTTACATTATAATAAAAGTATATCATGAGAGCTAGAGTTACAGATCTATTTAATTAATTTTTATCATTTTTCTTAAATTATACTGTTGCGCTGCAGGCAGGATAATTTTTTACAAAAAAATCTCTCACTCTCATTCGCACATAGATAAGGAAAGATGAAAAAATAATACATTTTTAAAGTTGAGGCATGCCAAGTTGCCAACGTCTACTGGGCTCAGCTAGTACATTTATAAAGCAAAGTGACAATATTGAAGAAAGATATTCTACTTTTAATATTTTCTTTATTGATATTCTATTTCTCAAATCTCAAAGACATCCTCTCTTTTCCAGTTTTGGATGTGTTTCGGAGACATATAACTACGGAATTATTAATCTTGGTAAATTATTTTGTTGTGCTGCAGGCAGAATTTTGTAATAAGATCATTATGCTGACAAGATTCAAACTGAAGTAGCGGCCACGAAATTAGGCTGCTGTCAGATATGGAATCGGTAAAGCGAGGAAACGTCGAAAATTGCTTGCTCTTGATCACAAGTTGTAAGTTGACAAGGCTGTGCTTCCAGTGTTGCCTATTATGAGCTTCTGGGTTGATTCCCCTGCATGATTAGAGTAGTCAGCTGGCATTACTTGACAACAACTCAAATGTCTAAGCCGCCTTATTTCATGGCCGCCAGTACAGTTTTATATTATACATCAAGTTCACTTGCACACTGACCACATTTACTAGATTTAGTGGCCAGTTAAATTCCCAGTTTTTTTTTTCAAAATGTGTATTGAAATTTTTGTTCTTGGATGGATATGAAAATTTCATAAAAATTCATTATTCATAGTTTGAATTCAAAAGGAAATAATAAGTAATTGGTGTACTAACTACTGACAGACTCAATTCCTCTTCAATTTTCGAATTGTTTGTCACATACACGACTATTGATTGTACTGATTTATTATTTCCTATTGGGGTATTAATCATATACTTTTTTATTCAATTACAGGGATTCGGTTCATATAATAAATCATCATCTCAAATTATACATGCATGTTCAGTTTCTTATTTCACCAATAATTAATTGACAATTTTATGTCTGCCTCTTCTATGATAACTAGTTATAAGCAATGAGAGGCTAAGTTTCAAGTTACATAAATTTTGAATTAATTTATTCCATGAAATAATTTTAAAAAATTTTCAGCTATATCCCTATCAATAATTATTCTACTATAGAAGATGAATTCCCTAATTGAGGCATTGAAAACTTTTAAAATTATATTAATACCATAATTTCAATGTTCACTAAATGAACCATGATAATAAAATTCCATCAGGGGAAATCTTTATAGATCCTCCACCCAATTTATTCCTCAAAACAATAATGACATTTTTCCAATAAGTTAGTGATATAAGATTTTTTATAATATATATTATCTTCTTCAATGAACTTTGCACACTTACCTTGATATATCTCTATGTTTTTGAAACTTGATCCAAAACATGAAAGTTGTCTTCTTGGGACAATCTGGAAAACAAAACAGAATATTGAATATTAAAATCTGGTAGTAAATAAAAAACTTATTGACAAGAGTATAAAAGATTGTTACAAGCATCTCAAAGTATCATTCATTCAATAGTATTGATGTGTAATAGGCCCTCATCACATAAATTATGTAAGTTACATAAATAACATAAATAACATATTAGAGTTTACTCCATTGTAAATGAGACTTAAAGGTTTCTTTTTTAAAATTATTAAAAACAAAAATTGGATACCTAACTTAAATGAAAGTAATAATACTATGAATTATTTATTGATCATCACTAGAATATTCTTGAAATAATAATGTTATAATCAAATAGAACCATTGAAATTTATCTGAAATAATGATTACTGTACACGTTATGAGATATCAAAATGTACAAAGCATGCTTTTGCATGTTTATTGGGATTCAATAAGCAGTTCTTATGAAAAAAAAAGCTAAAATTTTATGAACCTGGTTTGTTATGAATTGAATTTTCCTATGAATTTAATTTATATTTTGACTATAGTTCATTACATCGTGACATGATCTACAAATCTGATGCTGTAAAATTTAGCGGGCCTTTTTGAATTCAGTCGATTGAAGTCGAGAGTCATTCAGATCGAGAATCGACTACAGTAGTCGATTCACTTTGTGTGTTTTGCTTTTTAGGTTATGTATGAAACTTTACTTCTGTGATGTGTTCAACTTTTCTTCAAGATTTATTGCTATAAATAATTATAAAATGTCTGATGCTGAAGATTTAAACTTTGCCTCAGAAACTTTTGACCCAATTAAAGCATTATATTCACAAAATGTTGAACCTCCAAATCCAAGCGTACCTGTTTTGGACAATTTGTCGAGATTTGAGTTGACACCAGAAGGTGAACTTATAACAAAGAAAATAAAAGAAAAGGTAAGACTTGTTACTTCTATGTTCTTGTTTTGTACTCATCACAATTGTATACTCAAAATTAAAAAAAAAAGTAAAAGCATTCAGCTACATTATTGATTGATGTAGGCTATTACTTCAATGAAGAGATTGATTTTTTAATTTTGGATTCAAACATAAAAGGAGACTTTTGGTAATGGGGTACGAATAATAACTTGAATACATCATGGCAGGCAGGCACAAACGAGGAGTGGAAAACAAATCCATAGTCTGATTACTAACAGCAAACCCAAATTTGCTATCTTACTTGGCTACACCAGCGCATTGGCTTGTTGGTAAGAAGACTATAAAAGACGAAGTAGGCTACCGTTCTAGTGTAGCTGTGTAGGCAAACAAACTATTTACAATACCTAGAATATTGCATGTTTCATGCCAAAACTTGGTAACCATCTATGAAAAAATAAACTTTCCAGGTGTCCGAAAAGGATGAATCACCTAAACCAAGCGGATCAAAAGTTCAAGAAAGCGAATCAAATCAGCCGACAACTTCATCCACAACTGGTGAGTATTCCTATACGAGATACGCTGGCGATTTTCATTGTGCTTGGGTGTGAGAAAATGATTGTTGGTCCAAATAGAAAGTAAGTAAATAACGTAAGGAGATAACGTTTCACTAAGAAAAATCCACAAATAGGAAAACTGAAGACATTTTCTTATGATTTTCATTTTTCTCATACAGTATTTCATGAAGCTTATGAGGAACTTTATCTGATGCATGTAATCAAGAATAAATAAAAAGTGATATGTACTTGGTGATTTTCATGTCTCTCAATATTCTGTAGGATCTCTGTAACATTTGTGAATTAATAACTTATTCAAAGAATAGCTGATCGATCTTTTAGATTTCCCATTTGACTAAATCTATGAATTAAAGAAGGTTTTGGAAATTTATTTTTTCTTAGTTTTTGAAAATTATATTATTTATTTAATATTGATCTAATAAAGATGAAGATACAATTAATACTATATTTTATCAGTCTAATAAGTTTGTTTTGAAGTCTAAGAGAGTTTGTCAGGTGACCAGAATAAATCAATAATAATAGAAACCTTTAATGCTATAATTTCTTATGGTGAGATTGAGATTAAATTTCGATAAGTTAATTTTGTTCATAGTTCAAGCTGAAATCGTCATAATCAGCGTGAAGTTGCAGATTCTGCGTACTGTGAATAGCTGTAGTATCGATGAAGGTTGCAAGATTCACCGCTAGAGCGCAGAGGCGTAGCGGTTCCGACATACAGTCGAAGTTCCTGAGACTGTATAATAACAGTATGGCCATTTCATGAAACACTTTTGATTGGTTAGCTCGGGAAAATCCACCATACTTTTTCCAATTTCCATGACATTTGCATTGAAATGAAACGCAAATTATATTTTATGTTGAGTGATTCACTTTTTACATACAGTTTGCCTTTGCCAGTTTCATTTTTCATTATTTTAAGCTTTTAACACAATACCAAGAGTAGAGAGACAATTTTTTTATGTTAGAAAAGTTATTTTAATGTTATTTCTCGGAATTATTTTTATGGGAATAAATTTAAAAAATGAGTGAATGGGTAATGTTTGCCTGTGTATTGATATGGGATTCGAGTACAGTCGAATCCCATATCAAAAATTTTGCAAAATTATGGCGGTAGCGAGAAAAAAATTGTTCCAATACAATGAGGAAGCATTAGGAAGAATTCATTAGTCAACAATAGGTCAGTTAATATTCAGTACAATTCATAAATATTTAAAACTTTGACACTTTTAAAAAACTTATTAATAGAAAGTTAACAAAATCATAGAATATTGTTAATTCCTAATTATAAATTTGCAATAGTTGCAAATTATAATTGATTATAAATTGGCAATACAGTAGTAACAATTTTTGATTTTTGTTCCAAAAATTGTGACATCGCGGTTCATTGATATTGACAAACAAGCAAATTCTAATAGAGAATAGACGGAAAATTGAATTGTAATAATATTGATCTCTGATCAACTTATCGTCAGGTGAGACTCACGTGGTTATCTTGGCACTATTCAAATCGAAAACAAATTTTATCATGCACATTATTTTGTACAGCTTATTATTACAAAATAATTGTTGAATAAGAGTATGTAGTAAAAACGTGATAGATTCATAGATTGTAAATAATGAAAGAGATTTAAAATTATAAAATTTCTGATTAAAACAAATTGAATTTACTTTTTAAAATGTTTGATTAATTATTGTGTTGAACTGAGTGGGTGTAAGTTATCATGGTTCGGAATGCAGAATGCTATAACAATGTACCAACATCAAAACTATTATTATCACTTGCAATTATTTTAAAAGTGTGATGGAATGTTATTGATTATGTACACGTATACGTATTCCGTTATTAAAGCTGGTCTTTGGATGATTTTCATCAAATGGAATAAAGTGATGTGATATGTTAAAAAATACGTCTTTTTAAAAAATGTTCAAACCAACTCAGTGTTAATTTTTTAAAAATTGATGATTTCTTAAAAAAATACTGTTAGGATTAGAATTGGTATTAGGATACTATTACTGTTACTATTAGTATTTTTGAATAATATTGTATTACTACTGTAGGTACTGTGTTATTATGCTGCATCCTTAGCCCGATCTGAGTTTTTCAGAATAGGTATCAAGAATCAAGTTGTCTACTGTAATTAATTATTAATTATGGAAAAATAAATTATTCAATTTTCTGTATCTAAATACAAAATTTATAAGTTATTTCTCATTTTGATGAATGTTATGAAAGCATATAATATATCCTGAAGCGAATGCATATCTATATGAAATAATTCTACTACAATATGTTGTGGGTGAATTTTGTACAACAATTTTCATCTCAAAAAGCTTGAAAGTACAAATGATGACATTATCCAATCATGACACATTAAAATACGAACATTAAAATTTCAACATCCATTCCAGAAACTAACTCATAAAACATGAATTTATGAATTTTCATTCCATTCAACATAAAGGTGATCAACCTCTAAGCAACCAATCAATAGCTATCTCAATGTGATATCCCATAAATGTTATCTAAACAATAACCATGTTATCACAAGTCTGCTCAAACATATCATTTTACTAATAAAAACCAATTCGACTCGAAACTAATCAGTGGTTTAGAATTTGAAGAAAAACTGATAAGTTCTCACTTGACTCATAATATTGTTCAACGATTGAGAATCTCCAGTTCATTGAACTTCGGCTGAAGTTGTAGTTTCAGCTAGTATTTAATGATGTAGCGTAGAAGAGTCGTTTAGAGGGATGAATGACTCTGAATGTGACTCTGTGACTGGTCATTGACTATTAACAATGCCGAAAGGCATCTCATGAGTCATGACTGACTCAAATGATATTTCCTATGATTATTTCTTGAATCTTGAGTTCATTCCCATTTGGTTTTAAGAGTCCCCATTAATCCGATTTGATTATATGGATATTAGCCGCGAGCGAATTTGGTTGACTGATCGCAAAAATTGAACAAAATGCTCAGTGACAAGGACAGCCATTCACTTCTTTCTCTCTTCCACAAATATTGTTATATTAATAAGATTAATACGAATTAAGGTAAAAATGTTAATGTAAAATTAACACTTGAATCAGTAGATATTCATCGAACAAAAGAAAACAATTATTACAATATTATTTAAAACGTTTCAGAATCATCTATCATAATTTGTCTGTTTGTAAAAGTTAAAAACTTCTTTCTATTGGCGAAAGATCGTCAAAAATATACCACTAATATAGTCCTTTTGAGTTGTCAACACCATCGTGTCAATAGATAACTTTACTTTTTGATTAGGATGAGAGAGAGAACAAAATTGTCTATTGCTAGAAATTATTCATTGGACACCCATTTATCCGTTTTGACATATTTTCCCTGATGATTCTTTGTATTACATAGATTTTAGATAGTAGTAAAATACCACCTTAGATACTGTATTACAGATATGTTTTCAAACTATAATAAATTGACATGTGTGTACTTTGAGAGCTCGTGTGTTAATTCTATTACATGTGATATGTATTGAAAAAAAAGTATTAAATAATTTCTGTTTCCTCTGTGCAACACATCTTCAGCTAAACTCGACACGTATCTCTTTCTACATATTACAGATTTATTTTATACTTTTTATTATACTATACATATCACATGTAATATTTTTAAGTATGAAATGAATTGTAAAGAAACTTACAATGTCAATGACTCTATTGATCAACAAAACCCATACACAGACCAGTCTTGAATGCTACTATTATAGTTAATTAATATTTATCTTGAAAGGTCCGAAGCTACTATCTATACTATGTAAACATCTAGAATCAAGGCTCAAGCTGTCAATAGGGTATGTAAACAATTTAATTGTCAACAACCGGATGAATGGCGCCAATCTTCTTCTACCTTGCAATAGACGATTTTGTTCTCTCTCCATCCTAATCCAAAGTATTAATCACAAATTTCTCAGCCAGATTTTCACAGAGTTCGTTCTTCTCATTGAAAAAGATGGAAGAGAATAAGAAAATTTCGAAAACATCCCATGCTTTCATCAAGGTTTACCAAAGGACTATATTAGTATAGTACACTTGATGATCTTTCGCCAATAGAAAGAAGTTTTTAACTACTTTCGGATGTACAAACCTTCGTTAGTACAAAACCCAACACCATTATGATAGATGATGCCATGAGCTTTGAAACTTATGTTTTAAATAATATTCATTGGAATAGATAACATTGTTTTCATTCTTCCACTACTATGAAGAAATTCTACAATATCTCTTATTCAAGTGTTAATTTTACATTACACTTTACTGACACAAATGAATTTATTAAATTATTTAGAAACAATTTACGCAATGAGTCGTATCAGTCGTAGAAATATATGTATTCAAAGGATACAGAACAACTAATCTGAGACGGAGAACAGGAAGAAGAAAGAGATGAATGGCTGTCCTTGTCACCCTGAGCATGCGCATTGGGTACATTTTGTTCGAGTCGACCTGGTCGCTCACAATAGCTCCCATATAATCAATGCCCCACGAGCGTTCTGGGACACCAGGTCGCCCAGAATCGGAGGAAGACAGCCTGAGCGACTTTTTCTGAGACTTTGTTTCAACAATAGGGTCCCATCTAACTCAATGCTTTGGTTTCGACACCCTCAGGGACACTTTGTCTCGGCGACCGAGTCATCTTAATAGCCCTTACTCTGTTCATGAATTGACATCGCCGAGAGCCCACTGGGTAAAAGTTTAGTGAACGCAGCTTGTAACAAGTGAAAGTTTAAACAACTTTTTTCCAAACGACTGCCATCACAATTTTATTCATTTCCAGAATGCACAATAATAACTTGTTCGACGTCTCCATCTGCAATCTGCATAACTTGTTTCGTCTACTTCATCATCATCCAAGTTTCGGTTATTTGTAGCAGTTGAAAGTTTCCTTTTCGATTGGATTTTACTTTCAATTTTCATGTGAATAGAGATAAAATTATTCATAGATATAAGATTTTTCACTAATTTTCAATTGGATTTTACTTCAAATTTCCAAGTGGATGGAGATTCATTGTAAGATTTTTACTAATTTTCGATTTGATTTTACTTTTAATTTTCATGTGAATAGAGATAAAATTATTCATTGAAGTAAGACTTTACTCATCATGGTTTGGATTTTACTTTCGATTTTCATGTGAATAGAGATAAAATTAGTCATTCTTATAAGATAATAATGGGAAGGATTGAGTTGTAGGAAAGAATTAAATTGACCATTGAAATGAGAAGAGAATTCTATTGAAGATTTATTCAGATAATTGAGGAATAAAGAAAGAAGCAAATTCGTGTACCCAATAAATTTCATGAATTCATGCAGAGATTCATGCAATTCATGCAATAATTGGATTTTGAAACAAATCAAGTTGTATTCAAGTAATTTTTTATTTAGAATCTTAATAAATGCCTAAATGCTCAGTTCGATATTTCCTAGATATTTTGAAATCTGTTGATGTTTCTGGTTTGTAAATTGTGAGCTTGGAATTAGAAGAAATTATTTCTTAATCCACACCACAAACTCAACCACTCAATAAGAAGGAGAGGTTCTTTATCAACTGTACAATTACACAATTTCATTTTGTTTTCAATTGATAATCAATTGAACGAGCATAAAAGAAAATAAGATAGCTGAAAACCAGATTATTATGTATTTATAGTATTTGAAAATAGTATGAAGAATTTCCTTTAGAATGTTGAAATATCAATAAAAAGTGTGGAAGGATTTCAACAAAACCTTGAAAAGGGAAAATAGATTAACATCATAACTATTTCGAAAAATTATTAAGTTCAGACTTCTAGAGTTCTTGACCACGTCAAGTCTGTACACTATCACTCATCAAGCGGAATATCAATTCGAACTTCAAAGTGTGAAGTATTAGCCTATATTTATTGAAATATAAATTAAGACAATTCAACACCATTAACTTGTGTCGAGTTACTACTCTCTTCAACACAATTTATCTCAGTTCATAATCCACCCCGCTAAATCATTCCATCGACCTTACTACTCCGCGATTCTCACGCCAATACTCCTCAAACTTCTTCCACTTTTAGCAAGTTGTTTCTACGTCAAATCAGACTTGTACGGTAGCGTATACGCATGCGTCAAATATAGACTTGCGCAGTCAGTTGCATAGCAGCTGGACAAATTTCACAGAGGAGAGCGCGGCCAATAACCCCACGGGGTTCACACACGCTACTACTACACAACTACAACTGTCGCTCGCGAAAACACGCTGCAAGGTGTTGAACCGTCTCTGTTCAGTACAACACCTTGCTGCTATACAACACACGCCTTCAAGCAAGTCCGCATTTCCCCGGAAGTCAATCAGCCACTAAATAAGTTGCCCCTTTCACGGTTCTGCCATAATTGAACGGCTTGATTACGAAATGTCTCATTTTCTTTGGTGGTTACTAACTTAATGAGCCTTCCGTCAATTTAATCCGTTCAATCTCCAATGTTTGTTTGATTATTTGAAGCTAATTAGAAGGCTGAAGTAGAAGCGCCATTTGGGGGGGGCTTGGGGCTTGGGGATGAGTCTCTAATCTTATTGCGATTGGGTGCCAAAGAATGGGATTTGAGACAGAAATTCAATACTTTGAAAATACTTGAGTTTTTGTAAGAAGATAGTAAGAAGTAAGAAGATACATGATAGTAAGAAGATAGATAGATAGAAGATAGTAAGAAGATAGAATATGAATCATCAAGCTACGGAAAATCCAAAAATGGAATCAATCGATCAATTTTATTGAAAATAAGCAATTACAAATTCGGGTCCTGCTAAACCCGTAGGTTTTTCAGCATGTGGGCATTCAATACATTTTAAATTTTAGAAATATGTACAATATTATGAAACCAAACAAATTTTTACAAATAATTCGCTTGCAAAATAGTGAAAAAGAAAGATGATAATAATAATCGTATCATATTATCCTAATTGTGAAAAAATCTTACAAAAATTCCTATTCTCACTGGTGTTTCAGCATTAATAAGTTACTAATCTTGTAACTTAGTTGTTTGATAGAGAATCTAAATAATTAACAGCTAATTAAGATTTTCTCTTCAGAAACTGTAAGCTGAAAATGAGTATCTTGGCTCCCAAGTTCGTACAGAGTTCGTTGAACTTGTTCTGGTGTTATTGGAGGTTAGGTTTTCAGTTTTGGAGGCTGATTGCAGCAACAAGATGAGAACTTTCACTGATTCACTGAGCGGATGTTGCTAGAGAAAATTGATGGGTGCATAGGATGGACCGTTTCTTTTCCAGCTATTATTTTTGGTACTGAACTCAACCATTATCGAATCACGACCACGACTGTGTAGAAATTTAGTGTCGAAATCTTTCAATACAATAATTAGCAGTAGAGAAGCATTAAAAATCTGTGTTACCAATTTTAATTCATCAAAATAATCTACTTGTAACTGACTTGCTGAATTTATTCAAGATTATCGCCGTGTAAATCGCTTTCTATGAGTAAAAAATAATAGTCCAAGTGACTAGTTTTAATAAAATAGTAAAAAAATAAACGCTGTAACTATTTGGAAATAATTATTATTATGTGCCGTGATATTTGGACTCTCTGTCAATCAAAAAATTCTGACAAATTGAGGAAAGATTTTTGTATTATTTCAGGTGTGGAAAATGAGAATAATAACCCGTCTTATTATCTTGTCAAAGCAATCAATGATTCCTTGAGATGTCATTACCATAAAATCATGTCAATATGGGCTGATAGCTTTATGAACAGCTTTTAATTAAATTATCAATATAATGATAGAATTTTACTCAAGTTTACTTATTACTACAAACTCTATAATAATATTACGTTTTCTGCCACATTTGAAATGAGAATGGCATTAATTTATCTCAGATACGACAATTCAAATTCAAGCCCTAGATCGAGTCTGAATCATCAAAATAGACCTTCTCTATATTATTTATTCCACCATTACCAGTTCGTAAATCCAAGCCCTAGATCAAATCTGAATCATCAAAATAGACCTTCTCTATGTTATTTATTCCACCATAACTAGATCGTTTAGTAGTGGTGAGTGTGGTAATTGGAGGGTAAAAAATACATAATTAAAATACATAAATTGAATACATAAATACACAAATTACATAATTGAAGAATTACAAATCGGAGGTGGGAAGGAGTGAACATTGATGATTTTAGGTAGCTGTACTGTAATAAACTGAAAACAACTGTTATGTTTTTCCAAAATATGGACGACTGGATAAAATTGGCAATGAGAACCAGATATAATCAATTTATTCATTTAGCTATCTGGAGATACAAATCACCACGTTATCGAATTTCAATCCATGCTTTGGATACATGAAAACGCAGAATAAATCAAGTGAATGATTCAATTTCTCCCATCTACTGGTTCCAATTAACAATCCATGCTCTGAATATACTTTTTAAAACTGTTTTCGACCAGCGGACAACGAAGTAAATAAAAACAGGAAGAAAGGATCGCCGTCGCAGTTATTTGGCGTAGGAAAGAATAAAGTGTCGGCGGATAAAAATAGATGGAATGCCGAACACGAAAGCATGACGTGGCATTGGACAGAGGTGGAAGTGAAAACAAAAGAAAGAAAGAAACAGGAGAAAGCAACGGCACCGAATATAAAAGAAAGATGGGAGATAAAGAATAGGATCAAAATAGAGGGAAGCATCGAATGAAGGAGAATGAGGGGAGGTACAGAATTACATGAAAATGGGAGAATGCAACAAAGTTAGAAGAACGGAAGAGATGCATTGTAAAGAGGAAGAAACGAATTTAGAAGAGAGAAGGGAGACATAGAATAGGATGAAAATAGGAGAAAGCATCGAATATGAGAGAAAGAGGGGATACGGATAATAGTATGAAGATTGAAGGTAAGCATCGAATGAAGGAAAGAGGTGGATGCAGAATGAGATGGAAATAGGAGATTGAGACAAATTTAGGAGTATGAAGGGAGATACAGAATAGGATGAAAAAAGGAGGAAGCAATAAAACGAGTTTTGGAGAGAGAAGATATATATATATATATACGCAGAACATAAAGAAAATGAAACGAAAAGGAGAGAGCAAAAAATTTAGGAGAGAAACGGAAGATGAGTCATGAGTGTAGAATGAAGATTGGATAAAGCAATGAATGTAGGAAATACACTAGAAGGAATTCAAGGAATATGATGAAGCAGTGAATGTAGGTGATAGAAGAAATACAAGAAATAGGATACAGCAGGAGATAGCAACAGGTATAGGGAAAAGAAGGTAGATAAAGAATAGTATAAGAAAAATACAATTGAAAGGAGAAAGCAATAAATGTAGAAGAAAGATGGGAGATACCGAAAAATTCGAAACCCGCTGTTTGAGAGAAAGATGAGAGTGCCCAGAGCCAATTTCAATGTGTTTCTGTGCAGAGAGAATAGCAGTAAATACTCTTGCTCTATTGAAAGCATTCTCTCTGTGGGTGGGAGATGGAGCAAGAGAAGAAGAAGAAGAAGAAGAAGAAGAAGAAGAAGAAGAAGAAGAAGAAGAAAAATGAGATGATGATGAGAGATGAGAAGAATAAGAAAGAAGAAGAAGAAGAAGAAGAAGAGAAAAGAAGAAGAAGATGATGATGATGATGATGATGATGATGATGATGATGATGATGATGATGAAGATGATGATGATGATGATGATGATGATGATGATGATGATGAAGAAGAAGAAGAAGAAGAAGAAGAAGAGAAGGAGGAGAAAATGAGAAGTAAGAGAAGTAAAGATCAAACGTGCAGAGGACCTCGACCTTTCGACCCAGAGAGAGCCAGAGCAGACGGCAGAACTGAGATTGAATTAAAAACAACTACACAGAGATGTTCCCTCTCCTCTTCCTCATTCTATGATGTTTCCTTTCCTCTTCCTTTCTCTATGCTGTTCACTCCTTCTTCCTCTTTGTACGATATCGCTTCTCTCACATCGTGATTCGTGGATGTGAAATCTGCGGAATGCAGGAGAACTACACCATTGCCACCAGCTTTAGATCAACGACCGTACGAATACGGAACTCACTGTCGAGTAGCATATTGAACATGTTATTGAACAAACAAAACAGTGGTTTAAAGCATCATTAATTTAGATTGCACAGTGTTATTCTTCGGTATTGGTAGATATTTTTACATCGATAGGTATCAGAGCATCAGATAATGAAAAAGAAACATTTAGTATTTTTTCAAACTCATATCCATTAGAGCCTCTATAAGCCTGAATAGGTTAGTTGTCCTTGGTTCGGTGTTCAAGAATTATTACTAGAAACGTTTTTTGTTGAATTAGATACTGATTAGCTGACCATTTGATTCAATGATGCTAACATTGAATCAAATGGTCAGCTGCTCGGACATTGGACTTTCTGACAAAAACGTTTCTAGTGAGTGGTTCTTGAGCACCAGGCCAAGGGACAACTAGTTTTATTCGAACTATAGTACTTCTTCACATGAAAGTCGCGAAAGAAAGAAGAAGAGGATTATTAAACTTTATCTTGTAAATAAGGTATTGAAAAAGTTTTGGGCGACTGCCTGTTTCTCATTCCTATTTGATTCATTGATCAAATTGAGGTAATGATTTCATCCTATTCTTTTATGTGGTTGCCAAAAAACTAAGGTGCTTCCATCTCGTTCAAACTTTGGAAAAATTCTATTTAAAAATTTTGGTTGTTTCTATTAGCTCCTAAATTGCAGATCAGAACCTATAAGATAAGTAGAATTTGAACCCCCTTTTGGATTATTATAAATTCAATTACCGGTGTACTGGAATATCTGATGATATTAAAACCTGCTTCCTAATTTCACCTCTATTTTTGGAAGGTTATGTTGGTTTCATAATCAATTATCATCAAGATAATCAATATTACATACCACTAATATTGGCCCTTTCCAAACCCGACAAAATTTCAAACGTAAAAATCCTTCACGGTAGATTGTGTATAATTATAATAATCAACAAGCCCGTATCATACACCCAATGATTAGACCAAGCCTTTGTACATAAATTCCTGTGATTGTCCATTACACGGTCGAGCCTATCTTACTGCAAGGGGTCAAGCACAGAGTATACACTGTCACTTTTATAATGGCGTTATGGGACGAGAGATAACCGCTAAAAAGCGAATCTGGTAGTTTTGATAGGAGTGAAAGTGACGTGACTGAAGAGAGGATAGGATGGACGGTGAGGTTGTGACTGTAGTACAAGAGTAGAAAGTGAAACTTTCGCCAGCACAACTGACTGCACAAACTGTGTGCTTGCTATGCTCAGTTCAGTGCTGCTATCATCCACCAATAGCTAGTGCTGTTTTACTAATCACTTCTCCAGTACAGTATTACTATGTACAAACGTCTTTATATCTATTGTCTCAAGCTGACAAATTATATATATAATTGAGGAAAAACAAGGCATGAGTCAAAATTTGAAATTCAATTTATTATTTTGGCCAAAATTGAAGAGGTTTCTAAATTTACGTTCAAGTTGACGATTTCAACTGAATAAAGCATCGATAATATTAATTGAAATCAGTAATTTGTGAATTACCATTTCCATTTTAATATTAATAACTGTTTAATTTTCTGCATCATGCTGTATGACATCAATGTATAATTATTTTGTACGCGGTATCATTATCTGTGATATTTCTATTTTTATATGCGAAAATGTGTGATTTTTCATAGTCTGAACCAAATCCGAATTCAATAGTCTGCAAAACTTGCTTACTCATTACTGAAACGTTGGATATAGTTCTCACGCTGGCTGGAATGATGAGTTATCTTCTCAAAATTTTCTGCTTTTCAATAATGAAAAAGAGCCACAAAACCACATTGGAGTAAAGCTTAAGATAATGATGATATCTGAAGTTGATGGATGAAAAGAAACACAAAATAGATAAATGATAATACTGTTTACAGTTTTGAATAGACTAGTACAGTGATACTACTACTGGAAATACTATAGTGCAGTATTGAATTCTGACCAAACCACGAAATTAATATAATCTTGTTTGATGCTAATTGAAAGTTAATGTTCTGACGTGAATCTCAAAACACAGACGAGAAAAGTGAATCATCCATTACCTCCGAGATCAATGGCCGACACAATCATTAAAAAACGGAAGGTAATTCTGAAATTTGTTGGCAACTATTGGTTTCTGGCTAAATCACTTGGGAGCAAAGACTCGGAGTCTGCTAGAATTTGGCATTTTCCTCCCTTGCAAACGTCTCAGCTAGGGTCATTGCCAACATTGTCTCATTTCTTTATTTTTAAAACTTGTCTGTCTTGCATTTTTCTCTTTTTCTCCCACATTTCTGCATGCTTCTTCCTCCAATTCTATTCTTTGGTCATTACTCAGTCTGGACTTGGATGTATTTTTATCCAAGCTATTTCAATAGTGATTTCCTAGATAAGACTATTATTGTCATTGCTTCCTTATGTAAGTAATTCTGGACTTGGGTTCCAATCCAATCCCCGGTTCGATTTTAAGATATAGTACTGTACTGTATCTACATCTCAGAATTTTCACTTTTTGTTATGATATTTCAATCCATGAATCTTTTCTCACATGTATCGTATCAGAAAGGACGAAGGTGCAAGAATAAGTTCAGATTCTAATCATTTAATTTCAGTTTTCAATTTACAGCAGTTGTACATAATATCTGTAACATTTTGTACATCATTGTAACTGCCAGTATAGTTACATTATTATATAACTCGTTGCTTGATTATTTTAATATCATGGTGCCTCAACACGATTACCAATGAGGTCACCTAACCACTTTTCGAAATCTTGTATTCTATTTATATGTTGTATTGTTCCTGGAATTGTGTGTAAATAAATGAAATGAAATTAAATTTCTGTTCGAAATGATAGAGAAAAATAATAAATAAAAATATTTATTTTTCTCCAAAGCAATAGCTTTTTAGGACTTTTTGTATAAATTAGAAAGTACAGTATAATATACTGAATAACGGTTCAGAAATTAATTCAAAACAATAATTTAAAATCTAAATTCCAAATTCTAAATTGAAACTTGAAGAATATAAATAAAATAATAGAACAAAACTTCAAAAAAAAAACACTACGTTTGCAAGATGGTGCATAAAGAACATTCACTACTCAATTTCTACAATTTAAAAGTTGCTTGTATCTAGCAATTCAGTATTGTTTGAATTATCTTATATGCTTCACAGTCTTCTACACAAAATCTTCTCTTTCTTGTACAAATAGGCAGATACATAGGCAACGTTTGCGCAATGGACATACAAAACTAAGTAAAGGTATAGAATAGAATGACTGCCTTTATTTTTCCTGGGAGGGCGAAGTTAGGGCGCAGCCGGCCCTCTCTTATACTTAACCCTCCGCTACATTAAAGCCGTCGACTTAGTATCAACTTTTAAGGTAATATTCATAAATTAATAACCTAGGCCTTCTAATATTCATTCTAAAACAATCCATTTGATTCCAATTCTCTTCAGCTTTCTCATTGTTGCGAGCGACAGAGATGGAAAATCATCCAACTGATCGATGAGAAACCCAAACAACTAATCGTTGTGAAGGACGGTCATTGACAGAAGAGAAGAGAGCATCGTTGTCAAAATGCAAGTAATAAGCTGGTAAGAGTTGGCCAGTGATCGAACATCCAGTGTCAGGTACTGAATTTGCGGACGTTCAACTTTCACTCCTCGCTTCTTCTAACCTTCTCAACCGTGGCTGTTCTGGGTTCAAATCCCGGCTGTTTTTGGCGTTTTCTCACCTTTTACAAGGAAAAAGACTCTTTTCCATCGTCTTTCACTTTCGATTGTTGTTTAATTTTTTTGAGGGTGATGCCCACATGAGCTCTAGGCTTGTGCGTGGGTAATGAGAGGGTGATGATGAGTTGATGATGAGGGGAATAATTACAGGTATAAACTGATTCTGGGTGTGCTTTTATTGATTAAATTTTTTATTGATATTTCTACCCTATAATTAATAATATAGAGCCTTTTAGCTTTGGATCTTGTAGACTTTTTATAGCTTTAGCTTTCTAGGTTTCTCGTCAAAATTATGGTTTATATTACTTGAAATTTAAAATCGTGCAATAACCGAAACGGGTCTCTCATTATTTTGATGATGATTTGGTTGTGACAATACCTAGTATTTTTAATCAGATGAATATAACTTCAAGAAATGAAAATCCAATCTAGAACTTCATATACCTTGTCAATGTGGTTGTTAATTTATAATATTCTTTTCAATTAAATATTAACTTGAGAAATTGAAAATTAAATCCAGTAGTTTAGATGAGCCCTGAATCTAGAGTTCTGTTCATGAACCTACTTATTTACAACTATATTATACCATATTTTTTTCAACCCTGATGAAACTGAATTGAAAAAATCTTTATTCATTACAACATGAACAAGTACATGAGAATAGTGTCAAGAAGCTATTCCTAAACTAGACAATCCCCGTATCCAGTAGTTAAGATGAACCCTGAAGCTAGAGTTCTGTTCATGCACCTATTTATTGACAACTACCAACCACCTTTTTTTAATTGTGATGAAACTGCCGTATCTACCATATTTTTTCAACTCTGATGAAACTGCCCTATCTACCATATTTTTTCAACTCTGATGGAACTGCTAGGGAATTCCTAGACAATCCCTGGCTTGTCACCTGAACAGAGTTTTTTTCTGATGAGATCGCGTCAAAACGGCCAGCCATGTTGGAATGGCGTATCGATACGCTCTGTCGCCAAATCTCATCAGGCGTCTCCCAGCGAATAGAAAGAGTGGCGACAAAAACTACGCAGCCAAGGTTCAATGACACCAGCGGTCATTTGTTGCTTGACGGCGTTTTTGACTCGGTCTGACTGACGACGGAGCAGATGAGACAGTTTCACTTGCAAGACTAGCAAGCGTCGCGTCGCCTTGCTTCACGCCATTTTGCAATTATGTTGTTGTACCGACGTGCGAATTCAAGAGCAAAAGTGACGACTGTCATAATGGAGAGCAGAATTAGAGAGCAGCAAAAGTGTGTAATGAAAGTAGTAATAAAGGCTCTACTCACACTTGGATACTCAAATCGCGGATACTTAGCGACTGGAATAACAAAATTGAGTTTTTAAATATTGACGTTTAGACAATACGGTTGCAAGATCGTCTGAGAGTCATCATTTGAAAACACACGTTTGTTATCCGAGTCGGATTAGCCGTGATTTAAGTATCCAGGTTTGAGTAGAGCCAAAGAATTTGGAGAGGGAAGAGAGTAGCAAAGGAGTGTGATGAAGATAGTAGGCCTAATGAAGAGTTTGGAGGGACAAAAGTGTGAGAAGTTTGAAGAAATTGGAGTGAATATTCTAAAAAAAGTAATTTTAAAAAGATAATTCATGAAAAAGTGTAAAATTTTTGAGAAATTGAAGTGAATATTAAAAAAAAGTGAGTTTGGAAAGAAAATATGAAAAAGGGTGAAATTTTTCAAGAAATTGAAGTAAATATTGAGTGCTTAAGAGAAGAATGAAAATAAGTAGACAAAAGAATACAGGAAACCAACTATCAAATGGACAGTCCACATTTGCAGTTGTTTTTACAGCTCAAATTTATAGTAGTTTTCACAGTGGTTAAATTAAATTAGTTTTTCGTTTCACTAGCTGATAATATAGTGAAGACTTCAAGAAAATACAAGGAGTATCTTCAAATCAAATATTCTACTAATCTTTTATTGGAGAAGATTCAAAAATAGTACGTTCAAGTGAAATATGTAATAAATACCACCTATAACTGCTTACATAAAAATCGCAGAAGATTTTTTATGCATGTGATTTTATGATTATTATTTATTTTTATGAAACTGCTCACATAAAAATCTCAGAAGAGAGTTGGAAAAAACTAACAGGGAAGATACAGTAAAAATACTAAAAGATAATACTGTATGGTAAAAATCAAGAGTGAAACTTGTTGAAATAAAGGAAAAGTAAATGGTAAAAACACCACAACCGCAGCATAATAATTCCTAGCGCAAACATGGAAATCACAAGAAAGTGCCCGATTTCGATGCACTTCATTTATCATAAACGTCAACGTCCTTCCTTCCATTGTTGCATTTTATTGTTGCTATCATTGTTAACAACAAATACAAGAGCTGACAGTTGGCGCGTAAAAATACCAGTGAAAGTGAGTGAAGCATTGTTTTGATTCATTCACCTTCTCTACGTTGATTCAACTTAACATCTAAAGAAAGTTCATCTTGGATTTAAAATCGTTATAATTTTTTGTTGTTCAATCTGGTTTAAATAGTTCAACAAATCTACTTTTTAAATTTAAAATTTTTTGTGTAGCTTAATATTATATTTTCTTCTCATGTGGTAGAATTTTTTGTACTAAAAACTGAATAAATATTTTGAAGAACTTGGAATTTCAGTTTGTGAGTTTCGGCAATCAATTCTACTACTTGGATTGAATTGTCTATAGTTTCAGTGAATATTTTGGTTAAATTTCATGAATTTGTAATGGTAAAATTTCAAGTATTCTCTACTTTCCAAACTTATAATAAATTGGAAGTTTGTTTCCTATTTTATAATGAAGGAAGAAAAAGTAAAATATTGGTTAGAAACCATTCAGTTAATCACTTTCACTTGATATACGTGAGTCGAGCCTTCAAACAGAATAGGACTTCGAATAAAAAAGTACTTCAGTTGCTGATGTGGAGCTGATCCAAAGATGGCATGGATGAATAGAGTATTCAGTATAATATTAGTGAGAAATTAGTTTCTTTTTTTCAATGAAAGTGGAAATATTTTTAAGGCAAAACTTTCATATACTGTGTTAAGTGTGTATAATTCTTGGAATAAATACTTTGAATGGAATATAAAAATAATGTACATTAAATAATGAAAAAGGAAACAAAACTTCAAATTTTGTCTTCGGGAAAAGGAGCAATACTTGAAGGATCAATATTTAGAAATAGTAACATTCTCTCAATCCCATTGAAATACTAATTTCTGTCCAAGAAAAACAAATTCAGTGTTCTCATCATGGAGAATTTATCATCTTTGTCAATCAATCAGGGAAACAAGACAATTGTACATAATAATAGATCTTTTTGTTTCTCTTTAATAAATAACGATTACTCATCACGGACTGATGAACTCATAAAAATGAGTAACCAAGTCGTGTACTTTGTAAACATTGAAACATTTTCATTGACATTTGAAACTCAATCAAGCATACAACTTCCTCATTCATCTAACCTTCAAAAAGTTTCGAACTTCTTTTGTTGCAGTTTGTTGATTAGGACTCTTGCTTTATTGCAAAAAAGTTTCCGCTATCAAATTTTGTTACTGACTACCGGTACTCAAAAACTTGTTTGGATCCAAATTACAATTTTCCTGCAACTTGTCTAATAACAAAGCCTTATACGGTTTTACTAAACAAAAACATGTTGGAAGAATTGTTAATACAATAATAAATTTATTCATATTAAACATAAAAGTTGATATGATAATTATTTATTCTTTTTATAATTACTTCTCACATTACTTATTTCGGTTCCTCGTTTCTCTTGACATCATTCCAATTTCTTTCCCATTATTTCTAACTTATCAGCATTAATTTCCAACTTTTCCTGTGCTTTGAGTTCTAACCCCTAACAAATAGGCTAGACTATTGTAAGCGGTTTGTGAAAAAGTTGACCCAATTATGTTGGCTTTCAAGATTTTATGGAATTTTCAAACATTTATTGAGTTATCAAAAATGGTAGTATTATATAATTAAATTGTAGGTCGTTATATATGTTGAAATAAAATAATAATTGAACGTTGAAGCTTGTATTAAAAATAATAAATCATATTCATAAATTTGATAATTTTGATATATACTGTTATGGATGTTTTATACAGTAATTAATTCTTATATTCCAACATAAGAAATTTTATTTTTTAGTATGGATACATCTTGAATGGACGCAGTGCAAATTAATATCGCAAAAAGACCCCAACCTACAAAAAATGGTATAGTTGATACCCTTAATTAATTATTTCTATTTACCCTTTCAGTGAAAATATTATTCATGACTGTGGTAATCCTGAATGAATGTTTCTATTCACTACAGTGAAGAATATCTCTACATTACAGTAATGTACTTAGTTGGTGAATTTAAATGAGCACTCAATGACTAATAATGGATTTTTCGCGAAGCTTCTATAATTTATCAGTATTGTTGCCAATAGGAAGCGAAATCTCAAGGAGCATTGAGTAAAAGGTCCTTGACAAAGGCTTGCTTGCTATAGGCGCATGCTCACGAAACCAGGAAGAATTCGACTGCGGCGATAAGAGGAAGGCCACTCACTACATCCAACTGAACTGTTCTGCTCCAGCCAACTATTTCACTCTTTCTCTTTCTCACTCTCTCACACTCTCTCTCTTCAGCAGTCTTCATTTCGGTTTTGTTATGCACTCTGTCTCTCTCGTTTTTCCTGGCAGGTGTATCCTTGTCATCACGTAAACATCTCACAGTTGATGGGTGAGTGAAGGATGCACGCAATATGCGAATATTGAGATTTTGTGCGTATTAAAAAATATTACATTTTTGAACGTCTTTAATAGGAGGATTTTCAGTGTTTCTTGGTCATTGAATATCAATTTCCAGTGATAAACACTGAATGACTTATGTGTGGAGAATGGAATATAATTGCAGAAATTGTATTGAAGTTCGTGAAATTACCGATGAAATTCCAATTCTCTATCACAGATTCCTCTTCATTGACTCTATTATAGATTTCTCTTTCCAATTTAGTAATTCTGTTTGATTTTCATGGAGTTTGTTGCATCTGGGGTTGCTAGTTCTTACTCTACTGGAACATGTACTTCTAATATCATCTATCATTTATATTTTCATCTTGGTACACGTACAGTAAAGCATTTTGGTAAAGTATAGCATCTTGCTACTGTTTAGCATCTTGCTACAGTATTTTTCCTAATACTTCGTCGATTTCAATAAACTTTCCAGTGATTCTATTATTGCATCTCATTACAATCTTCTGTGAACTTATGGAAAATCATGTCAACTATAGTCTTGAAAACAATAAAAAGTGTTGGTGTATAATACAGAGGGGTAAAATGGGCCATGAATTTGGAAGCTACTAATCGTAATCAGGGAAGGGTGATATGAGCCGGGTAGCACACTACATGCAAAACAGTACTTTCATATGTTAGTCTACTCAATTGGAATAGAATGCTTAGAAATCATTTTGTGAAGGCCTAAACAGAAACATCTAGGTATTACTAGATATTCATTTTATTTACAGATGCACAGATTTTATTTCTTGGATTTCAGCAAGATCTCAACAAGGTTTTTTACAAGACATTGGGGGGGGGGGCAAGTGTCCTTCCAAGTATTTGAATCGCGTATGTATGTGTGAACAGACTTGTTTCCTCTACAAGAGACCTCTTACAAAAATTCATCACACAGCTCCCGCGACTATTCCTAAATTGTAATCATTATTATTGATATCAAATTCAGCTGATGTCTTCACTCATGAGTATCTTTCTCTGTTCCATACAATAATCAGTTGATAATATCCGTAATCTTTTTATAACACTATCCATAATCATATCAATGTCCAGAAAACAAGTTCTGTAATGCCTAAAATGTCTTATTGCCAAAAATGTCAAAGCACTATTCGACAATGACAATAACAAAAACAAAACGGTCTCTTCTACATCTCAATTACATCTCCGTTGTTTTTAAACAACACAATTTATTCACTCAATAAAAAATCCCAAGGTTTTAGAACAAAACTGCTGTAGTTTTGAAGGTTTCCTCCAAGAAATACAAATACTAAAAAGTTTAATTAGTCAGATGGATACAGGTTGGTCACGCTCTGTATTCATGTTACACCGCCAGCATAGCATAGGCCTACCTACAATCACTCGAAGACGCGGAAGAGATTCGCGAGCGACTAGACAAGATCAACCTCAAGTTTTTGTTGTCGGAAGTGATTCTGCTCTGTACTGATTCACCGCCAGCATTTCTAAAAGTGGTCGGGCTTTTTCAATAATAATAAGTCGACGCAGCCTTCATTACTCACACAAAGACGACCACTGCTCTGTATAATAAAACTGTTTACAACGAGATAATCGCTCCCAAACTACAGGTATAGTTCTGTTATAATAGACGATCAGCCATATTGAACTGACCTTGTCAACATCGTAAAGTTTACGCTGGATCCTCTGCATGGCGACATCTCTGTACTGTACTTTGTTTCAATGTCCTTTGTAAAACATTTGAAACAGCCTAATGACGTGGCGAGGCTGTATGAAAATTATGTTTACTTCAAGCTGCATCCATTGTCTGCTTAGCTAATCATTATTATTCATATTCTCATTGTTTTCAGCCCACTGGTTTCGGTTTTATTTATTACGTTCTTGGATGACTGTATTAGGCTATTAATAGGCTACCTAATAGAATACAGATGAAGTATGTTGAGGAATAGGTATAGAGATAATAATGTGATATTGAGATAATAATAGAGATATATAGGTATAGAGATAAAGAGAATATATCTTTCCTCGAAATTTTAAAACATATTAGAATAGTGTACTTATTTACGTTACCTATATGAAATTTACCAAGGTATAGTCTGGCAACAGACAAAAGAACCTTCGCGCATCGTATCACCGAAGTGATACAGTATCACATAGTACCACTATTCTAGTGAGCGAGTGAACTGCTGCATTGCATTCTTATTATGGAGGCTCTTTTGTCTGTTGCCAGACAAAATATCTCCTCCGAAAAAATGTTTTATATCCTCCCCCCCCCCCAAAAAAAACATTTCTTGGTCCGCACATGACCAGAATTCTAAGGTAGCTCCTGAATTAGTTTACTCGATTTCCAGAAATACACACTCCAAAATCTAAATATTTGTTTCCATATTTCAAATAATTGTGTATCTTCGTAAAAAGGACTATTTTTACTTTTTCCAGATGAAAAGAAAGATGAAGAAAAAGAAGAACAACAACCTGAAGAATCACAGGAAGGACAAAAGACTGTTGTGAAAAAGAAGAAAATAAAGAACATTCTCACAAGAATGGAAGACATGAAGGGTCCACTCGCTAGATTAAGATATTGTATGGAACAAAGAGAAAGAGTTAAGGTGAGCGAACTATTACATTTTCATTTAATACGTTGATCGTCTATTAATTCAATTTTTTGACTTGTCGGTTTAACATATGATATTAATTTTTTGTCTCTATTTTTCTCTTTATTCAATGAAAAGGATACCTTTCATTGAATCGTTTAATAAAAAAAATCGTTTACCTCTTCCTCTCCTCTAACACGAGCTCTGATGTGTTCAATGAAAGACAATTACCTATTCAACTATTGTTATGAGGCCTCGTTCTATAATGCATATTACATCTCGAAAAATGATCAAATAAAAAATCTCGTCTATTCCTCAAAGTATACAAATATAAAATAATTATGAACTTGAAAATAATGCAAATTTATTTATTTATTCAAATCATAAATTGAATGGATTTTGAATTTTTTTATAGCCTACAATAGTGGAATGAGTCTAGCAAAAGCAAATAAAATTTATCCCATTAGAGGTTACAGTATTTGACCCTATATCTGTTATTACTAGCTCTCGTCATTCAGAAGGGTCTCTGGTTGCCTTGCAACCCAGACTCCCATCAACTGCCAAATACGAATAGATAAATAAATAGCCTACATCCAGCAAGTTGATTTCAACTGTGGCCAATTACCATTTTCTCTAGAGGTGAACAAAACATGTTCAAGTAATAGAACATGTACAAGTTCATTGATCTAAAGCCAAACTGCTTCTTCCACTATTCCTGGTAGTATTTAAAACTCGTTAGATAGTAGAAAATTTGCAGTACACGTATATACAAACAAGATAGTTGTAAGAGAATTCATTTTCGAGAGAGAACATTAAGACATTTTCCAGCTTCAAAATTACTAAATACGTGGTCAAACTCGAAAAATTCAAACCACCATCTATTACTAGAATATTGAAGAGTTTCTTCCGGTCGATCTTCGCACATAAGGAAGTTATGTAAAGACGGGTACCGTCGAATGATTGGTTTGAAATTTGACAAACTGGTTATTTGTAGTTGTCGTTATAGACAGAAACGCGAATCTGAACTCGCTTCAAACTCCGCTCCAGCGTTATGACAGTGAAAGTCATATACAACTGGAATCTTCCACGAGTTTTTCGAGAGTGGATAGGAGAAATAATTACAGATGAGAGGCGGTAGCCTAGCAGTCGCGAGAGACTGTTTGATTTGTGGATTTTTTCAACACGCTTTCATGTTGAAAACGTTTGCTGGGTTGCAACCAAGAGAGATCAATACTTAAATCCAGGATCTGCAAAATGAGTCCTTATGATAACTTGATTCAGTATAGTGTGATTCCGATTGATGCAATCCAATAAAATGAATTTGAATTTACCCACCTTTTTTCCCAAGAGTGAAGTGCATTGAATGTGCTGGGCTAAAATGCTTCTAAGGAAGTGTATTTTGGTTTGAAATATTTTTATGTAGCTTATGAAATATTGTAGAATATTTTAAAATTCAGTAAGCAGTAGCCTACATGTTTTAATGAGATAAAATGACTTGATGTGGAAAACCACTGATTAATCTTGTTATGTAGTTTCAACCAACTATTGAAGTAATAGAATTATTATGTAGGTTTACCAAGAATAAGAATATACTATATATTTTTAGTAATTGGATTCTCGTTTCGTCACGTTTGGATTTTGCTATTCTTCTGGAAATATTTCAATCATTTCTCTCTGAAAGGTTTTCTGTACAATAGCTCACACAACTAATATCGGCCAATTAGCAGTACGCCTCCTTAGAAACAGTTTCCCGTGTCCAGTGATATTCAAAAAAAATATGGTGATATTTCAGAAAAGGTGGACAGCGTTTCTAATTTCATCATTGAATAAGTCCAATATCTGATGGGTAATTCCATCCATATCAGAACTAATGAACGCAAGGCAATAATTTTTGTTGGGTAACTCAAGGCTAGTGTTAGAACACATTAACTTCTTAAAAAAAGTCAACAGTTAAAATTCATAAGTTACCAAAAACCGCAAGATGTCACTTCTAATAAATAAGACCTACAATATTTCTATAAGAATTATGTAATTTTTCAAATGTCAACAGATTTGCACAAGGACTGGTCATGGAGTACGTGGAACCCTGGAAGGATTTGTCGAGGCATTTGATAAGCAGTGGAATTTGGCACTTAGAGATGTACATGAAGTCTGGACGACAACCAAAACCAACAAAGCAAAAGCTCCTCCTATTGGTCAGTTACTCATATTTGAAACCTACTTCAATAGATATGTACTATCACATATAAAAAACTAAAATTGTTTATCTAGGGTTCTATGATAGTGTAGTGTACGATATCACAGTATAATTTGTTTTATTCAATGGTATCTAATTATCTTATTTCTAATGATATTAGATTATTAAGTTTCAGAGTTGGAATAATAACTGAATATCGTCATTGGAATGTCATCAAAGTTGACTGGAAAGTGGACTGGATGTCAAAGTATCTGGATTTACTTCGAAATTTAAATTTTGTGAACACACTCTCAAAGCAAACTATTCAGTTAGCTCTCTCAGAAAAGTTTAGTTAGTTTCAAATAGATGTTTTAATAGTATAGAAAAGCATAGTTTTTAAAAAGCATTATACTGAAATACCCTGGCAGTTTGCTTAGTATTCCTGTTGAGCATAATTTTATTTTTCTCATTTTTATTATTCATGGAATTTGTTTGAATTTTTAAAAATAGAATGATAAAGAATTTAATATGTTTTTAAGAAACGTGGTAAAATTTTGATGAATGTTCTGGTGGATGAGTTGTGTCTGGGCTCACAAAATATCCACTCAGAATATAGAGAATTTTCATCTACTACATTTTTCTAGAAAAAAAAAATTCTTCATTTACCTTATATGCTTTTCATCATACTTGTCTACTGAAATCTTGACACTCACCTGCAAATAGAAGGAAAAACGAATTAGTAACTTATCACATAATGAACTACAACATACTAACATTACTATTACTTTCAATAGAGTAGGCCTAAAACGTTATATCCATATATTGCTGCATTATTTTGACTACCAAATCTGTTTCCTTCCTGGAAAATAAATCAAATAAGAAAGACAATCAGAATATAATTCCCAAAGATCAATTAATTTATTACTTATTTATGGCGTAGGCCTACTTATGAATCCTCAACTCTATTAAAAAATTGATTTTTTTGTATATTTTATCAATATTTAATGATTTTAGTCAGCCTACTGTATCACTGGCTCTCAACTTGTCAGTTTTATAAATCGAAATTAATTAATTCATTTGCAGATTTTTGAAAGATTTCATGGAACTCCACAAAATATCCCAGTTTTCAATTGTCTATTCCACTTTTTTATTTCTAGCACTGAAAAGTAAATCTTGAAGCCAGACTTGTAGTCAAAATGAAATAGTGAAACAGGCAATTCTCAACTTTCTTATTCTGTTGCAAAAGTGAACAATTCTGAATAAAAAATTCTTGAAATTCTACATAGATTACAATAATAACCATGTTATATAATTTCAGAAACATGACAATTAATGGAAATTCTACGTAAATTTCAATCCAGCTCATCAATCATCCCAAAATTCCAATTCAACAACATAATTATATATCTTTGTACTGTATTAAGAAATCATATATCTGTGTTGTGAGTTAGGTGGAAGAGGGGTATGCCTCAACTTCGCTATTAATATGTTATGAACAAAGTGGAAAAATAAAGTCATCTATCTATCAATCTATCTATCTATCTATCATTTGTTCATATCTAATAGACTACTGCGTTTGACCATAGAGAAGAGATAGGAGTCTCTCCTATCTAATCTCTTATCTCTCTAATCTCTTATGACTCAAATCTCTAATGGTTTGACTCAAATTCCAGATTTCCTAAAACTGTTGGCTCCATAAAATTCATTACGAAATCAATTATCTCAGCACTTCAATTACAGTACCAACAAACCATAATTTCTATTACGCTAAACATTCTCAGTGCAACGGTGACTGCTATCGGTAATTGATAGAGTAATGAGCTGCGGTCCAGAAGAGAGGGAGAGAGACAGGAGACAAGGAAGAACGGAGCAGAGGAAGAAGGAAGAATCATTGGAACAGGAAGGCCTTGAGGTGAAAGCAGGCAGGCAGCTGGCAATTGCAGTGATGCAACTGTTGCTGCATCTAAGGGGGGCTGGGGGGAGGGGGACTGCAGCAATGCAGCTGGAACTGAATGCACTTTCCTTCCTAAAGCCTAATCCGCGTGGTCTGATAGAGTTGCCTTGCCTTGCCGTTCATCGCACTCTCTCTGTCACTTCCTGGGTCGTTAACCGACCTTGCCGAAGATCAGAGGAAGGAAGATGATGAAGCGTGAAGAAGAAGAAGAAGAAGAAGAAGAAAGAAGAAGAAGAAGAAGAAGAAGAAGAAGAAGAACAAGATAAAAGGGGCAGGAGGGTGAGGTAGAGAAAGATGGAGAAGAAGAAGAACAAGGACTACAACAAAAGAAAAAAAGAAGAAGTAGGATGAGGAGGTAGAGGAAGAAGAGGAGAATAAGAATAAAAATAAGAATGAGATAAAGAAGAATAAGAAGAATTAAAATAAGAAGGAGGGGGAGGTAGAGGAAGAAGAGGAGATGAAGAAGAAGACATGTGAATAAAAAGAAGGAGAAGAGTTCATGATAATTAGGAGGAAGAAAAAGGAGCAATAAAATAAAGAAATTATAAAATATGGAATGTAAGTTCATAAAACTCCTAAAATATTTGCTTATTGAGAATAAATGTGATAGTAGTCGATCGGCCACTGGCAACTAGATTTGAACTGAACTAGATTTGAGCAACTGAAGTCACCCGGTTCCTGTCTTTCCGAAACTCCGCAACTCTGATCGTACGATTTCAGTTTCCAGGTGTGAGTAGTGCCAGAAATGCAACTCATTATCTGCTCAAAACATTCACTTGAATTCATTTTAAGCACCACAATCGTCATCTTAAAATACAGTGACTATCATTTAATTTGACGTATGGTATTAGATAGAAAGATAGATAGATATAGAGATATCATTTCTTAACGTTGCTGATGACCGTAGAGTAGGATGGCAAATAAATAATATCTCTCTATCCATCTTTCTATCTAATGCCAAGCGTAAAATTAAATGAATATCACTGTAAATAGGATGAAGCTAGTTCTCGCTCCTCATTGAAAAGTGCATTTCTTTTCCATCATTTCATGAAATCACAACAGTCTCCTCCTTTCCATTTTCTTATGTTAGCGTTGCACCGCCTCTCACCAGCCGTTGCGTTACGTAATTTAACTGCGTTTCGAGGAACTAGTGTTTTCAACTGGTGGCTACTGTAATATGAATTAAGCCTCAATCACTTAATAGCCTGACGGTATCCGGGTTCACCTCGGCAAGATTTGAAACATTATAGCGTCATCAATTGATTCGAAGGATTTACTGGAAACGTGAATCAGGTGTTTGTTGGTAGCTTAATCACGGAAGTGGGATCTCTGTACCAATCTTGGGTAATAAACATAAAATGGAATTAGAAAAGTGTTGAAACAAGTAGAAAGTTAGAATCAAATAAAAGGGTTTTAGCCGAGGGTAATGCCCTGATGCTAACATAAGCTCATGGATGGTGCTTGAATAAGGCTACGTACATTCAGGGAGCAACTGGGTGATAGCATCTGAAGTAATAGAATTTAATCAGCGTTTATGTTTAATTATATCTAAATTACGAAAAATGTATTAGACTGGAAGGAAACGTTTTCTCTATTTTAAACAGGTTGAAGTAGATTTTTGTTCAAATTAAGATGATTGATAATGTTCATATCAAGTTATTTGCAATCAAGTTTATTTTCAATTTTTTTGTGAAAAATTATGCTTTCCATAATATGATAGTTTACATTATATTTTTAGAACTTGAAGGATAAGAGGAGAAATCCAAGGATTGCAATATAAATTCAAAATTATTTCCAAATTTCCAGAATGTACTACAGAAAAAAGCATAGTACAATAATTATTAGCAGTTCTTGTTATTGTCACAAGACGTTGGGAGAATCTTTGCGAATTTACGACGATCAGAAATGTGATATTAGGCTGAGAATGAAAATCCATGACAAATAAAATTACCTTGCTTCTCTGTCATATTATTTTTCGTCACCTGTTTTTCATTGTGAAGGCTGAATCAATTTTTCACACAATAGAACAATTATTAGCTTGTGGTGGGGAACGCGGAATCTAGACAATTAGGTCAGCACAGTAAATAAACGATGTTTGTGAAAATTACTTTGTCAGTAGTAAAATTTTACGCAGGTTAGTTTTAACGTGTATGCTAATAGCTTGCAATTTTTGAGTTTTCGCCTGTCGATGAAGGTAACTTGTTCAACTAATAACTAGTCGATCGGATTGAGTGAAGTGCCGTGAAAAACATCTGAAAATGGAGTTGACCTTAGATTCAAGAGGAAAAGATTTTCTTCCGTTTAGAATCAGTAGATAAGTTAAAAGTGTCCCTGAATAAAGTAGACCTTGATGAAAAATTATTCCAACAAGTGAGGATAAGCCTTTTATCGTTTCAAACTGAAAACTGTTTTTCTTTGAATTGCAAGGTCTTCTCCAATTACCGGTAGTCAAGATTTTCAATAATGCTTTGTAGAATATAAAAGTATTTGAATAATTTATTATCCTCTTATTTTGATTGTTCAACAAGCTTCCGTTAAAAAGGGAAGCGTCCTGTTTCCTGGGTTGATCATGCATGATCATGGCTTGGAATAATCCTTGGTTTTTATTAATTTCGAATTATCATGTACTCGTACTCGCCACTTTGGAGCAGACTATTAGTAATAGTTCAAATTCAACTACAACAATGTTAGTAGCGAAGCGTGGTATACTTATTTGGTTAGTATAAGTATATCACGCTTCGCCACGGAACAATGTATTACAGTAATATTACTCTGTATTATCATAGACTAACTATACATTAGTTAGTTAGTCTATATTATTATATACACAGTGTAATACTACTACTGTACTATATACGAGTCTTATTGACAAAAAATTTATCTCAAAAAGCAGGAGCAAATCTGTTTGGGAGAAAATGTGTACATTATGTTATTCATATATTTCAAAAACTACATATTGGCTACCTCCCAGCTCTATTCCATAGTATTCAAATGACAAATTTCTCTAAATAATAATTTTTTAATTTGCCTCATCATAATTTAGAATACTTATATTCTTCTTCGTCAACTTTAGATTGTATACTTTCTTACCGGTTGAAGCACTTCAATAGGTAACTATTTAATATCGAATTCAGCCCATTTAGCACTCAACAGGTATCAACCACAAACATCAGTAGACCTACAACCTAGCTCTATGAACAGCAACACCTTGGAAAAAGCATTAGCTTTTCAAATATATACTCGGTTTTACAATCATTTTATGGTACCCAACAACTGCTAAGTATTATGTAGAACTAATCAGAGCTACTTCAGCGAGGGCAAAACAGCTCCAATAGCACGGATGATCTTGAACTGATAATTCGGCCGTTAATTTGATAAGCGACGCTATTATTGCATACGCGGCCGGCTGTTTATCGCCGACTGTGAAAAAATCAACGATTATTTGTCTCCTCCTTTGCACTATCGCGAACAGCTCTAAATGTGGGTTTGTTTCTGGCCTTAACCCAAATAGAACACTTAACTGTGGCATCAATTACAAGTGGAATGATGTCATGACATAATGAGCCTCTCATTCCTTCACTTGTAAATATTGTTGTCGGGGTTTTCTCAATTCAAGTTTTCTGTATCGGTTATGATTGATTTTGTGTGAAATACTGTTCACAGATTAACAAATGAATAGATCAATCTTGCACCGCATTCATTTGGATTACTTAACATTTCACAATTTTTTATTTGATTTTTTTGTTATGTTGTGTTATCTGTAATACTTGTGAATTTTATAAATCTTTTTTCAAATAATGTTCATGAACCAATAGAATACTAATGCACGATTCCGAGGACAATCATTAGTGGCTAAATGGACTAGTAAAGTTAATGCTACATTAAAACTATGCTACTTTAGATTTCAAGGAAGAATGCGATCCAACCTGAAATTAGGAAGTTCTTAATATTTAGGAATTTTAGGAAATTAGGAAGGACGGAAAGTAGGAGACATAACCGGAAGATTACCTTCCTAAACTGAAATTTCACAAATATAAATCAAGTTTTTATTATCGTTTAGTTCAACTTTGTTTAAACGAAGATAATACGGGCCTAAAACTATCAAATTTCCGCGGACAAGAGATTGGGAGTTATGCCCACATGAGCTTGTTCATGGGTAATGGGAGGGGGATGATGAGAGATGACGACCACTTTTATTCCATCACGAATAGTGCAAGATATTCGTATTGATGCCTGTACCAACTTTCTACTGGCCGTAGGCGATAACTAGCCTACCTACTAGATCAGTAGATGAATCATGTGTGGGTAGATGAATCAGTTACTATTGGCTGGTGAGAAGGGATGACCTCGCATCTTGGACCTTCCGTGTTGACCCTGGGCACTGGAGACAAGGGTGACCTTCCCCCTCCCCCCCTGAACACCCACCGATCGCATCACGACCGACCACAACTATCTATATATTTCGCCTCTCTCAGTGTTCAGTTTGTGATGATACTCTGATCAAGGTTTCAAATGATATACTGTATCTACTACGAACAAATTGTTCAGATAGCATCACTATTATAAGAAAAAAATTGAAAAAAGTGATTTGTTTTGGTTGTTGTTGACAGTCAAGTGTTATTTTAATCAAAAATGAAAAATGTTTAGAATGTAAACAGATTGCATGTTAGTGAATGAAACTGGCGGACTGAATTGAACAAACTCATCGAAATAATGAGCTATTGTCTGAAAAGCTGAATTAATAAACAGAGAGATAATCAACCAAAATTAATACTGTGTGTTCTTTTCCATTATATTTATGTACGGTACATTATCAGTAGTGGAAATACAAATCTATAAAAATATTTTATGTGAGCACGGATACTAGAATACACGGTAAGGATAATGAGTAGGATCGTAGGATGAGCACTAGATTTTTGCCAAAACGATGTGTTTCAGAACCCAGTTGCCATGAAAACGTTAGATAACAGCCACTTGTCCTCTGGGTTCCGGGAGACGTCTCGCCTCTCAAAATCTAGGCTGGGGTCTGCGCGTAGTAGAGGTGGTTGTGAGTTTGAAATAATCTAAATATTAAAGTTTCAAAACGATTTGATATTCGATACACTTTCCATATTCTTTTGTTTGTTATATACACTTCAGAGAGGGAGAGTATAAAATGGAGATTTTAAAATCTTAACTTGAAAATATTCTGTCTTCCTCCCGATAATTGAGCATTAAAACTAAATTTTCTAAGACCTTATCATTCTATTACAATTCATTACATCACGTGAAATTCTCTACTTTTAGTCTACTCCTCAATACAGTAACATCTAGCTCGACAAATAATTTACTGCTGAAAACTCAAATTATTTTTCCACTTTCTAATAGAGCGAAGATATTTTATTCCAATCACTTACGTCACCTACCTATCTACAATCTATCACCTTTATTGGCTGCGTACATTTAAAATAGGCAATGACATTGATACCATCTCTCAGTTCATTCTCCAAAAATAGCTTCATAACGGAAAATTTATCTGAATCAATCACGTTCCAATAAAATAATTCTAATATACTACAGGTTGCCCTCTAACCTGTTTGTCAGTAGCTGTTGAAAGGAATGTTATCAAAGTTCACAATTCCATTCTTACAATAATAATAATAATTTCAAAATAATTCTAAAAAGAGCCGATTCTTGCAAGTAAATTACATTTCAAGTTCAAACACAAGCCTATTCTCTCGTACTTGATGTATCTTATTCATTTATCAGTGTTTGGAGGGAGAAATCTAGGTGGAAAATATCAAAAATTTGTTAAAAACAAAGATGTTTGTAATCAGAGTCACCTTAGAAAGGTGATGACCGCTGAAAAACAATAAGTTTCTATCACTGGTTGGCATTCGGCTTAAAATTCGACACTGCATGATATTGAATTTATCTTGGTTTACAATGAAAGTTCAATAGCATTGACAATGGGATCAATGACTCTTACGGGCAACAGCCTTTGAGGAGAACAATATTCTCTAGAACGTGCCTTATCCGATATTTCCTCGGCTCACATTCGGAACTCGGATTGAGATTAGTGAGATCGGTTCGGTCACGAATCGTCCAATACTCGAATTAAGACGTTGGACAATCCGGCGATGTTAATGACCCCGAATCATATAATAATGACAACACACAAGGCACCGACATTCTTGTATGTTTACAGCAGAGATAATCCATTCAGTTTATTTTCATTTAGTTAGTCTTTACAGGTAATGAGTCTCGGATCAGTGCAAACCATTCTAATCTGCTCAGCCTTAGATGAGGACAATCACCTCTCAACGCTATTCGTCATATTCGGACGCTTAATTTTAGAGATACAGTATTTTAAGAGACTTGAGGAGTCGTTCACCTCTTTGAACTGTTCGTAATCACCAATAAATTCCCAAATCGAACATTCAAATAGATATATTAGGAACAGATAAATTTGACTCTCTGGCAGCACTTGAGCCTTTTTCAAGGAGTTAATTTGATGTTAATAAATTGATAGCTTGAGCAATTAATATTATCTCCATATTTATTTTAATTATCTACACGTAGGGGTGCCCGACCTTTATTAATCAAGGGCCAAATTGTCAACATTCAAAGAGAAGGTGAGCCGGGGGGAAGGAAGGAGGGGTTCTGGGGGGTCTCCCCAGGAATTTTTTCAATTTTTACCCTCATAAAACACATTCTAATGCTCCCTGTACTGTAAATTTTCCATTTTGGTTTTAGCAGAAACTCCATGTTAATGTTTTACGTTTCAGTTTTGTTAATGTTTTTGTTTTTTCGGCAACATGGCGGGCCACATGAAAGGTGGGCAGGTTGGGCAGGCCTGCTGATCCACAATATCAAACTGGTTCTCAAGCAATATTAATAGTATTTCCACAATTTTGATCATGTAAACCAATATTGAAATTTGTGAATATGAGAAAATACACTCAATACATTTTTTATTGCTCTTTCGCACATAAAGCAAAGCTCTTTTTATTTCAACAAATCCCTGAGAGAAGTTACGAAACTTATCAGCTTTAACCTGTTCAATAGATATGAGTCCAAATAAACTCATTTCATTTCATGAGAAATAATGAGATAATGAAATAAAATTTCTAATCTCATGAAAATGAGAAATGAAATGAGTCCAAGTCTTTGTAAATCAATTTTCATTTGTTTAACTTTTCTGTACACCTAAATTCGAGCTCAATTTTTAATTTTAAGAAACTTCACCACCAACATCCTGTTTCCATTGGAAAACATGGGAAAGATGGGGTTTGAATGGGTGTGCTCCAACATGTTGAATTGGAAACTTGACTTGATAAAGTGAAGTTGTGAACGATATGTGTTCGAAAATGCGTTGGAGATACTGCGTACTTGAATTAAACTTGTAAATACGTCCTAATTCATCTTTTCAGGGTTAGTTAGCGAAGGTCGGTTTGTTCTTCTGTCTTATGTCTGAATCAGTAGACGCAGTTTTGAAAATCAATTCAAAAATACAGGAAGATACTGAGTAGAGTAACATACTTCTGGTATGGGAGAATGAGACTGATGATAATAAATGCTATTACTTATTAAATAAATATACTGTCAATAATAAATTAATATTTTTGTAACAATTTTGAAAAATCTGTAGTAGGGGCGTGTTTAGTTGGAGTAGGAGTTGCCATTCTGTGATTGGTCGAAAGGTTCCTGATACCTGACAGGCTGAAATTGTCAGTTTAATACACAAAATGGCGGATACTTTCCAATACAAAATGGAGGATACGATATTCACTTTTCCATGTCTTATTCCCTAAAAATTATAGGTTCTTTAGATCTACCGAGAGCGTAATTAATTAGAGGAAATTAATTGATTCATGTATTCAGACACGAATATTTCTATGGAGTTTTTCTTTAAAAAATTGGAAATTCGTCAATTTTCTAACTTTTTTCCTGCACGGTTTGTTTCACTTATTTACTATAGATTAGCCCACCTGCCTCTACCAAGGGCAGGATCTCGTACAACAGTGATTCAAAATCACTCCATATTTTATACTCATTTGTGAAAAGCGAAGTTGAGAATTCAAATCAATGTTCTACAGCAGGAATATGAGTCATTCGAGAATGAGAATCACAAAAACTTTTCAAGTGGAACATTTTATAGTTTACTTGAATTCAAGGGTTCTCAAGGGTTAGTTCCCCATCATTATATCTCCCTTACTGTTTAAAACCTTTAGGATAGACCCCGTGGCGAAGCGTGGTATGCTTATTTGGTCATCGCCGGGTATATTTCCAAACCACGCTTTGTCACTGGATAGACCCTTACTGAAAAACATTACTGTTTCTTGCTAATTTTATCCTATTTTTCTCAACAGAACAATCAATTAACGATCAGATAATAAATAAATACTTTATTGTAAAACTATATCAATACTGGCTATTGCTGGAATGGCTTAAAAATTGGTTTCAAATATTGAATGAAAGCAGTAGTAAGTAACTAATGAATCCCACGACGCGATAAAAGCCAAGGTCCAATCATTAGACTTGAATTCAAGGTGTCGGCATTCGCAACTATCTTTGACTGACATATGAGTGGATTATTAAGTGGAGCTGTTGCTAAATGACAGGTAATCCCCTCCCTCAACCTCTCCAGCCTACGACTCACTGTCTTACATAGCCCTACTATACTTGTAATGGCATTGTCGTCACAAAACACACTCACACACTGCGCCTTCAAATTGAGGTCATCTGTGTGATACTGACCTACATTGCTCTGAAAATTTCGCTCTTTTTGCTAAGAAATTGATACTTACTTAGCAGAGGCCAAGTTTTTTTGGGTGGTCGGTTTACTGGAGATCCAATTTCAGACGTATCATTATTGGTTCTGTTGAACTTGCACGAGGAAAATGGATATTTCTATCAAAGTTACATAAGAAATACTTTATTTTTTTGCTTTGAAGTGATACTCATAGAGAAACAATAAACTGATACCAGATTTCTTGAAAATAATGGATCAGAAAATGGTAAAGTTTGTAGTATCTTGTAGGGAGCTAACCATGGACCTTGGAACCACGTATGTAAGGATGTATAGGATATTGTTTGATTGATTAAAATCGCCTAGTATAGACCAATAAATGTTTAAAAAATTAAAAAAATAATTGTTACGGTATGTTAAGGTATTGGGAGTTTGTATTAAAAACTTGAGAAATTGTAAACTTATTCTACATAAAAATAGTGAAGAATAACCTATGACTTCTCACTTGAAGCCTACCCATGGAGGCCTACACTGAGATTCAATGATTCAATCAAGAAAACAGCATGTAGAGAATGGGGGTACTTGCAACATCTAAGTATACCTGACTGATATAAAAACTCTACGAAGAAAAGAAGTGAAGAGGAGAAAAGGAAGAGATTGAAGTCCAGCAAGTAAGTATAAGCAATTTTAGAAGCAGCCAAGTGATGAAGGTTCAGAAGGTAAACGGAAGCTTCAGAAGGAGATCAAAAACCATCAGATTTTTTTTATCGAATGGCTTTTATTGGTGGGGAGACCCTTACGGGTAGGTTCTACCTCGCCTCATTGCACAATTTTTTGTGTCTTTTTTGTGTCGGTCACCCATCCGAGAGCGGTATCGAATGTTTGTTACTTAACCACATGATAATCATCAGATGAACCAACAAGACTGATTTACTACATACCTACAATATGATAACAAACTATCTATCCCAAAAACAATACTACAGTTGCTTTATTTCAAAGTTCAAAGACAAACTTTTGTTGCGTTTTGAAGTATTGTTTCTTAATGAATTGGACTCTAAATATATTAGTTTCTAACATTAATTTTCATTTTGTATTTTATTAATGTATATTTTATCATGTGTTCCAGTTGGAGGCAAGGTGCTGAGCTCCTCTGATGCAGCCTTTAGACGTGAAATGTTCGGAATCAAAGTACCCAGAGTGGCATTGGTCAACCAAACTAAGAAACGCGTTACACTGGAGAGACACATCGATCAATTGCTAGTTCGAGGAGAGCAAATTGTTTTCATTATTGTTTGATTAATAAAAATAGTCTAGTACAGGCCAACTTATTATGTTTATAAAATTTAAATAATTAATTGTTACGATTTTTTGTTTCTCGTTAATCAAACATTCTTCTACATTTCTCATCCTGTACTGTATTTAGAGTATGAGACCATTTATCTTCAATAACTATCTTCATTCTTGATATGGTTTCTGATATCATCATCTGAAGGTCGATTAACACTTGGAAAAAATCAGAGCTAAAGTCTTTTATTTTACCATAGATAACAGATTAGAAATATCTATTACAACTATCTCTTCTCTATGGTTTTACTTTATTTTGATTGTGAGTACATTCACTGTATCAATAGTTGACTATAAATTTCAAAATTTGTACAGGAGGTGCATGAGTTTAACAGATGCCAATACCTTCAATTCTTCATCAATAAGTCTATTCTTTTACTCCCCATTTTGATTTATTTCTTCTATTGAGCCATAGTTTTATAAGAATTTTAAAGTTCCTCTAGTACTGTTTTTATTTGTTTTATCAACTTCTCTTAATATATTCTTCTTCCATTGTATTTCTTATTTTATGTAACTTGTTTATACTTCTAAGTGAATTTATTCTCTGACATTGTTTGTAATAGGCTTTTTCTGAAAACCCTTCGGGGTTGGGAAAATCCTAAATTGTTAAAAAAAAGAAATAAATAAATAAAATTGATTCTGTAAAATTGTACTATGATTAAAAATTTTCTTTTTTAGTTCCTTCTTACTAATTTATATTGTATCCCATGTAATAATTTTTTATTAATCATTTCATGTAGTTTTCAATTGTCTTAACAATTCCATGTCATGTTGTCGATTCTATGATATTGTGTAAGCACAATATTGAAAATAATCAACGAGAAAGATACGGTATTCAAAGGTACTTAGAAGTCGATTCAAGGACTGCACAGTGCACAACAATAAGTAGACCATTGGATCATGAATTGAAATTTTGATTATAGACAGACGAATAATTTCAAGACCTATATATCAATGACATAAATCAAAATTATTCACGAGAAAAATACGGTACTTGGAAGTCGATCAAACAATAGGAACTGCACAACAGTAAGTAGACGGTTCATAAATTGAAATTTTTATTTTGGACAGACGTATAATACTTGAAATTTAATGAACCAATAATAGACCTCTTATAAAGGGCGTTTCTAAAATAGACCGAGAAACGTCGTGAGCGTTTTCCCGACATTGAAATTAAGAAAAAAGTTCCAGTAAAAATGGGTCTCTAAATGCTTTGTTTTCCCCCTAGTCGCCATTTTGTTTTCTCAATTTTAATTATTTCTCCAGAATGATTTGACTAATTCTGTTGAAATTTGGCATGGCCAAGATGGAGGTCTGCTGTAAAAAAATGAAACAACCTTATCTGACGAATATTACAAAATGGCGGGTATTTTAATTTTTAAATTGAAGTAACTCGGAAAATTGTTGTTGCCCGCCATTTTGAAATATTTCATTCGATAAATTTGCTTTATTTTTTTACAGCAGACCTTCATCTTGGCCTTGACTATGCCAAATTTCAACACAATTAGTCAAACCATTCTGGAGAAAAAAATAAAAAGTGGAAAAACAAAATGGCGACTAGGGGGGAAACAAAAAATTTTAGGACTCATGTTTCCTGGAACCTTTTTCTCTTTCTTTTTAGAACTTATTTTATCAATAAGTTCTATTTTTGATTATCAACATAAGAATTCGAGAAGATGTAAGCTGATAACAGATGCGGCAGAGCCAGTGAAGTGTGCAATTTGGTTGTTTGTTGTTTGACCAATGGACAGCAGCAAACAGCGAAAGCGGAATTCCACTTTCACTACTCAAGACCATCTCTGCTATCAGGGAAAGTACATCGCTGCTGATGCTTCTGCTGCTGATCAAGTGGAATGGGGGGATTTGGCCCCCCTTCAACAGGTTGTTCTATGAAACACTACGCCAGCTGATGATTACTATACTTCTCTAGTTGCAAGCTGAAGGTCGATCCGTTTTCTATTACATGGGTTTATTTTTTGGAACTGTTTAGATTGATCAGTTCAATACATAAATATTGAATATGTCTGATGAATATAAACATGACAATAATTCAATATTCAACAGATAGAGTATGAGTTTCCATAGACAGTAGATATATGCATATATTATAAATGTTCGTATGGCTTGTTATCGGTAGGGAGACCCTTACACAGCAAGTATTTAATTTGTAAAGCTTATAAATGGAGTTTATTATTATCTATCAGTTCATGGATGAAGTAAATCAATATCAATCTTATAAATTGAAAATTGAATGAGAAAGAAGCATTAGGTGTTGAACTTTTATTGCAAGCTTTCAACAAGTATTTATTGACAAAATAAGACCAATAGTTTGACAACGCTTTGACACTGAACGGAAAAAAGATGACATAATATATCAATTTTATTAAAGATAGGAAATTCTCAAGAATGTATCAACACTAGATAAAACCATCACCAGTAGAGCTTTTTGGGCATGTGTCAAATAAAAATACAGAAAGAGGTATAAGAAAATACTGTATGTATAAGTAGACATGCGATGAAATTTCAAGTTTGAAAATGGTCTGATAATGGTCGAAAATACTTGAAAGAATTCAGTCGAATGAAATGATCAGATAGTCTGAGAATAGTTATAAAAATTCGTTTTTTAGTATCAACTTGATAATATTAACAACACTTGGTATAACACATCACTAGATAATACACACTAACAGAAGAATCTCACTTGAATATGCATAAATTTATAATATGATGAGTTTCCATTCTTTTCAAGGTCGTAGAAGGCCGTAGTACTTCTTGCAGATATAAAGCTTGAAGGGGCAGGTTAGGCTATATGCTATGCTCATCAAAAGGAGCTTCTTAGCAAGAACACGAATAAAAATAATGTATTTCTCAAAGCACAGATAAGATTATTGGTAACTCTATATGATAAACGTTTCTGAGACCACCATAACTGGACTGTATCCTGTAACAAATCTGCATGGAAACAAACCCTTGGGTGAAATAGATTAATTGATTATGTGGGATTTTCAGTGAAAGGTGCTTTTCCGAATCTACATAAAGCATTGGACAAAATAAGGAGAATATCGTATACTATTTCAATCCATGAATGGGAAGGTGCTTAATGTAGGTTTCGGTGCTGAGAAAATCAGTGGAATGTCAATGGAGCCGGAGTTTTATACGAAGTGGAGGGTTAACCTTGACTAAGGCCAGGGCAGCCTCACGACGTTCGCTCTGTAGGTATATCGCGGAAGTCAAAAGCAGCTGAGCTTGGCCCTCTGCCTTGACACCATTTACAGACCTAGGCCTACTAACACACAGACTGTGTTTTACCACACACTGCAACCTTAGCCTTCCCGAATCACACTCTATCTCTCTCACTCCCTCCCTCTCACTGTCTCTCTCTCACACTCACTCTTTCTCCTATTCAACGCTCTCACTTCCTCCGACTCGAAACGACTCAATCGTTTCATTCAAATTGTGATACGATGGTGCAGTTCTAGTTGCCACACAACACGCAAGTCAGAAAAGGCAACCTCTCGTGTGTGTAGAACTAGCACACATTCAGACGAGTTTCCCGTTCATGGTCGAATGACATGTTCCATTCATGGTAAATCGGGAAAATGTATATGAGGTCGGATAATGAATTACTGCTAGTAAGGGGATAAATAGATATTCTATAGTAACTGAATGTGGTAGTAGTGGAGTTCTGTGTAGTGCATTAGTAGTACTTTGAGTTCGATGTACCAAAGGCTGAAGTTTTTTTTGAGAAATTTGTTGATTGGCAGAAACGAAACTTTTACAAAAAATCTTAGAAAATACGACATGAGCAATAATAATTATAAATTTGACAAGATAAAAGATAATATTTCAAAATAAAATGAATTGCCAGTTGAGTATTTGCAGCTCTTTCAGACAACATTTTGAACAACGATTCCAAGATTTTAAAAGCATATTGATTGTGGTACAATAATTCATCATCTCTGCTTTTGTAGAGATCGATGCAGAAGATTTCTCGGCTTGTGTTGTAAAACATTTTGGTGAAGATTAGGCTTCAATTGTAATGGAATTTGTTAATTTTTCTGAGGATGATGCCCACATGAGCTCTAGGCTTGTGCGTGGGTTATGGGGGGGGGGGGTGATTATGAGAGATGACGACTGTTTCTAGGCAGCCGGGACCGACGGCTTTTCGTCTCCTCCGAAAAACGGGAGTGGCTGATTTTGTCAGAATCCGATATAAAAAATATAATATAATAATCCGTATAATTTTTCTTTCTCAAGAATCTATATAGAAACAGACTGACTAATGAACATTTCGACAGCTGCATCATAATAGCGACTAAAACATACACTCCAAACATCAAGAAAATACTTGATGACCAAAAGAGTTCCACTGCTCTCATTGAAATGTAGACTACATTTCAACGTTTTGTTATACTTGCTATGACATCCATAGATTTTAATATTATAATTATATCTTTGTAGGCAATGGGAGTGTGAATTTTTTTTCGCGTACTTTCTTTCGTCCAATATTTCTTGGTAGCTCACTAGAAAATTTATAAATGTTATAGGCCTACTAGCTCACATGCTCAAAAGTTTGGCGTTCACTGAATCAGACTATAAGGGATTAGTTGCCAGATTTGACATTCAAGTTAATGTAACTATATCAATGATGTCCATAATTTACATGGATGATTAAGGTATTTTTCTAATTGGGATGCAGAAGGTAAAGTAGAAATTTGTGACATTCCCTAACCACAAGTTAAACTATTGTATAAGAAACCTTGTGTCAGCTTATATGATCCCGTTATTAGTGGGAATTATAAGAGTTATAGTCTACAAACGTTCGCGTTCATTATGGGGTTCTAAAGTGAAGTTAGAAAGTAAGCTCAGAAGAGACAAAGTAAAGTAGTTGCTGCTGAAATTCAGATTGTAATGAATTATACGAGATTAAAATTGCCGGATTTGATTATCGAGTCATAAAAAGCTGCATATCATGAGTAGTCCAAGAACTGGTTCCACTATAAAGTATAAAAGCTCCACACATTTAATAATTAATTGGAAAGTAAAATTTATCAACCGATTAACAAGTTTTTTATCTCTTTGAAAAGAGAAATGAATGATTCAATCAGAGATAAGTAATTCTAATCCGAAGAGGATTGGAATTTTTATTCAAACCAACTAATAAGTGGATACTATCATCGTTATTAGAAATTTATGATTTCAGTAGTTATAGAAGTGGTGGATTCAACCACTAAAGTGGTAGATTCTATCTAAAATCAATGATTCGACTATAAAGTGACTCGCTGGAATCAAGGGAGCCTCTTGGAATTCTAGAGAGTTTGCAAATCAGTTCAAACTTGAAAATCAACAATGAGGATCAATATTGGTGAACAAAATTTGTGAAAAAATCAGTGACTTGATTGATTAGGTGAGGTATGAATAAGGTTAAAAATGTAGCCGATGGGTGAATGGTATTTAACCCACTGGAATCTTATTGCTTGTTTCCTTAACGAGTTTCTCAGCTATTTGGTTGATGTTACTTTCTCACTTTCCGATTAAGACTTACTCTAATAAAATCAAATTTCTGATACTCACATTTTTTATAAAAAAAAACTCTTGAAAGAAAATAAAGCTACAACAGATATAAAAGAGCATTTGTGAGCTAGCCTCAGCTAGCCCAACACCATATTCATAGAGCTAGCATATTTCAATATTAAACATTGTATTAAATTTGTCTGGAAATTTGGTTTCATCTGGAACGGCTTCAACTTCCCAAGAGTTAATAAAAATAATATCTGAATTTATTGTGAAGACTTGTTGAAATTGTCAAATTCCACTTAATGAAATACGCTATAGCTCATGATGTATTAAGTGCAACACGAAACCATGGTCCTGTAAAACATGTTTATTAAAATGTAATTTGACAATTTCAACAAGTTTTTTCGATTATGGAAAGATCCTACATCAACATTTGTTCTACAAATTTTATCAATATCTGACTCCAAAACTCTCAATAAACAAGCCGAACAATGAAAAATTCTGATAAATATACAGTGAATCGAAATACCTGACCCTCCACCTCTCAGTAATTAGTAGGGTAATGTCAATCATCAATAGACATACAGTAGAAAAAACTGTAAAAATGCAAGTAAATAAATTTAATACAGTAGTTAAAATGCACTAAAAGTTTAGACCTATTATATAACAATAGGGGTATGTGGGAGTGAAGAGAATAATAGAGTGGGTGTGTGTTATGATGTTTTGTATGGTAGGGCGGACAAAAACGACTGATTGCCGACATTTAATTTCTCATTCTATTTTGATTGAAAATTTTGGAAAATAATCAGAGAGAAATTGATTGTCAATAATAATTACTGTCTTATCTACTACAACAATATATCGAATATAAGCAGAATATGAGTACAGTACTATAATTAGATTACGAAGGTATTTCAAGTATACTATACTTCTTCTAATACATAGTTATAGAGCGTGGTTATTAGGAGTGGCGCATTCGCGTCGGGGCGTCTTTTAAGGTTTAACGTTGACCTCCAATAAATGAATGTCGATGGCCTTGCTATCCATAACCTTACTTCGGCTTTTTAAAGTGAGCATTCAATATAGCACGGCTCTTCTATATAGAAACAGTCTCCGCGTTCTCGTTGCATTGAACTGAACGCTCAGAGCTTTTCCGCATTCGTGAAGCTTGCAAAAAAAGACCATCTTCGAACAGTCTCTCTTCAACGTTTAAAAAGATGAATGGATGTATAAGAGAATAAACCTTTTCGATAGAATCAGATGTCAGACCGTTCGTAGTGAATAATCGCGATTACTTGTACCTAAGTAAATGGAATTAGTTCCTCAATAAATGAAGACGTGAGGGACAAAATTTTTGAAAAACGATATAATATAATAAATACTTGAGAAACAATTGTAATGATTTGTATGGTAAAAGTTAGAACAACGAATAGCTTCAAAATCAGGTATAAAACCTGAAACAATGATTATTATTGCAAAACAGACCCAAGAGTATGCTAATTCAATCTACAAATTCATGTAAAATCTCAAATTTGGAGCCAACATTATTCTCTTGTGATAATCCCATGGATTATTAAGAGATTATTAATAAAGTCTTTCTCAATAGTCTTTCAACTGATACTGAATGGGTAAAAAGAGAAACCGTTCGTGAAATGAACTAATAGCATTAGACGACTTCACTTGCTACACTTCAACAAAATAATTGCACTTTCACTTGGATCATTGAATCAGACAACGAATTAGCATGGGAATCACACTGTGATCTGACTCTGCAGGGTTCCTGCCAGTCCATTATCTACTGCTCTATTCCTTCTGACGCGCATGGGAATTAATGTTCACACTTGAATGCTGTGAATAGTCAGTTTTGGCAATTAACACACAGTGTCAGACACCAGCTACCATTTCACTTTCATTCATTCAATTCACCTTCAATTTCCCGACACTTTTACTTTTCTACATTCATTTTGCACTCGCACTCACGCATGTTCCTCTATATTATCTGCATCACAAGTGAATTAATGCGATTGTAAGAGGAGATAAGTACAACATAGTGTTGATTTTAGAGCTCTACTACTCTAAATAGTTGGGGTTTAAATTGAAATTATTGGTTAAAAAGACTAGAAGTACCAGATATCTGTAATGGTATAACAACCGAGACTGGTACCTCGATATTTAAATAAATTTCTGTTTGCGACATCTTCCAGTCATTTCATTCAATATGGATATAATATTACCGCAATATTACCTTCACTACTACAGACGGAGTAGAAGTTATGTTGAGTAATTTTCAAATAGTTGTTCTGTTAAGAAATGTTTTTCTTTAAAATAATATAAATGAGCAACATTTTTTTAATTTTCATGAAATGAAATTACACACTCCATTTTCAATTTTCTGATTTCCTTCCAGATTTGATAAGAGGCCTGACTATACTCTTTTGAAACTTGAATGAAATGAATATATATATATATATATATATATATATATATATATATATATATATATATATATATATATATATATATATATATATATATATATATATATATATATATATTAAAATACAATATCCTGATAGAACTATTTATATATCCCTGATCAAGTTCCAATTCGAAGCAATCTGTATACAAACTTCATTACTTGAACATTAGCTAAGCTTAGAGTTAAAGTTTTTTATTAGTAGCCTCAGTGCTGGAGTAGCTAAGCTTAGTAGCTAATCTAAGGTTAATCTTAAGCTTAAGTTAGCTATAGCTTGTAAAATTCCATGAAATGATTACTCTCACTCTAGTCAGATTCATGATGTACGAATTAAGGTCACAATTGAACAAATAAGCCGTATTTCCATTAGTAGATTCAAAGTTCAGTATTAGTAGCCTCAGTGCTGGAGTAACTGGCATACTAAAAAGTACTAGAATGATGCTACCATTAACTTGTGGGTTAAGTGAAAAAGGGGGCTCTTGTACCTCAACTTCGCCCACAGTAGGCTACTTACGTAATGAACAAAGTGGAAAATAAAGTAATTTATTCATCTATCTAAATAAAGGGTAGAGTACCAACTCTACTCTACCAAGTACGTTTTTATTGGAGAAGTTGATAAAATAGTTGGTACTTTCCCAGTAAACTATCACTATCTTTGTAATGAAAACCCGGTTGTAGAGACTATTAGTTATGACTAATTCCTAGATCACTTTAAACCCTATTGGTATAGATGCTATGCTGAATAAACACCTAAATCGGCAACACTTCTAGATAACCATTCCTTCCAGTTGTTTCTAGCGGTAAAATTTAATGTTCTTCGAACAAATAATAATAAAGAGATGGTGGCATTGAAAAAAAATCGTTTATTATAGACTCAATTAGTTTTATCGCCTCTCAGTCTTTTGAATGAGAATAACCTTCGACATTTGTTGAGTACTGAGGGTCACACACTCAACTGCATAAAGCATTCGCCAGCCATACACGGAACAGCGAGGACACCCACAATTTTTAATACTTAGAAGATCGTATTTAAAAGCGAGCAGTGAGACATTGCTCAAGCTGCAGAATGTGGCCTTAAAAACTTATGAAGGATATGAAGGTGTAATGGAGATTAAGGTATCAGTATCAAGGAGAAGCCAAATTATATCAGTAATTCCCGGACAGTATATGATTCTTGGAGCTTCATAGACAAAAACCGTAGATTCCTATCTAAACTTGCCCTTTCTTTTGGATCAACTGAAAGGGTAGGCTCTTATGCTTCAAATTTGCCCATAGCAATGGACGAAGTGGAAAAATAAAGTCATTTATCTATCTATCCCTATAAAAACTTGTATGTGACTACATGCTAATTGTGATGAAAAAAAATATGGATGCCTTATAAATAATAAATATTGAATATTACTTATTGTTTGCTTAATAAAAACATATAAAATATATTTTAATTGGATAGATAATGATATTGAGTCTATAAATTTATCAAGTGTTAGAAGTAATCTGATAGTTTTTCGACTGAAAAATATTGATTCAAATTCGTAAATATTGCGGAATGGACAATGCAATACTCCAAACCAGAAGCTACTGTAAGACACTGTAGAAGCTACTGCAAAATAGATTAGATCTGAAATCACTGCTCAACACGTTATTGTGTTTGATATGTTTCCAACTCTTTGTTTATGAAATGAATAATGAAAATTCGAAGGTAAATGCAAATTTTGATAGGGGCTTGGACATATCATATCATTATATGATATATGATGGTATGAAGGTGAGAGAATAATATTTACGATTTATAATTGCTCTCTTCTCAGTGCTCCAAGTATGAAGTTATTCACAATGCAAAGAGACGATAATCAATCTGAACAATGTATTAAAAATGACAATCGGGAGAGCGGATAGTCTCAATTATTTTCAAAAATGCTATTGCTCAAAAAACAATATCACATAAAAAGCTCTATATTTGTCTGATTATTCTAGGCTATTGATTCTCTGTAAAACCTAAAAGTAGGATATATTTTAAATGATTTATAAAATAATATTCATTATATTATAATTTATTATTGTAATATCTGTATTTATTGAAATAGCTGTATTAATGTTTCTTCCATAAACAATTTATTCAAAATCATGCACATTCAATTTATCAAGACTGATCAAACAATACCTCAGAAAAAAAGGATTTATAATTATTATGACTTTTACAAGTATTAAAAATTCTTCAATAATTGCAGAAGAGTGAAAGAAATTCTTGTCAAAACCCACCCCGAAAAGTTGAAGCACCCACAGAAAATTAATAAAATTATTTAGCCAAAGATAAATTGATTCAACAAATTATTTTTATTCTTTCATTTTTATTCTATTACTAGCTGACCCGGCGAACTTCGTATCACCTAAAAGGTTATAAATGTAGTTATAGCTTTCAATTTATGATTTTAATCAAGGTAACAAACGTTACAAAACATTTATTATATTAATATTATTTCATTGAAGTACTTTCTGATAAACAACATTTTTGGTTTTGTTTTCGGGCGCAAAAACAAATAAGGCAGATGGTTTGCCAACACGTGAACATGCCACGTACAGTTGTCCGTGTGAAAAGCAGCCATTTTCCAAATTCAAACCACATATTTCCAATGATTGTCCTTGCGATTTATTTATAGTCATCGCAAATGCAAGGCGGATTGGAAATTGAATTCGTTTGAAATCAAACGGCATATCCGATTGAATCATTGGAATTTTTGGAATAAGGACTTCTTCACCTTTGAATTTACCTTTGAGAATCATTCCTTCAATTACATTGGTCATTAATTTTGTTACCACCAAACGTGTTCCATTGCATAATTTTGGTTGGTTTAAATTACGCAACATGATGACCACTGAGCCAACCTTTAGTTGTAAATTGTGTGGTGGTAAGCCAGGCACATCCAAGGAGTTTAAAAATTCTGTGGGATAGTTGGTAGCTTCATTTTCGTCGGTGACACAGTCAACAGATTTGAATGAATGCAGAGTACCAACTATTGCATCCTGAATTGTCAAATTCAAGTCATCTACATCCTTATTAGTAGCCGCTAAAATAGCTCGCTCACTCAGCCATTCCTTATTTTTGTGGTTGACACCCATGTTTGGGAATACATTCTTGATGAGATCCTCTTTTGATGAGACAAAATTGCAAAAGTTAGGTGGAAATGAAATTAATCCGCTAGATTTGTCAACAGGGGTGCGGCCATTGCCGGTATCGAGCAATTGCTTGCAGAAATCCTCAGCAGAGGGATCATTCAGCAATGTAACTCTCATGTTTGCCATCAACTGAAGTTTCTTCACTTTGTGCCACAAATTTGACGATTTAAGGCAAGCGTTAATTTCATCGGCAGCAGTCGATCTTGGAATGACTGGCAGCGTTTGGCGAAAATCACCAGATAGTAAAATCATTGCACCTCCAAAACATCTTGTGTCTTTGCGTAGATCTTTTAATGTCCTGTCTAATGCTTCCAATGCGCGTTTGTGCGCCATTGTGCATTCGTCCCAGATTATAATTTTAGATGCTATTAAAACTTTAGCCATTGCTGAGTTTCTTGCAATGTTACATGTTGGTTGTTCAATAGTTTGAAGGTTCAAAGGTAATTTTAAAGCTGAATGAGCTGTACGGCAACCTTCTAACAATGTGGCCGCTATGCCAGAAGAAGCAACTGCTACCGCAATGTCAGACCTGGCACAAATAGTGGCTAAAATCAATGACATGAGGAATGTCTTCCCAGTTCCACCAGGAGCATCAAGGAAAAATAAGCCACCATTTCCATCGTCAACTGCCTTCATTAATGTTTCATAGACTTCCCTTTGTTGAGCATTCAACAGAGGTAAATTTGTTTGAACCAATTGGCTTAGTTCATGTTGATCATAGTCACGCTCACGCTCCAACTCTTGATTAAATGCGTCATTGATTCCACGATCTGGCGCTGGCATTCCTAATCTGACTAACATACTGCCGCACATGACATAACATAAATCTTCAATCATAAGCAAAGCCTGGTTATGAACTTCCTCACTTGCCTCAAGATCAGGATTTCTTGAACTGATACGAATCTGATGTAAAATGTCTTCTGACATGTTGTCCTTGTATTTGTTCCATAGGTCACTTGGATTTGATGGAAAGCATGTTGAAATGATTATAGAAAATAATGTGCGTATCTGACTTGGAGATGCAGATATAGATGCTTCATAAGTGTCATATCCCAATGATTATCATTTTCAAGCAAATTCAGTTCTTGACATGCAGCACGAAATGTAGGGTACACTACACCATTAACAGTTCGTAGTGATTCAAATGATGTTGGCCCTTGAACATTCACCAGTAACAACCGCAAATAGAAGCATTCGTCATTTTTTGGATGAACTGTATAAATACGACCAAGAGCATCAGTAGAACGCACACCCTGATAGCCTAAAACAGCATTGCCTTGCTTCCGACGTTGAAATTTTTTTGTTGCAGTGTTCCAAGTGTAATATTTTGGCATCTCTGAATAAAGCAATGTTCTTGCAAACTGGTCGTTTTGACAAATCTCAAAGAAACTGGTTAATGTTGTGGCTGGAGGTATTTCTGCTCGTTGAGCCACATTTGACGTAGTGAAATATACTCGTTGACCATTCTCCAGATGCACTGCCAAATGTACAACAGTTGGATAACGTTCGTGAATGGGAAATGAGAATATACGCCAAATTGCCTCATTACAGTTCACATATCGGCCCACTTGAAAACGATCAACTTCATCATTGGCATCAGGTGTTTGGATGCCAAAAACCGCCATATCACTGCCTTTAGTTACATATTTGCAGATGTATTTGATAGACTTTACTGAATGGCAGAACTCAACATTGCAATGTGTTTTGAATGTTTTGGAAAGAAGTGGCGAATATGGAACAATCCAACTGTTGTCAATTACAACATCATTCCCTTTAACTTTGATTGTGATAGTTTGACCGAATTCATCTGTTGATCGACGCCGATATAGTGGATACCCATCATTTCCAGTGATAGTTTCCACCGTCAGTTGTCGTGGATAACGTTTGAACATTTGCCATTCACCATGCATGGTGAGTGAGGGTTGATGGCACCACATGGCCCATGAATCATATTTGTAATAACAACATCATGTAAGTCTGGATCAGTTATGGGATCAGGAATCTCGGCACTTATGATATCATCTACTTGGTCTGGTTGAATTCTTTCTACTAACCAAAGCAGAATGTGTGCATGCGGCAAACCTCTTTTTTGCCACTCTATGGAATACATCCAACATCGAGTAGCCCCAAAGACACATTGCTTAACAATGTAGTTCATCATTGACTGAAGTTTTTGCTTAAAGACACGTGCAGTGATGTCATGCCGATCACTTGATGTTTCTCCAGGATGCAACATTTCAACAATTTCTTCCCATTTTGGGTTGCATGTGAAAGTAATAAATAAATCTGACCATAATGACGAACATATGTCATTGCATCTTGTGCATATTCATGCATATGACGTGGGCTACCTGTGTAAGTCGCTGGTAGAATAGTCAATCGACCAACATTACCTGCATCTCCTTCAGTGCTAATTGCATCACGTAAATGAATATACTCCTCTGAACGTAGTTTTGCCTGATTCAACCGAATAAAAGTTAGACGCTCTGTTTCAATTTTCACATACATGTCGACGCAATACTGCTGAAACAATCGACGATATCGCAGCAAATGATTGTCAGCATTTTGACGAATCATCAAACGGTATGCGTAAAAATTCATTGAGCTCACTTTCTTGGTAGTTTCCTCACCTGAAATAAATAATTAAAATTAGTATTTTATAATAATTAATAGTTACATTCATTTATATTCTCTGATACTTCCTTATTTTATGTTTGAAATAATTATGCATGTTAATGAAAATTAATTTCATCTAACTATGTTTTGGAGAGGTTAAACAAAACATTTTTTTCCAGCATGACAACGTGGTAAGCTAATGCCTCTAAAAAGCAAATCGGGTAAATTAGTGGCAAAGCGTGGTATACTTATTTGGTAAGTATACCACGCTTTGCCACGGTATACCACGGTATTATTTGGTAAGTATACCATGCTTTGCCATAGTAAATATTGCTTATACTTAATTAATAGCAAACTACAGTATAATCAATCAACCTAAATATTTGTCATGTTATATTAAAAACTATAATCACCATTCAATGGATTTATCATTTTCATGTTGAAATGATAACCATCATCGCCTTGACAAAACATTAGCGGGTATTGCAGAGAATCATATGAACGATGTGTTTCATGTATTCGTTGCAGCTGTCCAGTATCGCGACGTGAAAGCACGATATCACGTGATTCCTTGTTTTCACCAACAACCAGGATTGCAACTTCATCTATTGTTGGAGCGTTAAATGTACGCTCATGTGACCCAGCTGGTCGTTTATCTGCGCTGATCACAATTTTGTAGTCATCATTCGGCATGCGTTCCAATGCAGTTTTGAAAAGACGGACTAATGCATTTTGTTCATGAAGTAGTTGCTGCAGATCATGAAGTATGACTCTTTTCATTGTCCTGTTGATCTCTTGACGGCGATCAACTTGTTCATCCATATTCCCCATGAAATATATTTGTAGGAATTTATGATCAGCATCTTGAACAGGTTGCAATGATCCAATTCGATGGTGAATTTGACCTTGAATCTGTAAAGCAAAAGTAAAGCTAGTATTATCAATTAATTTTATGTTTGTAATGTTAACATTTAAAAATTAGAATTATTATTCTAACATAGGGTTGGTGAAAATTATGGAAATGGCTTAATATTTCTTATACCAAGGTAATTTAACAGTATGTGACATTGGGAAAAATAATTAAATTGAAAATTCTACTTTACTGTGACTTCAAAAATCTGGTCCGCCATATTGAATTTAACTTCCTTTCTTTAAATGATAAAGTGGTGATGTTATACTTGATTTTGATACAGAATTTCGAGAGAAGATGAATGGCAAAAACGCACATCGATATGTCAGACCCTTTTAAAAATATCTCATTTATTAATGAGACATATTCATTACTCTAACAATGTAAATATGTCTGTTTAATCATTGAGATATCTTTTAAAGGGTTAGACATATTATGGATGTGCGGTTCACCAACTCTGTATATTACCTTGAATGTTGGATTGAATCCATGTTCCTGTATAATGTTTGCCCCAAATGAAGTCATTTGGAAACACCCATTGTATTGTTGGGTGTTCGCCAGAAAATGTTTTGATTCTGGTGTTTCACCTTGGAGTAATGAATGCAATGGCTCAGGTGGCGGAGTCAATACTTGCAATTTCACTTTTCCATTAAGGCAACATAATCCACGCGGTTCTCCTTGAACTTCAAAGCGCCACAATGCTCACAAACAATATTCATCGCATAAATCTTGACCAAAGGATGCGAGCTGTAATCAATAGCGCAATTGTACTGAAACGCTGCTCTACATAAACCAAAATTTTGATTAATTCGAACATTTCTTCTCGCTGGACGAATATGTTCTCGATGTTGATTGATTTGATTAGATCGACGATTTCTTCTAGCCGACCGATCTGTTTCACGTTCTGCCTCTCTTAGTTCTTCTATTTGAGAAGCCCGAAACCTGCCGACTCTAATGAGAGTTTCTTCTCGAACGTTGTCTCGTTCTTCTGCAGATAACTGGCTCCTAAAGTTTCGAAATCTAACTACATCGCGACTCTGTTGTGACAGATTCGATCTTCTACGTCTCGGCATTTTATCATTTCATCAAAGATAATAATACTCTGCAACCAGGACAGAACTCTGAAAAAAATATTTGAAAAACTGAAGAGTATACTCAATATACAGTATACAGAGTTTTGACATCAAGAAGCCAATAAAGTAGCCTATATTTCAATGATATATCTTTTTAACCCTAGAATGGACAGGTGAAAAAAGTTATGTTAATGGATGGGCTGTGTCTTCCAGCATAAAAAATGTGTAAAAATGCTAAGTTCTGTTATTGTTCTATTCATTGAAAACTGTTTTTTTTCGAGCTTAGGAGTGTTTTATTCTGTGTATGGAACTGGTTTGATTGAGAAATATTGTTCACAAATGAGTAAATTGAAATTCCATTGTTAATTTTTCATCACAATTTTATTCTCCAATAAATAATCACATACCGGTACATCAGAAAAAAATTTCATATTCGGATCTTATATGGAATTTCATAAAATATAAGAGCTCTAGGTTTAAGGTAATAATTATAATTGATAAAAGTATGTGAAAACTGGGTTTCTCTTCAGTTGAATATTTTAGTTTTTACAATACTTTCTACTCAGTGAATGAGCGAGAATAAAACATCTCAAAATTCATTTTTTTTTTTTTTTGAAAAAATAAATTTTTTTATTGTCTTTACAATTTGAAGATCTCCCACATTTTCCAAGGGAAGAATTATGTAAATGGTGAAAGGTTCACCTTTTTATCAAGAAAGGTTGATAGCTAATTGCCGAATCTCTCGTGCTAAGTTGCTTTGCTTGGCTCGCTCTGACATGCAAGGTTGTATGAAATCATTTTTTGACGTTTTTTATAGAATAAAGCCTATTCATGAACTGTTTATGTGAGATGAACACAATTCAAGCATTCAAAAAGCCAAAAACTGGAATTAATCAGTGGAGCAAAATGATAAATATACAATTTTGGTAATATCAAAAAAGTTACATAAAAGGACGGGCGGAGTCTGAAAGACCCAAGAGCATTCCAACTTATGTTTTTGAGTCTACTGAGGCTCCCATTTAAAATGATTGCTACACCAGTACAATCCGCAGATTCTTTCAGGAAGGTAGGCTACACCGAAAACCAGCTGTCTGCAAAATTTATGACTTTGATTACAACTAAAAATACAAACTCCTGGGTAACACACACCCAGCCCGTCCGTTCTAGGGTTAAGATGACACATTGACAAAGATAGATAGTTAAACTCTACTTCCATCATTAGCAAAATTTATTATTAGACTTCAAGCTGAGTATGAAGTTGAAACAAAAAAAGTCATTGTTAAGAAAGTAGACCTAACTCGCCGGTTTATGGAGATGAAACTCATCTAATAATAATTAATAAAAATAGGTACATTTTCAATTATGTCTTAGTAGCTGGAATTAGTTTCAGATTCTTTATTCAGACATTATTGAAAGGAAATAATACAAAGAAAATATGAAAATAAATAATAAAGAAAATAATTAATCATTACAATATTCTGTAAAACAAAATTGAAGAACTGATTTTGGATTATGAAGAGTATGCTCGATATACATATTAGCAAACGGTTGTAATTATTAGATTGCAAGTCAATTATGAATTTCAAATGAAAAGCTAGTCATTATTGAGAAAAACTCCCAACTCACCATTTTATAGAGATGAAACTCAACTAATTAATAAAATCATATTTTCAATTGAGTTTCAGTATCTGAAAATCGTTTGATTTTCTTTATTCATGCATTATTCAAAGGAAATAATATGATGCATCTTGACAAAACTCTGTAAAAAAATTGAAAAATTCATCATGGATTTCGGATTATGAGAATGAAATTAAAATAAAGTAGGCCTACAAAGTTTTGACATCATGGAGCCAACGTATTTTAATCCACAACAACCGTATTTTAATCATAGAAACTCATTGAGGGTCTACACATTCAAAAAATAGATAGCCTACTTAACTTTATTTCCATCATTAGCAAATTGTTTATTTATGATAGACTATGGATTGATTATGTAGTTCAAACACAAAGTAACTTTTTAACTCATTATTGAAAGAAAAAAATATATATATATATAATTATATTACTGTTATTGATTTTGAAAATGATTGGTGATAGTTCTTCACCCACAGTTCTTTATTCACAATGTTCTTTCAGATTGAAAAATAAGTTCTAGATAGAAATGCTGTAAATATTATAAATAACTTGCTAACAAAGATTTCAATGTTGTAGCAAATTTGGCATTCTTTTCTGATAGCCTACTATATTTCTCGTTGTAATCAATTTCCTAAAGTGAGCTTCTATTTTTTTCTTTAATTCGAATAAAATAAACTAAATTATCAAATTTTATATTAGACTGCAAGTTAAGTATGAAAATCAGATAAAAGCCATTAGTCTATTAATAAAATGTCTCAACACTTACAATTTCATGGGGATGAAACTCAACTAATTTTCCAATTAAGTCTCAGTAGCTGTAATTGGTTCAATTTTTCTTCATTCAGGCATTATTCAAAGAAAATAATACAATTCAATACAAATCTGTGAACATCAAAATTGAAGAAATGATTATGGATAATGAAGAAATGATTATGGATAATGAATAGAATATACACAGTACAGAGTTTTGTCATCTAGAAGTCAATATAAGATAAATATTTTTCAATCAAAGAAAAACTTGTCTACACATTGATAAAAATGGATAGTTCAGCTTTATTTCCAATATAAGCTAATTGATCTTGTATTGTTTGTGTCTAGTGTTGATTTAATCTTGGAGCCAAGGTATATTTCAATAATAGAAACTTTTCGAAGATCTACACATTCAAAAAATACATTTGCAAGCATGATAATACAATCTGAATAATATAACAAAATTATATTACATGTATAGGTTTAGTTACTGTACTTGAAAATAATAATTACCTGAAACTATGAATACCAGCGTTTCCAAGCAAAAAAACGATCTTCGTTCCAATCACGGATGAATGTATTTCAAATGAATTTAAACTATACGCCTCACTCACAATATTATTTTATCAAGAAAACTTATAAATTGAACTTTCTACTGAACTATTTCAACTCAACAATGATGTTACTACCGATCAGAGTTTGCTTGAAACTTCCCGCTGTGTGCTAGACTGGTAGAGTGCTGTATCCTTGTGACGAATCTGGGTACTCGAAGGAAAGGTTAGGAGAAAGGAAGTATTTTTTCAAATCGTCATTAATTTTGTTGTTCGTTATTAAATTTGTTACTGTATTCTTTGTTTCATATTAATTCATAAATATAAATATAAATATAAAGTATTCGCAGCCACTCTTTTGAACTGAAAATAGAATATTTTCTTTCCTATTAACTACAATATTTTGAAACTTGGAAATAATAGAAATAGCCCGACATAAAATTATTTTATTTTAATTTATTTTACAATTTTATTTCCGTTCTTCAATTTTATTATTAGAAACAATAAAACATGCATGATACGAACGATAACTCATTCTTAATTGATGATTGTAGCGTAAAAAATAATTAGAGTAGAAAACCTAGAGCAAAAAGAAACGGTCCAGAGCGGGGTTTGAACCCGCTACCTATAGGTTATCACGCAGAGACTCTTGCACTGAGCCACGGCGACTTAGGATATGTTTGCTAATCTATCTGATCTTAAATTGCGATCATCTTTCCGTTGTAGGTACACGTTCGTGCCGGCAAGTTTGAACGTAGCTCTATGAAATATTTGATAGGTTATGTCATTAATGTAATAACTATTTATTAATTATAAAAGGATTTTCTTATATTTTAATAGATATTATGTTAACCAGTGCTTTAAAAATTCAAACGAATCCAAAATCATCTAAATCGGTTCAGCCGTTCTCGAGTTATAAGCGAGCGTACAGACACCAACTCTCTTTTATTAATATAGATTATCTAAAGAAAAGAGAAATTAAATGAACAATTTTCAAAATAAACAATGACTGTCCCCAACAGACGATTTAAATCGAGAGATTTAGCTAATCCAATACTCAAAAAGCGTTAAAACAATGCCAGTTCTAGTCACCTTTCACCACAAAACAATGGATCGTTTCATATTTACAGAGATGTAGAAAGATTAACTTTCTACTAGCTCCGTTCACTCAATTCCAACCGACTTCCTATACAATAAAAGAAACAGCAAATCGGATAATTTCCCTTTTCTCTGCTAGATCTAAGTAGACCTTGCATAAAAGCCAGCCGTAGTAATGCTACAATGACTGCAGGAAGAGATTAGAATGTATTACGTAGATCTCTAATAAAAATGTAATAAAATAAAGTAATAAAAGTGGATAATGAAGAGAAAATCTATAAATGGAATTTTCCTTTACCGGAATTGATTGAGGTGCCATTTAGGACAAAGTGAAATTGAAAATTTGATTACTCTCCATTTGGTTATCTTAGTGCCTGAAGAATTTTTGACAAAGATCTCAACTTCAGTCTAGTAAACACTGCACTGGCCATGAGTTCGATTCCCATGTCATTTCTTGCCTCCACCCATAACCCACACACCCCCACAATATTGGGCTACGATCAGCTGAGAGCATGATCACATAAGGATAGATTTTAAGATTTAAAGCAGCAGGCAATGTTTTTCATGCGGTTAGTAGCATCCAGCTGTCAAGTGCCAAGAAATTTTGGCCCATCTATACCTATACCAGGAAAGATAAACTGAGAAGGAATTCAAGTATAATTTACAGGTTGTGCGGGTATTAGATTCCATTCGGTATTCATCAGATTCAAATTAAATTTGTCTAAAACCATTTTAAACGTACACATTCGCTCACAAAATCCTCATAAACCAATAATAAGTATGAGTCTTGAACCTTCCTTCCTTTACTTTATTGAGGTTTCTTGAAAAACCTACGACAACTTGCGCTTTCATCTGAAAAAACCTTCCTTGACCCAAATAAGAATCCATGCAACAGCTGAAGGTTGCATTAATATTGAATAGTTCTGGATATTTTAATTAATTCACGTATAAATTTTCATTCCAATACACGCAAACATTGACCGGAAGTTACAATAGGACCTTCACGAATCTGTTATGGTTTTGTTCTTGAATTTTTTATATTAATTCAATTCAAAATAAAAGAATGTCTATTCTACCACCACTATAATGACAACAAAATACTTGTAACTAAAAGAATCTTTTGGAAGATGCTAATTTGGTAACGTCCTTTTAGAAAATAAATATTTTTATCATTGGAAAAGAGCCAAGTAAGCAACAAAGTAATACAGTAGGAAGTTTCGTTCATTTACATCCCTTATATTATCGATTGCCACTGGTTGTTCTTGAATAACCACCAAACGAACTTGAAATAATCCAGTTATACAAGTCGCACAGATTCATTCGCATGTCCCACCAACTGCTTACTAAACAAGATTTCCGACAAAAGTTATGTGAATTTCAGAAACACTATGAAAAAATCAGAATTTGAATGTTTTGGTTGAAGACTATTGATTATGAGAGTTCTACACATAGGGAGATGAACGATTGCTGCAAGGTTTCACAGGGGTAGTAAGTTTTTAAAATAAAAGTAGAGGTTTCAAGATAAAGTATGTGTTGAAAGTATCTTAGAAAGAAACTTTTGAATAAATATATTATACTTCATTACACCAAAAATTGGAAATTTCCCATTAAACTACCCTTACTATTTAATGTGAAGTTAGTTAAGAATAAGAGAAATAACTTCAATCATGTCCACTACAACTCACTATTTTTTTAATATAATTTTTTTTTGTTATAAATGGAATAATAGAAAGTTTGATTTTATTTTCCACCTGTGAGGTAGCATTTCAACTTTTATATAAACCTACTACAAATATTGGCTAAATTGTAATGGGAATATTCAATAGTATAACTTATAATAGTATGTATTAGTACTGTATTGAGTTGAATATTGAGTCATGATCCCCAAAAACCTGATAGAAATCTCTCATCGAGATTTTCAGAGGGACAGTACATATTTCACAAAATTCAATAAATGATGGAAAAAACTCAAAGATGATCAGTGAGAAACAATTTCTATAGGTAAAGAAAAATAGAAATCTTATGATTAAAAAACATTAAAAGACAAGGAGGAAACTAGATTGGAAGTATAAGCCTAAAAAAGAGTCTTATGATTATGAAGATAGATTTAAACAATCAACTAAAACTTGTTCAGTTGTGCTGTCGAGAGTAATATTCCTATTTCAATTTTATGTGATTGAAAAAAATGAAATTATAAGCGATTTTCCTTATTATCTGATATCGATTTCAGTTACAAAATAGAACACAGATCCAACAAGCTGTGAAGCCTCAAGAAGGAAACCGCCAACTATTTCACAGTTGTAACAACAAGAACTTGTTCCAAGAGTCAGGCATCATCTAACGGCACTATTTGAGGGGTATAAAATAGAAATAGAAGTAAATGTCTTCAAGAATAATGTAACTTCTTCTATACTCTCTGTTATTAAACAGTATACAAACAACAATATTGAGAAACTGAGTCTATGACGTTAAATATAATTAGGTCAGCTTTACAGCCCCTAGTGAAAATTTTAATAACAATTACAGTACAATAATAATCCTTTCTTCTGTTCTACATTGACTCTGACAACTCTTGAAGGTCATTCCCAGGAAACTAAAATTATAATCCTAATTTGTTGGATCCCAAATTCTTCCACAAGAACAGTGATGTAAGAACACGTTCTCCAAACACATTTACTGAAAATGTCAGCAACAAAAGCAAATATTGGGGAAATCTTATAATGGATACAATAAATTTGAATTGAAAAAGAATTTCCGATATTGTGTTGTGCTTTTGACCCTTCTGGCGATTAGTTGGAAGTTGTGAAATGTAGAAGAAATACTGTAATAGTTTGATGGCGTTATTATGCAATTTTGACAGGCTCAATGTATTTATTGATACATAGACCTTGAGCATCAATCACCGTTATGACCAACAAAATTGTACAGTATCAAGCCTTGGGCGAGTTTAAGAATAGTTAAATGTATGTTTGTTAGATGTTAGATGATCATCAGATTCTTACATTATTTCATCCAACTCTTAAAAGAGAATGCAACTATGCTCCTTGCATGCTCCTAAATGCTCCTTGAGAATGCAACTATTATTCTACAACAAATTTTTTTTATATTTTGATTCTGTAGAATAATTTTTTTAAATTATAATAATTCTTAATATATCTACTGTATAATAATTCGCAATAATTCTTGAAATTATTTTGATTATGTAGAAGAGTTTCTCATGATCATTTTTTCTCAATTCTCAGTATAGTTTTGTGAATGCAATACAAGATAAATGGAATTTAACAAAAACAGAGCTGACCAATCAATTCTAGTAAAAATATAGTAAAACTGAAATCTAGTGAAACCTTCCAATTTTCACCAATCTAGTGTCTTTAACAGCATACTTTTATAGTGTAAAATCTATGTCCAATTAGCATTTGTTGTTGAACAACAGTATCAATATTTTGATGAGAGTTGATGAGATGATGAGGATAAAACTTAAATTTTAAAAGCTTCTGGCTTCAGGCATACCTTATATAGATATGTTTGAGGGAATATAATTTATATTTAGAGGAACGTTACCGGGAAGGATAGAAATTAATGGCTCAAATTTCTTAACAAGTGGATATTGAAAGAACGTCTTTAAAAGTTAAGCCTTTGTGTAGATCAATTGAATTTAGACAAAAAGTTGTATTGTGAAATTATAAGTATGCATGAAAACTCTACCAAAAATCATTAATGCATTCTCCGCTGATCAAAGCTGATAATAGTAATAGTGTCGGACAGGATTTTCGAAAAGCGAGAGACATGCAAGGAGGCTTTGATTTGATACTTGGATTTCATTATGTTGAAACATACAAAATTATAGGCATTCAATTATATTGGATTGTAATGTACCAAAAGACCAGTATTTAGTATTCTTATGACCGGTTTTTCAGTCGTTCAAAAAACTTATTGAATCAATAACTTTTTTTTGCATTTGAAAACACATGGTTATTGATTCAATAGTGCTATTGGATCCATAAACTGTCTATTGAGCGACTGAAAAACCGGGCATAAGACGGTAGAATAAGAAAACATGGTTCATTCTCCGCTTGTTCGTTATGGAACAATTCCTCAACATTTTTGGAAAGAGTGTTGAATCAATCGAAAGTGATCTTTTCCCGCTAAAACCAGAGTTATCAGGCAACACCGGTGCTGGTCTAACCAGAGTTATCCGAGAGTTACAACAGTCCTGGTTGGTTGCGAGTGGCAACTAAATATCAAGATGGCATTTTCGCTTCCAATGGCAGCAGTGGCGTCGTGTTTTTTGCGCCGTAGAAAGGTTGGATAAAAAGAGCGATGGGAATCGCGGCTGAAGGTGAAAGTGGCCGCCGAGAGAATGAAAGTTGAAGCGTAACTGCAACGCTTGAAAAAGACGGCCGACCAACAAATTCCAGTTTTATCGTCGCTAGAGCTGGAGCTGGAGAGAAAACGTCCAGTAAAAGTGAATGCGGACGTCTTGTTTTAGAACGTTCTGGAAATGAACCGCGTAATCGGCGATCAGCTAACGGTTCCGACGATTATAGACGTCCGCACTTGAAATCTCAACTACGGTTATGATAACTTAATCTTCTAGAACATTTCGGAGGCTCGTGAAGCGTATTTCAATCAATACCAACAAATGATATTTAGAGATTATTTATATCATAATATTTATTACAAGACGCATCCAATATTTTTCATCATATAAATAACTAAAAAAAAAATAAATTTATTTCCTTCTTCAAAACTAAAACCTAAGAATACATTAATAAAATTGACTACAGAGATGTAAAAAAAAACCATATAACATCAAGAGAAAAAATTCATGGAGATTAACCCACTCAACTGTGGAATTCCATGTACTAGAGTGGGTGTGAGTAGTATTTGGATATACTTTAGTAGCCTATATACTTTTATTATTTATTTAGCGTATGACTTTTAAAGAGTTGGGAGACCAGAGTAGGGTTGTTTCACTTCGCCAACATAACCAATTCCTTGATAGGGAACTTGGTGTTAGTTTTTTTCACTTAGTTATATTATAAAACAGACACTAGCATTTAAAAAAAAAATTTTTTTGATTTAATAAAGTCCGAAAAATATAACAGTAAAACACAGCACAGAACACTTATCGATGTTCGAAAAACACTTTTATTATAATCATATCCTACACCATTGAATAAATCTAATTATACTAGTGTTCTGTGTTGAAACAATTTCAGCTTATGTAAGTTTTATACAAGCATTATGTGTTGATCTGAAAGAAAAAATAGCCACAACTCCTTTTCAAGCCTCAAAAAATAAACGAATTGCCATAGGAATCGTAGGAGACCATAAGATAACATTAACAGTAGTTGAGAATTAAAAATTAGAACTTCATAATCGTCCTTGATGATTCGATAGACCTGCTATTACTAATCGAATTCTACTAATAACGAAATTTTCTATAATAACCGCGTTTCAAAATTATATAATTATTATGATTATCTAAGGATAAGATCTTTTGTTTCAGCTCCATATTTGAATAGATTATTTTGACTATTGAATTTGGGCAACTTGAATCTGACAATATATCGATCATATCGAATATTGTAAGTAATAAATATAATAAATCTATATATTAAGAAAGAAATTTTCTACAACTTTTCATGCATTGAATTTCTTTATTAGAGTTGATTCACAACTTCAAGAAAATCTAGTTTGATCAGTTCTAGGCCTATCTCTTAAATATAAATCAATGATGACAACGGCAATAAAGTTAGCCAGCCTTTGATAAAGTTAATAGCTGTCTGCTAGGTTTTGTTCTGTTGTTCAGGTTCTGCTTGCTACTAAAGCATTTCCACTACTCAATTTAAAAATATTAAGCATTGTAGAATAATGAATGTGAAAGTCTTCACTCCAAAAAACTTATGTTGAGATCAGTTTCACAATGGATGAACTCAGTCTGAGTCTCTTCACAAACTCTTTCAAGATGAGAAGTTGTAAAAATGAAAGTTTCTAAACTTGATGAAACTTTATTGGGATCAATCTGACCATCATAATTTTTTTAGAAATTTCCAAGTCAATTTTATGGGCACACGAGTTGATTTTGGTTTTGATGAAGAAATACTTGACATTTTGAAGATTTATTTGAAGGAAGAATAAGATGTTGACATTTATTGTTTAATAATTATTGAAAGAAATCAATTATTGTTTTAATGGAAATAGGCAACAATCTGTTTCAAAAATTTTGAATATAACCACACATTTTATTTGAGACAACAAGAGATTCCACTAGTAGCTCAACTTCTCTTGATAAACTAGAAAATTACACTTAAGAAAGTGTAGATAAAACAAGTAGTGTATCTTTTTCCAAAGCAAAAAGATATGATAAGAGTATGTTTTGCGAAATGACCTACATTTGAATTATATTCTCACCGACGGCTGTTTTTAGTTGTTTTTGCTCAAACTCAAAAAAATAAGAAGAAGCTACGTCACGAAAAAATTGAAATACAACGGAATAATCGATTTAGCCAGTAATAGGTTTGTTATATTATCGTTGAATGGATACATTATTGTTCGATGTCAATGAACTTCGGACGAATGCATTAGATAAAGCATATCTCTCGAAAATATGTGAACTTTACAAATTCTGCTTTTCTGTAATTTCATCAAATTAACAGAGAAGCTTGAAGAACTTCTTACGGTCGCCAAATTTCATAACACTCACTGATATTCCAGATTATAATGTAGAAATAAAATCTAATCTTTCGCTATTTCGGGAAAGAGATAGGCCTAATTATTTCTCAGTACAATCCACATTCAAAAATATTTATTCATAATGGGTTTACTTTCTTTGTTCATAATGATTTCATAGAAATGATCGTTTAGGACACCTTCCGGATGTAAGATATTAATTAAGAAATTGTGCCACACACAATACCTACAACCATAGGCGTCGCGCCGGGGGGCATATTCCCCCCCCCCAAACATTTTGTAAAAACATGCTGAGATATGCCAAGTAAAATAAATATTTGGTAACACTCAATTGTTTTTGTTTAGGCCTACTCAAAATAAATTCTGAACATTTTATTGAGTAGACTAACATATTATAAAAGCTTTGTAGTATGCTTTCTGGCTCATATTACCCTATTATAATTTTGATTTGTGTCTCCCCAAATCCATGGCCCACGCTAAGCCTATGCCTACAACTATTATAAGCAAGTAATTATCGATTGAACATAAGTAGAACCTGACAATAGATCACACCGATATTTATAACCTTTTCTCAACATTTTCCTTATTTCAATATATATTTTTCATTCCCGGAAATTTCTAATTCACTTCTTATCTCACGTTTATTGGGAAAAGAGAATCTGATATATAAATCTGCTCATTGCATGAGTCAAAAATTTGAACTAATAAATAATAAAAGTATAATTTCATGGAAGAAAAAGGATAAAAATTCTATGATAGCTTGGACTTTAGGTACATTCAACTTCAACAAGTTTGAAAAATATGTCAACTGGAAAATTAAATTTTGGAAAATTAACAGGTGAAGATCTTATTACTGTATTTCAATAAATTTCTGGCTTACATCTTGATAGATGAGAATAAATTATCCTCATCTAGTAACAAAGTCCATCTTGTTAATTGTCCTCAAACAACAATCAGAACTTTGTCGTTCATAGATAAATGGATATAAATTTATTGAGAAACGGTTTCAATGCTATCACTAGAATTGCGGAATCTTGGACGGTAATAGAACAAACTGGTTTTTGTCCTGTTATTCTTGACAGCTGCCATCAAAGCCTTCACCATAAATGAACATTTTAATTTATTGCAAAACATCTTACAAGCTGAAATTCTGCACTACTAGCGTTTATGGATCCAGGATCACTAAACTATCGAATGATCTCTGAATTTTTAAATTTTATCACAGTGAAGTTTCCAAACTGTATGATTATATTATCATAATTTATTGATCATTTTATTTGACGATAATGATTGAACAAGTACTTGAGAAATATTTTAAAGAAGAAACCTCAGGTTTCCTACAAAAAGATTTTCATTAGCTCCCTGTCCCTGGAAATTTCAATTGAATTCATTTTTATTGATTAAGAATCTGTTCTTCATCTTGCCCTTTCCAAAGAATCCAATTATAATGAACATTTGTTTCCTTAGAGCAAATAGATTTTCGATTTCGAAATAATTGGTAAAAGTAGACTATTAGCAAACAAACTAATGGTATTTCAAAAAGAAATTTCCTTTTTTATTAGTTCGCTTATTGTTGATTCTACTAGAAAATTTTTCCAATAGATTATTAATTTAAGAACTGAAAAAATACTCACTGTCTATCACTAGCTGTTACAGCGATAATGCTATTTTTATCTTCCTTACAACCACATATAATTTTTCTAAATATTTGTTCAATTTGAACATTTATTTTATTAGAAAGATTATATTTATTTCTACTGGCAACTAGACTCTTCCTACAAAACGACTATTAAGAAACAAACCGATTTTTCATATCACTAGTGTTCTGGCGTTGAAATAATATTTATTTATTTACTAACAGATAAGCAATATTGATATTGGGTTTTCTCTATGAAAACGATATTTATATTAGTTAGATACACGTTGTATAGTATAAAAATGACATAGCCAGCCAATCTATCGTGGGAAACTTATGAAGATGTCTCATAATATTTTTTCAATTGATTTCAAGCAATTCACAACATAATGATTGAAAAGTGTTAGATTCCTAACCACTAAAGATAATATGGTTTCATAAATTGAACGGATTATCGAGCTCAGCTAGTCTATGCAATTACCATTAATATTATTTTAATATACTGCATAGTAATTATGTGAGATGATCGATTATTATGGAATTAATAGAAATAATCTATCTTCTAGAAATAATAGCCCAGTAAAATTGTCATCAAAAATAGGGTCTACCTTGCATGAAATGGGGTAGTCGGTTTCTTTTTTTAATAATGTTTATGGTAGTCCTGGGATGCTAAATCCAAGTTTTAGACCTCGGCAAACTATGGGATCATCTCCAAAAATCGTTCAAAATGGAGGAATTTAGCACTTTTTTTACGTTTGGCCAATTTTCACCCTGAATAATCACTTTTTCATATAGGACATTGTACATATTTTTTAAAGTATATTAAATTACCTTCAATTTGAGACCAAATTTATCAAGGTAACCAACCGTTTGCGAGATACAGCTCTTCAAAGTTCATCAAATTAACGAAATTCACCTTTTTCAATTTTCGTAATTTTGACCCTGAAGAATCACTTTTTCATGGGACATTCAACACAGGGTTGAAAGTAAATTCAAATACCTACAATTTGATACCTAATTGGGTATTGTAGGCCCAACCGTTTACGAGATACAGCTATTCAAAGTTCATAAAATTATCGTAATTTTCACTTGTTTACATTTGGTCAATTTGACCGTGAGCATCACTTTTCAAATGTGACTTTAGCGAAGTTTTTGAAGATAATTCAAAAAGCTACAATTTGAGACCAAATTGATTATTGCCGACAGACCCAATAGTTTGCGAGATATAGGTCTTCAAAGTTAATCAAATTGTAGAATTTTCCACTTTTCTACATTTCTTCAATTATGACCCTGAAGAATCAATTTTCATACAACATTCAACATAGTTTGGCTGATTTAATTACCTACAACTTGAGACCAAATTTAGGCTCAACCGTTTGCGAAATACAGCTCTTCAAAGTTTATCAAATTATCGTAATTTTCACTTGTTTACATTTGGTCAATTTTGACCGTAAGTATCACTTTTTCGAATAGGACATCAACATAATTCTCAAGTATAATTACCTACAATTTGAGACTAAATTGGTCATTGTGGCCTGATGGTTCGTGATAGGCTTCAAAGTTCAGTCTGATTGAATACGCCATATTGAATGTAACAAGTTCACTTTTTAATGAGAAGGTGGTCATGTTACATTATTTCGATACAGAATTTCAAGAGAAATGAATGGCGAAACCGCACCACGATATGTGGAACGTTCAAGATATTTCAATTATAAATCAGACATATTACACCTAAATCAGTTAATATCTGAACAGTTTTTGAGATATTGCTGATTTAGGTGTAAATATGTCTGATTTATAATTGAAATATCTTGAAAACGGTTTCACATATCGTGGTGCGGTTTTCGCCATTCATTTTCTCTTGAAATGCTGTATCGAAATAATGTATAACATGACCACCTTCCATTTAAAAAGTGAACTTAGATTCAATATGGCGTGTTCAATCAGACTTGAAATTTTAAGAACTTTGAAGGCCTATATCTCGCAAACTATCAGGCCCACAATGACCAATTTAGTCTCAAATTGTAGGTAATTTAATATACTTTGGGAATTATGTTGGATGTCCGAAAAGTGATGTCACGGTCAAAATTGACCAAATGTAAAACAGGTGAAAATTACGATTTGATAAACTTTGAAGAGCTGTTCGCAAACGGTTGAGCCACCAAATTTGGTCTCAGGTGTAGGTAACAAATCGGCTTTCAAAACTATGTTGAATGTTGTATGAAAATTGATTCTTCAGGGTCATAATTGAAGAAATGTAGAAAAGTGGAAAAGATCTACAATTTGATTAACTTTGATTATATCTCGCAAACTATTGGGTCTATAATAATCAATTTGGTCTCAATTGTAGCTTTTTGAATTATCTTTCAAAACTTCGCTAAAGTCACATTTGAAAAGTGATGCTTCACGGTCAAAATTGACCAAAGGTAAAACAAGTGAAAATTACGCCGAACTTTGAATAGCTGTATCTCGTAAACGGGCTTCCCAATTAGGTATCAAATTGTAGGTATTTGAATTTACTTTCAACCCTGGGAATGTCCTATATGAAAGTGATTCTTCAGGGTCAAAATTGAAAAATTGAAAAAAAGGGTGAATTTTCGTTAATTTGATGAACTTTGAAGAGCTGTATTTCGCAAACGGTTGGACATACAATGATAAATTTGGTCTCAAATTGAAGGTAATTTAATATAATTTAAAAAATATGTACAATGTCCTAGAAGAAAAAGTGATTATTCAGGGTGAAAATTGGCCAAACGTAAAAAAAGTGCTAAATTCCTCCATTTTGAACGATTTTTGGAGATGATCCCATAGTTTGCCGAGGTCTAAAACTTGGATTTAGCATCCCAGGACTACCATAAACATTATTAAAAAAAGAAACCGACTACCCCATTTCATGCAAGGTAGAATGTACTATTTTACTGGGCTATAATGCCACATTTGATATTCATTAGAATTTCAGGAATTGCACTTGAAGATGGGATTATTATTCGATAGAATAAGGTCGAGTTTTTAGCAGTAGCAGAGTTGACTTTCAATCTAAATTAATAGTTAATAGGGTTTTCCTTTGGATTTTTGAATAAATAAATAAATTTAAAAATGAAATTTTCCAGTTTAGTGAACAGATGAATTGCGACGAAATTGGAGATAACACTTGACCGATTTTTTAGTTTCAATAGAATTATTTTCAAATGAATAAATGAATGAGTTTCTGTATTTGGAAAACTATCAATCGCATTGTTAGAGGATTGCTACAATCACATGACATTGCAAATACATTGCACCTGGACTCCTCACCTTGAATGTTTACTAAGCTTTTCAGATCTTGGGAAATATTTTATTGTAAAATCTTTCTCCGTTGTTAAATAACATTGCAAGCAAATATAGCTTATGAATTAATAAAACAACACTCATTACTTGAAATAAAAAAATATATACATATTTTTTTGCTATGGTTATGCCCACATAAGCTCATAGCTTGAGCTTGAATGGGAAGGATGATGATGAGAGATGAACAATAATTTAAATAATATAAAGAAATGATGTTTCTTTTCAGGAAAATAAAATTCAGCCATTTATGACATGAGCATTATAAATTTCAAAAGTGTAATGTTAATAAAACAGCAGAGAGTCAATTTATAGAGTGGGGAGAGGTCTTAAAAAATTCATTGAAATTATTGTGACTACAAGTGGATTTTATTGATATTCAAAAAAGCCTATTAATTCTTTCCCAACTTTTGGACCTATTTTTCTACAGAATAATTTTGATCTATGTAATAGATAGTCTGTGACAAATGAATCTTGATGTGTTAAATTTTAAATATAATTGGTTCAGTTTTATTTTATTTCTTAATGAAAAGTTATTGATTAGATTAACTCAATTGAAGAATATTGTTATAATTGCATTAGAGCTATTCATAATATTGAACACCAAAAAAAGGTTTATTAGAAGAAGTTCTTCTCACAAATGTACTTCGTATAGTATTACTAATCTTTTTTTTTCTTTTTCAAGAAATGCGGAAATAATTTTTTGTCTAGGTCTTGGTTAAAATTTTTTTGTCTAGTTCAGATTTCTGTTCACATTGGCTTGTTTTGAAGATAACATATTTATTGACCTTGTTTTGTGTAGAAAATAATGATAAACTGACAAGACTTGACTCTATCAAATACAAAACCTCTAACAGATTAAAAACTTGAAAATTTCATCAATAATAAATGAAACTATTCACTACATTCCACACAAATTTATAAAATTGAATTGAGGAAGTAAACTGAAATCTTACAAGGTCATTTTATGCAGGTCAAGTTAACTACAAAGATGTTAACCTTGATCACAAAAGATTACAAAAAATATTTTTATAAAATCTGAGAATGATAATTCCCACTAAATTCCATAAGAATTTTATATGGGATGAATATCTCATGTTTCTATTTAAATGATTAGCAATATTTATCATTATAAAAATAATTTATTTAACCCTCCACTCTGATCAGAATTCCTGTACATTTCAATAAATTAGAACTAAGTTTGGAAATTTCTACTTTTAATAATGTTGGTTTCTTCTACATAATTTGTCATTAATTAATTATTATTTTGTTTTCGAGTTGATTCTTTCTAATTTTGATTTTATTGTTTTTCTCGAATCGGAAATTATAAAATCAAACTAATCTATCCTATCGAGGAGCTTCCAGAAAAATTGGAAAAACGTGGAAAAATAGGTACTGCAGTTGGAACAAATAATAATTTGTGAATCGATGACCGAATAGTCTTATGCTAGAGTTTTCTCAAATTAGTCCTGTATTCACTTTTATTTAAAAAAAAATCAGTGGAAAATTTATGAGAGGAATCAATGGCAGAAAAAATTTTCAATATCAGGCAAAAAGAGCGCAACCAGAAACAATTTCTCACAAATATTATAATGAGAAAAATAAAAACAACTTTCACTCACCAGTTTTGCGCTCGTATTATCCAAAAAACAATCCAAAATAGTGAAGAGGTGAAAATAATCCAAAAGGCACTAATTTCGACGCGAGCACTATGGTTTTTGTTTATATTTTCCACACGAGAAAATTATTAAATAAGTTACACAAAGAGTATCACACTGAAACCGTTGTTCTTCAATACATCCACAGGTAGTTAATCCACAACTGGATGAAAACAAATGAGAATAAATATACAATTCGAAAAATAAATTATCCAGAATCACTTTCACTACATGAACCCCAGATCAATCCAGGACACAAACACACTAAAATTCAATTTCGAAACACACACTTTAAAGTACTATATAATAATGATATTGATGGAGATATTGATGATGATAATAGTAAATATAATCCAGACACACTATTCAACTTAGTTTACGTAGCACAGCTTATTTAATTTTTTGTAGTTTTTTTACAGTGAAAGTGAAAAACTAGGAGAAGACTCCCCTACTGGGATTGGTGTAAAAATATCCAAAAATGCTTGAGTTTCATTGGGGACGGATTTGTTCACAGCACTAGGTTTGTATCAACTGTCACTTTAAGCACGTGTTTTTTTACACCAGTTCACACCGGTTTCCATTGTAGTAAAACGGCACCATTCAGAAGTTAGTTTTCCGAGTAGGTGTTTACGCAGAGGGTTAAACTGTAGGAAAAGTTTGTCATCAGCGGGAAAATTGACGCGTGAAAACGAATAAAATAATAAGAGGTATGGTAACTTCCGTTCCGAATCGCGAGACGTTATGTTGGCGACTGACGGCTCTCGACAATACGCCAGTCGTCGCGGCCAAGGTGAGATGGAGGGGGGAACGCAGAGTACCACTATTAGTAGAGGGGGGGTGGTGGAGAGGCTGTGTCCCCCATACTACCAAACATACTAATGAAATGGAAAGGAGTTTCGCTGTGATGACTGAACTGGTGGTGCTTTCCCTTACCTGGAGTTTGCACCTCCTCACCACAAGGAAAGGTCGCCGTCGTCCTGTGACAGATCTGCGGCTGACGCACGCGCACTCTCTTTGATAGCTTAATCAAGTGTGGACGGAAGGAATTTCCAGGAAGAAAGTGAACGAAATTACGTTTTTTTCTGGTGATGTCCTTCGTCTGTGACTTGCTAGGAAGAGTTTGAAAAATATTCTTTATTAAGATTTAGACTTCATCTATTACTCTTTTGTTTGTTTGTTAATGGCTCAACAGCCCTATGTGGGCTTAGGCCTACCAGCTGGTTGCCAGTTTCACATTCACTTGACTGAATCAGTAGAGGTGAATGATCATTAACCAGAAAAAATGTAACGTGTGGTTAGCACATTGACATCTCAACCATAATCTATTACTCTTACCCATTAAATAAAACAAATTAAAAGGATGATAATTTATATCAATGGGAGACCCGAACATAATCAACAACCCATGCTAAACCAATTTTTTGAATCCATGATAAATAGGAATAAACAAATGTAAGAAATTATTGGATGTTGCAGTTAATTACAGCTGTGAATACATAATAATTAGAGAAACAAAAATCCTTATATTTTCTATCCTTATATAATCCTTATATCCTCATAAACCAATCCTTATATAATCCTTATTATTCAATAGGAATAAACAAATTAACATCAGAATACTGTACTGAGTCATGCATGGTTCAGATAGAAAGAGATTGCTACTGAAAAAATTTAATCAAAAGAGAAGAAACTAGATTAGTTTATACGTGATATGAGCCTAATCACTCAATGATAACCTTATTAAATGAAATTATTCGATTTGCTCTATGTTCTTTTCAGATTAATAGCTCAATATAATTCAAACAGATATACCTTTATAGAATAAAGCTATTATGAAGCTATTATGATAGCTATTATGATAGCTATTATGAAGCATTCGTGTCTTATCAACAATTATTTAACGAGCTTCATCATGAACATTGTACTGTAACTCTAAACTCTAGTTACTTATCAGAATTGCTTCAATATGGATAACTGAATAGAAATTTATTCACACAACTGATTCTGATCTCCTCAATTGTTTTTAAAATTCATTCCATTGATAAAAATAAACTAATCAGATTGATTCAAATAAGTTATCAGGGTTTATGAACATGTCTTAACTAACATTTCAAGTTCCATTCTTTCTATTCTGTTCTATCTATTCTTTGGAATGTGTCTTTAGAAATTAAATTGTCTGAGATTGATTTTTTCCAAACTTAGCATTAATTAAATAATACTGGTAGAATGCTCAGACGACAACTTTTACAACTTATGTACATTTCAATATACTAGGTTTTCAAGGATTTCAAGGGTGTCAATTTATATTTCGAGGTTTCACCTAGTGTTTTTGATAAACATTTGATGAATATGATCATTTTTAAATGTTTCAAATAACTATTAGACAATAATCCATTAAAGTGTAACCGATGGATTTGTCTACAGTTTTGCTTGTACATTTTTTACTCATTCTGAGTAAGGTAATTTTTCTCAACTTGAAAATCATGTTCCGTATAAATAATAAAATTTACAAGCTCAAGCATTATCCTGAGCAAATCTTAGTCAACAGTCTTCTCAACTATTCAATTTTTGAAACGGAGATCATTACTGTTATCGGTTGACAGCACATAAAACAAATATTGTTCCCAACTCAATAATCACATAAGCGAGAAGAAGATACACGGTACTGAATAAACAAACAAATAGAAATACAAACATCGGTTGAGATAGTGATATGACTGGATATTATTGTGAGGCGGCTTTGGAAGGATTCCAAACGACTGCGTTCCAGAGATTAGAAAAAATATCATAATACAAGTTTAACAATGACTGATCAATATATTAGAGTATCCGTGTATTGTGAGAAAGAGTGGTTTGGGTCACTATACTTCCAAGTAAGAAAATTTGAAAAAGAAGAAGAGTGTATTAGACCTAAGAAATGCATTAAACCATAGCCCTCTTTAAACTGTAGTTTAAAGGGGGCTATGATTAAACCCGTCATCAAGAATTATTTCTCAATATCATGAATTGGAAAGTTTTTCTTGAAGAAAGAGCGGTGGCGAAGTTTCCCATAAAAAAATTGCCTCAAAAATAATTTTTGTAAAAAGAGAAAATTTCTGAAAATCAAGAAGAATCTCTCCTCATGGATTTTCCCCATGAAAAACGTTACTAATAATCTAAACTGATACTAATAATCAGATTATAAATAAGTTATCTTACATGTAGAACGAGTCATCTCACATTATTGTGTTGAAGGAATGGAATACAACTACAGTATTGGAATATTGGATCATAGGAAATATTAGAGCAAATAAAATGGTGATTGTCTTTGATTATAGACATTGATAATAGCATAAATGAAAATTATAGCATATTATAATATAGAATTGTCTTTAATTAGATGAAGAAAGGGGGAATGTGGAATAATAGAAATATATGATTCAGTGATTCAGACCAAAAAAAAAAAATCCACAAACTTTGAATAAAACTCTTCAGAGTCTGAAAGAATGATTATTATGATAATCTGTAAGTTATCATTATTGTAGCCAGTTAGCCAAGGAGGCTTTTCGCCGGTCTGATAAGTACAAAGGTTCCCGGTTCCATCCCTGTTGACTACAACAGATTTTGACCAAAGACGGTCGCTCCTGTTTTTCGGAGGAGACCTTAAGCCGTCGGTACCTGCTGCCTAAAGAGTAGTCGTCACCCTAATCATCACCCTCCCACTACCCACACACAATTGTATCTTCAAATTATCACTTTCGGTTTCGGTACTCTGGAACTATTTTTGTAAGTAAATTTTGGCATAGGCTATAGAAAGCATGACACAGAAACGACAAAGCATGCCTCCCTGTTCACAGATGGATGAAAAAATGCGTTTTCGGCGATAGAAGAAGAAGAAATGAACAAAGAAAATGTGTAACGAGGTCTACATTTGTGACGATCGTGCGAAAATTCGGCTCTCTAATGAAGCTGCCGGCCACTATCAGCATCAGCATTGTCAGCAGTCGCATCATTCAGCAGTCAAATCAGCAGTAAAAGTGAAAGCGGCAGCAGCGCGCGGCGGTACAAGTGGAGAGAATTTTTGGCAACCAGGCCCAAGGAGCCTCACTCACTCAATCAGCGAAAGAGGCTACTAAGAAAATAACCAGGAGCAGCATACTCTTCGAGAGCCTGATCAAGAACCTGATCATGATCAAGAACCTAGCCGGAATTAGTAGCAGGTACATAGATTCACAGTGAATCAATATATTATATTCCTATTCTATATCCGTGATAAGAGCTTCAGACATAGGCATAAGACAAGAGCTTGGTTAGCCTATGTTTCAGGTCTCTCGGTGTTCGATTTTCCATCATTGAATCTCTATTGAATATGCTCTAAATTGAAGCATGAATTATTTTCATTTGTTAGCATAATCAATTATTCAAGTTATCATTAAATTAAATTCAATCTAAAATCCATCATTTTCATTCGGTTTTCAAGTAGAACACTTTCTCTACTTTTCATTCACTTTGACTAGTGTGATCACAGAAATTGATAGTGGACTGGATTGTCGAGTTATTGGATTTTTTTTTGATTGCATATTTTAAGAATCGATTACTACCATTCAATACATCAAACTTGAAGCTTCAAGCTCAGAAAAGCACAGTCATCATCACACAGAACTCTTACAAGTTTGTACCACAACTTGATGTTACTAGTTTGTACCACTCATACCAGTTGGAATATACTAAAAGTATAAATATTGAAGTCCTAGTATACTTCCTAAACTATAATACTTTACCTAAATATAGGCTACACTTTGTATAAACTATATGCTTTATCACACCCTACTCCATTCATGACCAAGTCCTTTTTTTGCGCTTCATTTTCTGCTTATTCCTTTTTTCTTTTTTGCTGGGGATGATGCCTACATAAGCTCTAGGCTTGTGTGTAGGTAATGAGAAAAGTGATGTTGAAAGAAGAATGGACCTGCAGCTTTAGATGGGTTCCGAACAACCGGGAAGCGATTTTGAACCTCATAAATTGTATTTAGAGGAACCGGTCACCGTTACAACAGGAGTGGTAGGCGCCGTCTCTTATCTAATCCCACCGATTTAACTCGCCTGCTAACACTGGGACAACCGCTTCCCTAGTTCTATCAGATTTATTATTGATCAATTAGTGCAATACGCCTTTCTATCATGTTTTCCCATTTTTAATACTATCCTAGTACATATGGTATAAGAGTCTGCACTTCTAGTTGAGTTCTAGCAGACTTGTATCTAGTATCGAGAATCGTGAGCTGAAGGAATGAGTTGCCTTCCGTGTTGTCATGGTAACGGAGCTTCAGCGAACGGAGAAAGTCGCACGTTATCTATGGGCTGAATCGTTTATTAATTTGAGACTAAGTATACGGATGTGCCATCCTATCCTATGGGGCCATGCTATCGGATCAACGGTACCGTTAATGCACGGCGCAGTGGGTGGATGGGCATTGCTTGAACATGACCACCACTATCGACACCATTCTTCCCTCTCACTATCATCTCTTGTTTCCACTTTCCATTGTTGTTCTCCATCTCCTCTAGCTTCTGTTTTAAGACATTCCTTCTCTTTTGTTTCTCTATTCTCGTTTCATATTCTTCTTCAACGTTCAGGGTTTCCTTTATATTTTTTGTTCTTTTTCTCCCTTCTTTTTTAATCCAATCAGATTAGTTTCCATTTTGTTACATAAAATTTTTCATAAAAAATTATTACAAAGAAACACTTATGCAGAAACAAATACAAATAGAGGAAAACCCTGCACACCCTTTATTTCCTATCCTAATCATTTTTTCTTCTTCTTCTTCTTCTTCTTCTTCTTCTTCTTCTTCTTCTTCTTCTTCTTCTTCTTCTTCTTCTTCTTCTTCTTCTTCTTCATCTCCTCCTTCTTCTACTTCTTCTTCCTATCTTCTCCTTCTTCTTCTTCTTCTTACTACTTTCTCCTATTATTTTAATACTTCTATCACTCCCACTTGATCTATCTCCTTCCCACTTATCATCTTCTATTCTTTTATTCCTACCTACCCTCCTACTTTCTGCCCTTCTTTATCTCATTTATCTGTCGTTCTCCCTCATCCGTTTCAAATTGATTTTCAATTCCACCCCCTCCGCGATTGATCCTCCTTTTCTTCCATTTTTCTGTCAATCACCACTATCCCTTTCTTCCATTTCAGTTTTTTTTTATTATTCTATAATCTTCATCCTTTTCCTTCTTATTTTCATACTATTCTTTTCCTCATCGTTCCTTTCTATTCTTTTCCTCCAATCCTCATTTTTCCTGATAATTTAAATCGTTTTCCATGTTTTTCTTTCATGTTCTCCACTCCACTTCCTACTCATCCTCATCGTCTTTTTACAGTGTAAATTGATAAATAAGTCTTACTCACACATCCTCAATCCTTTTTATTCTTCTTCTTCATTATTCCTTGAACCTCTTATTTTCTACCGTCATACTCTACATGAAGCTTTTCTTTGTCATCCCATTTTTCAATGAAATTTCATATAACAACATGGATGGGTAGAGGATGAGATGATTTCTCATCATTCACTCACATTTTTCATTCTACTCATTTTCATCCTCTTCTCCTTCTACTGATTCTCTTATTGCTCTCTCTTCTCCTCTTTGCTCCTCTTAATAACCTCCTCCTTACTCCCCCATTCTCTCCCACCTCCTTTTCCTTGCCCGACATCTTCTTCACCACCTTAATCATCTGTGCAGTCCCTTCACCACCCAGCCCGTTAAAACAAGGTTTGTCCATGTACTTGTCCTATCGTGCACTTTCGGCGACCTCATTCTCGACTGGCAGGAGAGTGCCTTCAGCCCGAACAACAAGAGGATCCGATCTGTGGTCGTAAAAAGCGAAAGCAGCGTAGGGTTATTTGTGTTGTGGTCTAGAACCTGTTGATTGTGTGCCACTGTGGGCTCAACATGTGCAACAAGGTCAAAAAGGACAAAACTTCGAAACGTGTTCTATATTTTCGTTTTTCAAAAATGTCACACAAACTGCTCGTATGAAACAATGAAAAAAAAAATCCAAATGAATCACTTCTTGTGGGGTGGTTCCACTTTGTGGAATCGAAATCGTTATTCACATCCAATCTTAGGTATCCATCTGACCATTGATTCAATCGAGATGATTTGAATTGAATCGATCGAATTGATTTATTTCATCGCCTTATTGTGCCTATTGCATTGATTACGCAATTGCATCACTATTGGTCTATTTATTCTTCCTATTCAATATTACATGAAACAAATTTTGGCACTTACCTTCCCAAAAATGAAGACCAATATCCTATTGTTGCAGCACGTTACCAGGGGTAGCTGAAAAATGAAACTTCTTTTATTACAAGCGTCTTTGATTAAGGCAGAAGATTATTCTTTATTTATTACGGAGGAGAGTTATAGATGCTCAGATAGTGAACATATTAATTTTTATTTTTATTATTGCAGGAATTACTACATATTTTTTTAAATAATTTCGAGTTTTAGAATTTTAGAATTTCGATTGAAGGATCACTTTTTTGAATATCTGTTCAATAGATTCTCTAGTCAGGTAATAAGTTCTAATGATAGTATTGTGTACAATTAATGAAGTAGATGAATAATTCCTGTATAAGCAATTCTCAGTTAAGTTATTACTACCTACAAGGACTGGACAGTAATCACTCTGGCATGTGAACCTAGACAACTAATATAAAACTAGAAGGTATGAAAAGTAGTAGTAAATCCACAATGATTCGAGTCGAGCATCATCTCCATTGAATGGTACTTGACAGTTCATAAATTTATCCGTCTTACAAAATAGTGAATACATCTTCAATTATGGTGTTTGAATCAATAGTATCAACATCGGCACATAATCAATCTTCCATTGATAAGCAACACTGTAAAGAACGGAAGATGAATTTAATTAAAATTTGCACGATGTGGTGAAACTGTCTACGGGCAAAATTTGTTAACTTAACCTTGTCTTGAAGGTTCCAGCAAGGTTCTCACTGCAGACAGGTTTGATTCCATTGGAGCTCAACAGTAAAGAGAGAATCGACTGAGATAGAGAGAGAGAGGGTGTGAGAGGGATGCAGGTTGAGAGAGAGAGAGACGCAGAGAGAGTGAGAGAGAAGGAGGTGTAAGAGAGGAGAGGAGAACTTAATGCTCTTGCCGAAAATCACCTAGTTATCATTTTAAACACCCATTCATCTTTGATCTAGATAATTCAATGGACCACCTTCAAGGCGCGATATGATTATCAGTTGGTTTTGTTCTCTATAGTTTTCATATTATCTAGAAATTCAATTTTCATTGTGCAGTACAGTACGAAATGATAATGAAAAAATTAACCGAAAAATCAATTGTAACCTTTAAAATGAACATGGAAAATTTCAATTATTATAATTATTTCAGCACAAGAGATAACCTGGGTCAAAAAGTTTGCAATAGTATTTTGTAAGAATTCTTTTTTTCATGTTGATAGTGTGTTAAGTTCGAATATGAAATGAATCAATACACATATCAGGAAATTTGAAAAATTGATGGAAATTAACCTTGATGGAATATTGAAAATACTAGAGTTATTTCACATGAATATTTTAAAGAATTTATACTGATTTATTAATAAATTTGACTTCGGAATATTATTTTCTAAAAATGGTTTTTTTCAAAATTTGTTGCTTTTTTAAAATATGATTCCTTATCAGATTCAACTGTTATGACTCCATACCTCAAAGTATGTGAGAATACTAATTCTGTGGATACCAAAGCAGCCTTGGATGATCTCATATTTAATGTTGAGCCAAATTGTTTCACGATCAACGTTTTATACACAACCTTCGCAGGCATTGCTATGACATTGTGATGCCGTATACTAAGTATACACCAGTCACTGATGATCCAGCTTGATAAAAAAAGACTTCACGACGCACGATTAAAGTAACTACATGCTGAGTGCTGAGACTGAGGCGGTTGTAGATTTCTATTTTCAAGCATTGTGAGAATGATGCTTCAAAAATAGTATATTTAAAAGCAATTTCGAAGAAATACATACAGGAGAAATCTCCACAGAAATTAAACTGAAATACATTCCAGAATTATTTTCCTTAAAGTTTTTTCTGATCTCAACCAAAAATTAATTATATTGAAGTTCAGCAAATTTTAAGGGAATTCGACTAGTAATAAAGGTTTATGCATACATTATTCATGGTAGACAATTTTATCCCTGTTCCATTGAATACAATTTGTCACGATAATACAGTACTAGGTTCTACATAAAATCTATTCAATGACATAAAATGATCAAAACTCTACAGTAGATTGAAATTTGATTCCGAAAAACTATTCAATAACCAAAATCCATCAAATTAAGTGATTAATTTATTACTACTTATAAAATCCATCGAATATTCTAATCGATTTTGATTATAATTAATATTTAAGTTAAAAGAAAATCATTTTGAAGAAATTTTGAAGATTGAATCCAAATAAAGTTCATTTTCTTTAAATTACTCCCTACATCTTTCCGGTATCCTTCTTTACAACTTGCTATCCAGTTATGAAATAATACTCGAGAAATGTAGTGTTGACACTAATTGCAATTGTAGGAAGAAAATGCACTTGATACACCCAGCATAGTGAAAGTCACAGCCTGGCGTGACCAAAAAGTTCTGCCACTTGTTGTTGCATAACCTCAAACTTCAAACAATTTAATTACATCTGAGCTATAATTGTTGTTCGCTACAATGTAGAACCTCTCTATTTCCTCTTAATTTGTTTTGAAAACAGTTGGATTATGACTTCTTCAATTATTATGATGCCTTCAAACGTAGCAGCTTCCTGTCTGAGATACAACTCACGTTACATCTTTATTCATGATAAATAATTTGATAACATCGTATCAATGTTTAAACGAATTAGATTTCCTTTCTAGAAGGAAGTTTTTCCTATCGATTCAAGGTTTATTGAGAAATTTACATCCTCAAGGCAGTTATGGACCGAAAAGAGTTCCGCTAATCTTTCAATTGGAATTCAGTAGAAATTTTCACTTGAGCAAAACAATAATAGTTTCGTTTCCTTATAAATTTCCTGTTTAAATTTCTATGCTAGAACTAGAGAGGACGAAGCTCCAATATTAAAACAAGTTCCTCGCGCTATTGTTTATCTTTATATCCTCAAGGTGTCTCATATATATGATTGCATTTTCAATTCATAATTAAACAAATAAATATATTCATTTGATTTTCTACTATATCCATGGTTGGAGCCATTTTTATTTTGTGACTGAGCGACCTTAATTGAATCAAGAATAAAGAAACTAATGGATTTTTCATCAATGAAACATTTCAATTATGGAGGATCTGGAAGTAGGAGTTATTGACTTTTCATGAAATAATATAGATTAGCATAGGGAAAACAATATTGAACTGAATTATCTTTAGCGGATGAGCGTTTGAAAAAATATTGTTTAATCTGCATGCGAATACATAGGCCTAAGCTGCCAAATTCAGTAGTAACTCATCATCAACCATCAAATTATGTAGATAGGCTACTGTAAATAATTCAAAACTTGGTAACACAAGAGAAAACATTAGAACTAGCACTTAGTACTCAAATGAGTACATAAAATGAGACACGTGGCATATAGAGGAAAAACAAATCCAAACTTGAATGCAATATTCTGACATACCGAACTGTAGCAGCTACTACTACAGGCAATACAGCAACTACTACTGTATCAACTACAGGCAATCATATAAAGCAGGATGTCCTCTATTAATAACAAACATCCAGGGCCGGATTTCAACCTATTGCCGCCCCTAGGCACTATTCTGGCTGCCGCCCCTTGGCATATCAGATATATATTATGTATCTTAGGCTATTATATATTATATAAGTTATTATGAAAATAAAATAGCAAATTTACCAGTCAATAATGATGGTTTTAATAAAACAATCAGTTACTTTTAAATTTTTATTATACTGTATTTTAAAATGTCTATGCTCATTCAAAGTAAAAAATAACTGGTAATGAAAAATGAAACTCATAAACATCACAAACAATATTTAGTTTTTTCATGAATGGGGTATTTGGAATATGTCATTGGCATTTTTCAGTTGTTAGAACAAAATTTACAACTACAATATCAAACTTTGAACTAGTTAGCACGACCAATGTTATTAGAAAATCTCTAAAAATCTTAGACTGAAGAAGATACAAAATCATTCAGATAAACTTATTATATGGTAAATTATTGAAATGAAAAAATTTAATTTTAGTAAAAAACTTTATTATTAAAATATTAAAGAAAAGACTTGATCAGTAGCCTATTCATGAGAACTTATTCTGTTTTTCTATGATTTGATTATTTCGGTTATTTGATTCGTAGGCCTATACCGTAGTGAGTAGTCCAATATCGTACTCTATAAATTTGATTAGCACGACCAATGGTATTAGTACTATCAAATAGTGTGAAAAACATAATACTGAATAAGATACAAAACTATTTACATAAAGCCACTACTGCACTATAATAATTTCATAAGGAAACTGAACTCGAAAAAACGTTATCAGTATTCACAAAAAATAATTCATTTTTTATGATTAGAGTATGTGGATTATTTGATTGGTATGCAGATGCAGAGGTCCAAAAAATAAAAAAAATAAAAAACTTATAAAATTACAAAACTACCTAAATAAACTCACTACTAATACTCCAGTAATTTGAAAGTTTTCTTATTACTTGGATAAAACGAAAAATTTACAAATATAAACTAACTTAGCTCTCGAGAGCCGTGCCGCCCCTAGGACGTGCCGCCCTTAGGCAAGTGCCTAGTGTGCCTAGTGGGAAATCCAGGCCTGCAAACATCACCACAAAAACTTTAAATAAACTGGATTTGTTTCAACTTTCCCTGTTTAATGATACATGTAAATTACTTTCACTCTTCAAAGAGTTGTTAGTTTGATGATTTGAGCACAGGACAGTTTGAGCTGGATCATAAACACTTTTTATTGGTACCGGTTTGGATCTAACCACTTGTGCATCACGAACAACAGTGTCTTAAGAAATAATTTTTCATTGAAAACCGATGACCTCAATACAACTTGTCTTTCACTTACTGATAAGTATCAAAATTACCTTTCATAAATCAATCTTATTTGAAACATATCAGTCCAGAGCCTTATCTTACCAACTCATCATAATATTGGACGTATTTTGTAAATACTATGCGGTGGGGATATCTGAATCACTATAATTTAGTATAGTATTTTCATTGATCAACCATTACCTACTGTATTTCTATTGTTTCAAGAAGATTCTTATCTGAAAAGGATTATTGTTTATGAGAGGTGATTAAAAGAATGATTTTTCATAATCCAGCCTTTTCTTCATTAATATTATTCAATCAGTTTCATTCTACAAGTGTTTTCAAGCACTTTCAAACTCATCTTCTTCTGTAGCCAGACTTCCCTGGTCCTTTTCGGATCTTGTTTGATCATAGATTGTTCCATAGACTACTTTTTTATAAGATTTCACTCCTATTTCTCAAATTCCTCCCAATTAACCCAATATTAGCGTGTTTAAAAAGAGGTATTTCACACAAAGAATACTTTCGCTTATTTTCAATAATTAATTCCTCCTTCCCATGATACTGAGCTTATTTTATAAAAAAAATGTGCCAAGTTTATAGAAAATAAAAATATTTTTTCTAAATTTTGAATCTACTCACACTCTGTGTGCGGGTTAATAAATTAGAGGTCCGCTGTGGAAAGAAGCATAAGAATGTTTATCTCAGAAATAGCTTTTTCCTAATACTTTTGTTCAAGATTCACTCCCCTATCCCCTTTACTGCTTCAAACACCTCACTTCTCTCTTCATATTCGAATACTGAAGCAACAACAATAATCAAACCACATTTTTAACCCATAAACAAGAAATCCTGTAGAATTCCCAATCCCATCCATCACTAATAATCGCACTATGGCTTACCTCATCAACTCATGATAATATTAGACATATTTCTTAGGGATATCTGAATCACTAGAGATTCCAATACTGTCAATAACAGTGTGTGACGACTTTTCCATCAACCAAATGGGATCAGCCAGGGGCCTGCTTCATAGAGATTTAGATGTCATGTATAACAGGATGAAGTGATCACACACCGTTATTTATGGTGATTTATAAGTCATTGCATAGTGCTATTGATGTCTAGAATGACGTTGTGTCCTTCTTTTTCCTGTTTTATATGTGGAATTTTATGTAACAGTCAAACAGGGCCCTGAGATTTGGAAGTCCTATATAACAGTAACAAGTAGTATCACATTGTTATTTACAGTGATTTATAAATAATTTTTTTGATAGGTTCATAGTGCTATTGATGTATTGTATTTTTCCCAGGATCCAGGACTTTGACTTGAGGGGGTGGGAGGGGGGCGAAAGGGGGAATTGGGAGTACACCACTCAACCAAAGAAGGTCCATATCCGGAAAAGTTTCGTATTCTTATGTCCAAAATAGCGTTTTAGTGCACTATTTTTTGAAGATTAAATAATAGTACTTGAGTTACATTAGAGTTTTCAAGTACCCGTTTTTTCCGGCAGGTACCGTGCTATTCATGGATAGTATATGTCCGCCCTCTCCCTGTTTCACAAGACCTGTGAAATTTTATGAAACAGGGGGCCCTGATCTACAAATGTTGCATGGAAAGATGCTGGAACTAGGAAGCTAGTACGGCGACTGCAATCAGTGATGACGTCACAATAGTAGTCTACGTGTGTGTGTGTGCTCAGACCTGGTTGAGTGACGGGTCTACTAGCAGCCGGCAAATTGTGTCAAGAGCATCGCGGGAACCTTGCGGCTCCGACCTCGCGGGCAAGGTCCTCTCCATTACTGACTGCTACTACTTCCACTAATTCTTATTCTTCTTCCCTTTCCACACACACACATTGGGGCCCCATACCGTAGGCAAGTTGCCTGAGCTGCAAAAGGCAATGCCACACATGGAAATGTCAAGCCGTCTCCGTATTGGCTATAACCACAGGCAATCGCATTCAACTTTCAACTCTTCGAAGTTCACTTGAAGATGCTTAAAATTTCGTTTGAGAAGAATTTTCACGTCTTCGAAGTAATTCAGTAAAAGATGCTTAACTTTGTTTGAGAAGAATTTTCACGTCTTCTAAACCTATCAAGTCACTCATTGTGATTACTTCAAAAATAAAAACATTGGAGATAGGTACTTTACCAAAGTTCACATGGAACAATTTCTCATCTAGCAAAAGCTACTAAACTTGAGCCGAGAAGAATCTGCCACATATTATTTATGCTTATTTATGCTTATGGCTTTTTTGGCGGAGAGACCCTTTCGGGTGTTTCGCCTCGCCGAATCCAGTTTTCCCTAATGTGAAATATGGAAAACATTATAGGTTAAGTCCAACACTGAATTTTCAAATTTCCCAAAAGTCACAAAAAATCTTCAAAATCAAAATCTTTCAAATTATAGATTAACAGCACTAATACGATACTCACGAAAGCACATTTCAAATAAAATAATGAATTATACGGGAAATTTAGAACCACATATTAATAGCCACATATTAATGTGAATCACAGAAGTTCACTGATAGCAAGCATTTAAAAAGCATACCAGTGTGCAAATGTTGAACGGACACATGAGCCAAAAACTCAAGTTCTGTCTATCAAGATAACAAGAGCTTGTCTAGTTTACACAGTATGAAGAATACTTTTTCCTCAAATCGGTCATCGAGATAAGATATTTACACCCCAAAATTTTACAGCCGATACTAACAAACACTGAATATCAGTGCCATGAAACTTTTGTGATCTAAATCCATTTACGGAAAAAATTAATAATCTATTAGCATAGACAACAATAGTTAGTCTAGTATAATTAGTCTATGCTATTAGCTTACCGCATTAGAGGCTCTCGGAATCCCAGAAAAATTAAGGGCCGGTACATGAGCTCGGGATTTATTAGCTCAACACTATGTACTAAGGGCTCTCTAGATGCTGCTAACCCACTAACTTGTCGAGACAAACGTTTGTCGATGCTACGGTAGCCACCCGTTTTAGTCTAGGACTTGGGTAGATCCCGAGCTCATGAACCGGCCCTAAAGGTTTCAAAATTAGGTCACGTTTTTGAGTTAATGATGCTCAGGAAATAGGTAAGTAAATATGGAAGTCAACAGTAGCAGCAAATGAATTTAAGTTCAATAAGAATATTGGATTCAGAAGACCATGTGAGACTTTAAAATAATATTATTTGAATGAGTAGAACGTAAAAAATCTTGCAGCCTATGATGTTCATTTGTTCAAATCTGTAATTAAATATTGCACTGAAAATTACACAACTAGAGAGAGTAAACTCTATACAAAAATGTAGAGAGTAAACGTGAGTAAGAAAGTCACTACCATAACTCACTTGCCAACAACATTAACTAATCCTAAGGAATAGTAAAATAGTCTCAATATTGTAGAAGTGAAAATATTTATTTTCTATAAATTTGGAACTGAAAAAAACAATTAACTCAAATGAATAAGTACCGTACAATAAAATTCAATGTTTCAGTCAGATCTGCCAGATATGGGAAAGGAAGATGGACGTGTTACATCTACATGTTTGTCAACTAATATCTCTTAAAGTCATGTAACCTGTTCATTCACACGGGAATGTTTTAATAGCGAACTAAAACTACTGCGAACGAGCATTTTCTCCATTCAAACACCACTTTCCGCTATTCAATTTCCCTATCGTTTGAAATTCATTAAAATTATGGGAAATGTCCACGCCAAGTTATCAAAGGGCAACGAATTAATTTTTAATGTATTAAAAAAATGTCAAAACTTTGCAACATGGAGGGCATTGACCTCAGTACACCACAGATAACAATAACAATGGCTTTTCATGTTCACACATTTTGTCACGCAACATTTTTATTAATCGTTCATCTTTTTCATCACAAAAAAGCATGCCGCTGTGTTTTATTATATGTCCACGCAACTTTTATCACTAGCCAATAATTACTATTAATTCAATCTTGATTTCATTTTGCTAAACATGTCGTTTATTTGATATACTATTTTGATATTACTATTGATTAATTTAATCTTGATTCCGTTCTCTTAAACATGCCGTGGTTCATTTGATGATTTATAGAATCTTATCACTATCCAACATCCACTGATAATTATTATTAACATTGATGAAGACTGTAGATTAATTTTTGAACTATCCGATAAATCAGATGGAGAAATCTCCAGATTAAAAACAAGAAACATTCTCAACATGGTCAAGTAGCGGTCATTGGCTTGCAATTCAGGGGTGAGAGGTCATCTTATTGGTGAATTACCAAAAAATTGTTTAATTGTTTGCGAATTTCCGCTCACGTCGCATTATACATCAAAGTCTACAAGTTACTTATTATCAAAATCACGACGAAGTTCTAATGTGAAATTTATTTTTTCAGTTGATGAAAAAGTTGGCAAGTTTATTGATGACTTTTCTCACTAACTTTTCCTAATCATGTCAACTATGCGGGACATCGATGATTTTATAGAGTATTATCAGAATAACTTGAAATTTGAACTCACCAGGCAAGATTGCAAAGGACTGACGGCTGGGTTTGAAGTTCTGGACAGCAAATCTGAGAAAAAAATAATACTAATGAATATTCATATTTGCTCAGTGAGAATAATATTTGTTGGAATTCAATAGGAACGTCAATAATAATTTATAATGAGAATGATTGAATATAATACTGTTATTCCTCACCCACCAGAAAATAAATAAATGTAGGAGAAATAGGAAGAAAAATCATAAGAAAAAATCTGTAGAAGCTGAGGAACGTTTATACCACTGAGCTAAATGTCTTAATATCTATATGGATATTTAGCTCAGTGTTTTAGGCTAGGCGTACACCGGTTAGTCAAGACAAGACAAGACAAGGTTAGTCACGGTTAATCACAGTAATTTACATAGTTGCTTATGAAGCAGCACACACTGATGCAATGACTAATCAGTGTGTGTTGCTTCATAAGCAACTATGTAAAGTACTGTCACTAAACGTGACTAATCTCGTTTTGTCTTGTCTTGACTAACCGGTGTACGCTTAGCCTAATACGTGCAATGGTTCGCTTGCGATAGTATCAGCTGATCGGATACCAATGATGTGACTCATAAACCGGGTAGGGCGACTCCACTATAATCACATTGGCGACTGCTGATTCTGGCGCAAGCGAATCATTGCACGTATAAACGCTTCTCTACTTCGAAATTTATGTATTAAAATGACATCTATCTTTAAATGGAATTCCATTTGAAAACAAAAAATCATACAATGAAAATTATGATGAAAATGTAATCATATTATGTGTAAAATATAATATAAAATATTATATATAAAATTTAATTATATTGGATTATTATGTGAAAATCTGAATAAAAATTATTTAAATTTGAAAATATAATGATGGTCAAATGGGGGAATGTGATGTATTTCCCACTTGCATTACAACATGTTAAGTCTCACTTCCGTGATGAACTTCCATCTTTCCCTCTTTTTTCTGGTGTTTGTTTCTCGGAGAACCTTTTTCACACCATAACACAAGTTATATTTAGCTAATTGAACATAGAAAATATATCGGGGTGTCGGAAAGCTGCTAGAAAATGTTTCTGGAGAGTGAGTGGCACGTGCCCAAGAAATCGGTTGACAGATCAGAAGCTGCGGTTGCCATGACAACGGCCAATGCACCCGTCTTTTTCTAGCGTGTGCCTTCCTTATATGGACCAAAACTCTAGTAATAAGAGCCTGAAAGCTGGTCACAGAACAGAAAGGCGGTTGGCCTGTCTAAACAAAAGTGAAAAACTCAACCCCCGACATCTACATTGTTAGTCGTAGACAGTTTTCCATCTAGATCCCATTAGAAACCACCCTTTCTTCCTCATTTTCCATATATTTTTCTTTCAGCCTTCCTATTTTTTCCGCTTCTTTTAAGAGCCTCATCTCGCTTTTATGGTCACGAAAAGCGTCTTCCGTTTTAGCCGAGGCGCATACTTAATATGTTTACGACCACGGAACAATATAGTAGAGGCCTGCTGATGAATCTTCCCAAACTCACGATATTTAGGTTGAATTGATGGATTGTTTCACTTGAATGACAAGAATTTCCAGTAATTTTGATTCTAAAAGAGCAATATTTATTCATTTTTTCAGCAATGTTCCAATGTACAATATCATTACTTATTGGATGGTCCAACAGGCTTACGAACAAAACTGTTCCTTTTCCAATTTATGAAAATAGTCCAAAGATAGGTTATGTGACATTTTTCAAAAGGAAAATTATTTTCATTCGGAAATCAAACTATAGATAAATTTCAAAAGATAATATGAAAGTTCCAAATCAATACTAGCCAAAACATCATTAATAATATGAACTCTTCGAAAATTTAGAGTTCAACATTGAAAAATATTAAACCAGAAAACACACTCACTAGTGGCTACTACGTCTATACGGACAGTAAATGGAGCTTAGAAATTTTCCTTCTTACTATAATTTTTCCAATTCATTTTTTATTATAGTTTTATTCTTTTGTATCTTTCAGTCATTCAATCATGAAATTTTTCCAGTTGATAGTGCATATTCTTTTTATGATAATATCCAATCACTCAATAACAATGGGGGTCAGAGTAGTTTTTAATAAATTAACTGAATAAAATGATCAATTATTCATTTCAAGAGCGTTAAAAGATTCAGTCTACTTTATTGCATCCCCAACTATAAGTTGGAATTATGATTGGAACCTCAAATTATTCTATCAGAAGATTAATTCCACCCACTTTCACATTCTTCAACCGTATCATTCAAGCTAGAAAACTTGATTTAAAAAAATCCTATCACAATGAATTATTAGTCTCTGTCGAAAGCCAGCCAATTAGAAGCGCTCATCTTAGTCGATGTCCTCGTAGTAATACAATATTCGAAACCTCCTCACAGCTCGTTAGTCTGATAAATAGCCACAGCTTCCATAAATTAATTCTCATTGTATTATAGAAAAATCTAATCAGGCGCGATTTTCGGTCAGACCTACACTCACCTTCAATAATCACCTGTTTCTCTCTATCTGACCTAGTTTGAGTTGAAGTAGCTCTATAAATTGTTTAAGATATCTCAATAAGTATTAGGATGGGAAAGTTTGATATTGGAATTGATTCCAAGCCTACAAAAATCTCAGGAGTTGAGAATCTTGTTCTAGTTATTGTTCTTGTTGTAGATGAGTATTATAATTGATAACGAATTCCCATTCTTTATATACCTGCACCATAAATTCAATAGCAATCTTATTCTCATCTCTTAACAATGAAATCAACGAATCAGATTGATTCAAAATAATTATATCAAACCACCTTTTCACTGAAATTTAATTTGCCTGTAATAAATCTGTAACCTTCTTCAAGTTATATAATACTTCCATTTCCCCTAATAAACTCAATTAAGGCAATTTTTACGCAATATATTACGGATTATTCAGATAATTTCAGTTAGATAAACTATATATCTTTAATTAAAATATTAGAAACCTTGATAATTGAATATAAAGTAAATTTCATATTGCATAGGATTATTATGTTATAAAGTCATCACATAAAGTTATGAAGTTATCACAAAACTCGATGATTGGAGCCGAAGTTTGTGACAACTATAGAATTTGCTAATAGAGTTTGCTTAGAAGTTGAGTAACCTATTTCGTATACATGAAACATAATAGCACCTTGATTTCATCAAAACATATTTTAATGTTTTGATCATCTCATCAAGCAATATGTGTGAAGCTGAATTTTGCTTATTGCTTCCATATTTTACTGAATTTCTCTAACATTCTACTAGAAAATATGCTGAGAATGAAACGCAATTCTGTTTCTGAAAAGTGTTTCTGTAAGTTCACTTACGTGATAACGCTTGTAACAGAGTTGAAATGCTTTATATTGAAAAATCTAACTGATTCCTGTCTATGAAAATTAAATTTTTTGGAATTATTGATGTTTATAGCATCTAGGATCTATAATGAGATCATTATACCAGGCAAACCCAGCCTTGTCTCCAGAAATTGACAAAATAAAGGTAAAGGACTAAACATAGTGTAAAAAATAAAGGCTAGAAAATATATGCTGAGAATGACATAAACATAACATAATAATATCAATGAAGTTATACTATAAAAATAGCTCTTCAGCCGTTATATTCTTGCTATTATCGAAATTGAATTTCAACTGTTTTCTGATTGGCCACCAGTCGATCTCAATGGATCCATTAAACACTGAAAATAGCAGCTATAAACAGCCAAGGTCCAGCAGAAAATTCAGTCGTGAGAATTATGGAAAAAATGCAGTTTTTATGGTATTATTGGCCTTCAATAGTACTGAGCTGCACTTGCAACTTTTCAAATTATAAAGTAGATAATGGCATATAATAATTCAAATCAAAAGATTCCGTCCTCACAGGTCTGTCACTCAAGGATTTGGCTTATGCAATTGATATTTTTATTATGTATTGACTAAAAATGGATTTTTGCAGTAACAAATGAATAAACAAATAAACAAAAAAAGTAACAAATGAACAGTACAAAAAGTAATGGAAAGGTTTATGGTGGATAAGTTGGAGGATTGAACAAAACTAAACGCACAAAGATTACAGTGGGAGGAATACAGTAACGAGAAATATGGATTCCGTATGCATCACTTAATAGGTGATATAAATGCCATGAATGAATAACAGTTTCAAAATTGAACAATAAATTCATTCAAAGATAACTTGATTATTGGAATGCATTGTTATTGCGAGCAAATGCATTATTATAGAGAAATGAAATGGAAATATTGTGAGTTGATGTTATAGCTAAACTATTCCATTTATTTTCTTTTCATATTATTGTGAATTAGAAGGATAAAATTAATTATTAATTGAATTAGACAGATAAATTGCTTTGTTAATTTCCTTTTACTTTACTGAGCATGTTTAAATAAATTCAAATATACAATAATATTGTATTGTTTCTCTTATACTGTAAGTAATATCCGGATATCCCCATCAATAAAAGTTTCTCATTTTTTATCGTAGGCATAAATGACTAATGTGATACCCATAATAATTTACATTAAAAACTTTTTCAAAGTAGTAAAGATTAATTGTATTTGCAGAAAAAACTATACAACTGATTTTGTAGATTTTGCCAGCACAATGAGTCGTTAATATCAGTACCGTTGTTCATAATGATCTATCATTAAAAACTTTTTTTTCTAATAATCTATCATTGTATCACCTCAATTCACATCAATTCAACATCAATAGCCATAAAAATGTGATAATCTATCTGAATTTTGCAGCACGAGAATCATGTTCGTTCAGTACGAGTGCCGTTGCAACTACAGCATTGGCGCTCGGCAATGGAAACTCTCCTTTTCACTTACTTTCATTTTTTATAAGATTCGTTACTTTCTCCATGACCGGCGCTGCGCTGCGCTGCGATTATCGCCATCACCGCAGCTCGGTCTGCCGCGAGAAAGTTTTCCAACTGGAAAAAGTCACCGCCACCGCCAGAAAACTCACTCTATTACCTCAGCAGTGCATCATCACTCTCGATTTCATTTCAGCCATCATAGCAAGTTTTGACAGTTGTTTGGATCAGTGTTACAAATGTACTCTATAAAATTTTCCACAGTTATCGTTCTGAATGCTCGCTTGCTCTGCTATAAAATGGAATACTCTTTCAATCAATATTATATAATTATAAATTTCATTTTAGTAACGTCCTATGACCAAATTACTATTTTGTATTAATAAAGTTACGACTTGTAATTCACTTTCAATTTTTACTCACTATTACATTATAACTTACTATTTTGTGTACTAGGGCCAGTTGCACAAGAATTTAATTTGATTGAAACGCAGTAAAATGATGTAATTCAACGGAACTAATACAACGAGAATCAATGAACGAATCTGATGTCCGCAGTCTGAACTGGTTACGAGTCAAATGCTATTTTAATTTATTGGAGGAATTAGTCTATTATTTATTGAAAGACAAATTTAATACCATATCGAATTATTTTACTTTATTTTAAACTTGTTGCTCGCATGGAAGTCTAGAGTCTAGGTCTAGAGGTTTCCGCATAGCAGTATCCATCTTCCATCTAACCATGACAAAAGAAAAACTAAAATATGGTCCCTCATAATGGTCGCTTATAAACAATATCCTATACCTTCGTTCTGGAGGTCTTGACTATAACTGGAGGTATCTTTTATGAAGTCTTACAGAATATTGGAAACTTTGAATCTTCTGTCTCCCATGGGGTGGTAGATAGATCAACGAATATATATTGATGTAAATTAAAGATATACACATTGATGTGAATTATTCCTATTGTACGAATAACTGATTGATTGTATGATAACTGATATTTGATTGCATTTGCTTGTATTGCTTGAATTTCATTGTATTGAAACAAAAGGCTATTGATTTGAATTCTCAGGAAACGAATAAAACGGACAAACGTTAGCCTTGACACATGTACTAAAGGCTCTGTATGCTGCTAACCCACTAACCTGTCGAGAGGAACGTTAGTCGATGCTACGGTAGCCACCCGTTTTAGTCTAGGACTTGGCTAAATCCCGAGCTCATGAACCGGCTTTCAAAGTATTGAAGACCGGTAGATGAGCCTTACTGACTCAGAAAATGAAAACCTATATTTCTAATACATTAGTTGAAGGAGAACACCTTTCATTATGTGTTATTATTACAGGATATCAGAATGACAATAAAAGAGATCCTTACCGGTCTATGCTTGAAAAAAATAGTAATCAATAATAATAGTAAGTTGATAATAAAAATACCACAATTCAACGCTTAATTAGTGAATTAGCAGCAATGGCATGGGACCAGGAAATTGTCGGTTTTATTATTTTAAAAAACATATTGCGAGAGCATTATCCAAGAATTAGCGAGTGGTGGCATTGGACTCTATTCATAGAGCAGCGAGAAGGAAGTAAAGAAGGAGGAACAAAGAATAGACGAAATTGCACTTTGTAATGCACTTAGCAATGCAACAGCCTTGTCTGCGGTGCAACGAATAGATATGCAACCTTGAGAGAGACAGAGAAAGAAGAGTAGGAGGAAGACGGGTGCGAAAGAGATGGAGAGTCCTGGTGAGAGACTGATCTACGAATGCTTCAAAATAAATGAAAAAAGAAAGAGAATGAGAGTGTGTGTGATATGACGTGGGTGCACTAGATGCAAGCTAGACGGGGTTTCTTATTCACTTTTCCTTCTCTTATTTTGAAGTGCATTTTATTGACATATTAATGAATAGGAAAGATAGGACAACATTCAGCCTACGCAGATACGAATAAGAATGATCAGAAATCTAAAATAAGAATAGATACAGTAATTGGATTTTAAACACTGGGTATTGGAAAAACTGAAATTGAAAAATTGGTAGCCTATTGGGTAGTGGAATATCAAGGAGTAATTTACCTTTAAAATTCTTGAAAAAAATTCAAAGGAAGGATTGATTCTATCCATCCAAAAAATTGTAATACTCTCTTGCCTTTCTATTATTGATAGGCCTTTTGAATCAATTACAGTATAAAATTCAAAGGAATTCGAAATTTATTCAAGGAATTGATTAATTTCCTGGATTGAATAGATCCTTTAAAATATTCCAAAATGAGGATAATTTTGATAATTGAATAAATAATAATGTTATTTCAATTGAGTAGTTTATTCACAGTGAGTTCGAAAGAGCTTTCCAACAGGTTGAATATGCAATAGCCTACTTGAAAGTGATATTGAAAAATGCAAACCGGTACTAAAATAGAAGAGATTCTCTTGTGAAATGGAAGCTTGCATTTTATTTTAAAACGATTCATTTTATAGAATTTGTGATTTTCAAGGAATAATTGGGGGATTGGAAAATACAAGTGGTACAGAACCAATCTAGACCCTGCCAAATTAAAAACTCAAGAAAACTGTTTCCACAACGACAATCAGAATGAAGGTTTGATATCAAATCTATCCAGTTATCCGGTTAACCTATCCAGTACCCACAGCTAGTTACAATATTTTGAATGGATTAATAGTTGAAAATAACGATACAACGTACAATCAAAACCACTGTATTGAAAGGAAAGGGCTTTGGAGAAATTACTCAACCACCCGATTGATTTTACCAGTCACCTCACCAGTCAACTCAAAATTATAGTCATCTTAACCTATATCGGGTCTATCGGGTTTATAGACTTCCGTAAATGAATAGTGGATTTGAGGACATTTTTGCATTACTTCCTCCAGTTTCCATTGATGCATTTTTTCTATTGAAAATTAGCGTTCATCGTGAGACAAAAAGCAACAGGCTCAAGATCAATTTCCAACGCGGGTTAAATGCTCGACTGCAGTAATAGAAGCTGACGATAGAATGCATTTCTTGGCTGCATTTCCTGGTGCATCAAGGCCACGCGTGCATGCGCGTTGACGAGTGCACTCACACAAGCACAAGGCAGACAACGGACCATCTCTCGAATGACCTTGGAAGCCAGCTGCTCTGGCAAACTAGACGAAAATAATAAATTTTCCAACACACATCACAGTATAGAACAGTATACAGGTATACTGGCTTCAGAATTCTGGGATAGGTAAGATTGGCTACTGACCCAGTGGAGCAACAACTGAATAAATAAGTAGCAAAGATTTTTCTGTCACAAGACAGAAAAAGACTGTTTGGAGTGAATGAATAGTGGGCTATTGCATATTCAGGCTTCTAGATAGCTAATAAAGCACAAAAGCTTTTACGTTAATTATATTATAAGTGATTTAGGCCTATATGTCTATGATATTACCGTAAAAACAAATAATTAAAAAAAATCTATTATTATATTCATGTATGTTCTATTTCTCGCTCCTCTCTCACAGGCATGTGCCCATAAGAGGAGCCTCCAATATACTGTACTTTTCAAATGTATTATTGTTATGTTGATTTTTGGAGAATACATTATTTCAATTTCAATTTCAATATTATCATCTGAGTTCTATTCCATCATTCCATTTTCTCTACATTCCTTCAACAGCGGGAGAATCACATTAGAGTACATCTTTTGTGATTGAAGAAATCAACTATATAACATTATTTCACTAAATTTCACATTTTTAAATGTATAATAAAATCAAAATATTTTAGCACTGTTATAAAGCTTGCTGTCTCAGATTACATAGATAATCGAAAAAATAGCTTTTCAGTTTCTACGCCTTGGGTTGTAGTAATCTGCAAAGCTTTTTCTAGTCAACTCGCAGTGACCATGAGGGAAGCAACTACTGGCTTGGTTTAGAATTCTTTGTTTACCAATCCAAGGTCAGAACAGCAGTTATAGAGTGAATCATTGTGTTCTACTGTTGATGACTCTATGACTTGAAATTAACTCGATATCACCAATACCAAGACAATACAGTATAAAAGGTTCCAGATGATTATTTAGAGGCTCCAGAAAAATGAAGTAGGATATAATTGAAAATGATACGCGAGAAAAATCGATTTGATACAAATGACATTTAAAAGATCTTAAAAGGTATTAGAAGAGCCAAATTTCAGAACAGGACTGAATGTATTGTTTAATGTCATTACTAAAAGCACCTCCTAGTTAGATAGCTGAGTACTATATGGTGGCGAAATGCAATGTGTGTAATGGAAATATAGCTTTGAAAGATTTTTAAATTCATAAATATCTAGTTGGTGTCTCTCATTTTCACTGCTACATAAGTAACAGTAATTGTAGAATATGAAACTGAAAACCAGTGATACCACGAGTGATTCTACTTCAAGTCAGTTATAGCAAAGACAACGGACTTAATGGTATTGATGATAATATGGACTTAGCTGATAATAACGATTTCATTGGTAATTGGTTACATTGAAGATTGAAGTCGGGTTTCCATTAGAATTGGTGGTAAAGTTTACTAGGTACTAATTATCCTGTTTACTTCTTCAGTGAAAACGTGCATGGTAGAGTGAAGTACATGGTAGTACTATGGTAAAATTACTCTACTTATTATTACTCTACTTCTAAATCTGCAAATGGAAACCCAGATTAATAGTTGAAGTTAGTCTCAGTATTAATCACTAACAGAATATTTCAACTTTAAGCTGTTGAATTATCATTTTAGAGCAATAATTTATGTTGTAGAACCATACAAGAGAGTGTCGTTACTCGTTATATATACGAGGGTAAGCTGATAATTAATGCACACATTCTTGTTAAAGATAAACAAAAACAAATAGCAAGATTGGGTGGAAACCAAATTAAAGAATAAATCTTAAGCTTCAAAATTGTGTATATAATTTCCACCATAGTCATCATTATTAAGCATTACATACTCGTACGTCCTTTTGAGACTGATTTGAAAGATCATTAAACTTTAAAAACTATGGTTTTTAGTTAAATAATCCTTGTAAAAACAGCTCAATAAACGAAACTAATTGACAACAACTTCATGAAAAAATGAATGGCACTCAATAACAATTTGTATTGAAAGCAAAAGGTAACTTGAAAAACCAATTCTCAGAAACACGGATATTTCCATTATTCCATTCATTCTTCCTTTAGATCTGGGAACTTTTATCTTTAGTTTCCTTTCGAATGAGCCTATTTTTTCCAGCGGAAGATTGACTTTCACTTTCATTATCCATTGATTATTACAGTCTGAAGATATAGTTGGCTTTCTAGTCATCTAATCTGTAACAGGTGGATTCGGAGCTGCAGACGTTGATTACTAAATCTGAAAAGTTATTGATTTCTGCGATAAAAATCCTCCATGTGTAACGAGGCTATAATTACTTGGCCAAATACGTATAAAAAATTATGTATATTTCTCGTTTCAGTATCTAAATAAAAATGGAGAGTATTTGGATAGAAAATATCCAAAACTATGTGAATTGAATATCAGATTAAGATTACTATTGTTAAATTAAAAATATTATTAAATCAAGAGTCAGACAAACGACTAAATTAGTAAAATTTTCTTATACAAACCCAACTTTACTATATTGCCCAAAGGATTAATCATTTCTATTCACATTTTCTCACCTTAGAAATTTCTATTGAAATAACAATTTTCGATTTTGTGACGTTCTCACGCATCTTTATCTCCACAAAAATATGCTTCAAAAGAGCATAGAGCAAGAGATATAATACAAGAGAGCCCACTGGGAAAAGATCGAAACTGAAAAAAACTACCTCTCTTCTCTGGGAGTCCGGAGTAAGTTCCCAACCCACTCTTCTAGTAGCTCACCACCCCCATTTTATCTCCAATCCCTTTTCATTCTCAGAATCGTTTACATTTTTATCAGCTCCTACATGCTTCCCCCATTTCGATGACAGCGGTTTGCCAAAACATTCCACTCATGTCATCACACATTAATGGGAACTTTGAAGTTTCTGATTTTCGACATGTTGACAAGAGTGAAGTATCCCAAGGGAAAAATTCAGCGTTTTTCAAGGTTTTATTAACTACTGTTGTTGGTGAAAATATTGCTAGTAAAGTATTATGGATTATCGTTCAATCATAATCTATTCCTTTCTCCATGTAAACTTTCGAGTTTATCTGTATTCTGCATGAGCTCATTTGTACAGAATTTATCATTTAATAAATTGCATTTACAAACAAATGATACCGTATCTAATTTATTGAATTTATCATTCTATCGAGTATATTTCGTAATTTTTATAAATCAGGGTCATTCTGATAAAATGAGCTCATTATAGATAAACTTGATCAAATGATAAACTTGGTCAGTCCATGTTATCATTTATTGATTCATTTGATTGATAGAATGATCAAATCTAATCAAATGCGTTCATACAGATTAACTTGAAAGTTTAAGTAAAAAACGAATAGATTATCAAACGAAAATCCAAAAATATATGTTAATTCTGAAAATAAGTAACAGTGAGAATATAAACAACAACAAAAGAATAGATATTCATAGCTATAAGACTAGTTGCTTGTCTCGAAAAATATCATGAACCTGACAAAGAGAGATTTCTCCTATCGTACATAAACAAGATCGTATAATTTAATTAGCCTTTTATTATATTAGTCTACCTAATTATCTTTTGTTTATATTTTTAAATCGTGAATTGCAAATAAATACTGTATATAGAAACAAGTGGATTGACTCCCTTAGCTTTGTGAACGGAACACTCCCTATCGTTAGTCAAACATTAACACTAGTGAATCCACAAACAAAAATCACCCAAACAATAATTTATTATCTATAATGGGCGGTCCAAGTCCATTCATTTCAATATAATAGTTTCATAGTTTCACGTCTGAAAACCTGTTCAATGAATTATCAATCAATTGACGAGTTCAATAAAAGTTCAAAGTTCATGTGAAATTCTTAATTTTCTACTGATTATGAGATCAAAATGTAGCTGACAACATATTTCACATTCATATTCTCACAATTTCACTGAAATTATTTGAAAAAACATGCAGTTCACTGATGTTTGCTATTTACCAATGGTATAAACTATTTTATTTCACATTAGGACAGATATTTTGAGATATTTCTTTTTCTTTTGAGATAATATTTTCATAATTTGCATGAGATTTACGCAACTTTCCAAATTACGAAAAATACTTTCAATACGTCAATGAATGACAATATAAATAAAAATCAAATTCCAAGTTAATGAGAAAAGAAGTGTGAAAAACACTGACAATTGAGGAGCCCATTAGTTTCATAAAACATTGAGAATTCAGGATGATACTGCAGTTTTATAAACATTTGATAAACTTTAAAGTAATAATATTTAAATAAACATTCAACGTTTGATTAACATTCATTTCATTGAATAATAAAATTAATATTTCATCTAAATTAAAATAAACGTTCATATTGATGATTCATAAATCATTCAGATTATGCGTCTCATTCCAGATTATGTTTCAAAATACATAATGTGATTCGTTTATTTTTCAATTTTCACATGAATCAGCTACTCGACTAAATTCCTTCTCTAGAAAGCTCAAATCAATCAAAACATTTGTATGCCATTGTGACGACGAAATATATTACTCATGAAGGTTAATTGCAAATTTTCGACTACAGCTCAATGAAACCACGATTGCCAAAGGCGTTTGAAAAGGCATTGAGTGGAACATTGCGTGATGAATGAACTAGAGGATGTCATTCAAATACTACGAGCGACAGGGACTTATTAAAATGGATTTTCTCGGTATTTTCTGCATTTTTTATAAATGAAAAATACGCGAAATATGAAAATTGCAGTGGTGTGCGAGTGAAGATCGACCTCCAGCGAAGGTTTTTCGCCTGCGAATTGATAAATAATTCAAGTACACCCACTCAGCCTTGACTAAGGATTAGTTTGTCAGGATTTCCGACCTAGACCAGTCTCTTACACTGTATGCCATCAAGGCAAGAGAAGGTTGTAAACAAACTAAAGCGACGACTATCGAAGGCGGAAGGTCAGTACAGGTAATATCAATGCTATTACGCTGATTGATAACATTGGCCACGGGAAATGGACGCAAATTAAGATTTGCCGTAATAAAATTAATCAACTATGACATAGTAGATCGTTAGTAGGCGTGGTAATTGCGTTACTATATAAGGCTTTAGAATAAATTGGAAAAGGAGATTATTATTGATATTAAAGTGTGTAGAAACTGGAGTATGATAACATTTGATAATTTATTGTTACTCCTTGAATAATAGAATTGAGGTTGAAGTTTGAATGTAAACGCTGTCACAACTTGAAACTGAGCTTAGGGAGGATTCTATGATAAGTTATCAGTGAGAGTATTTGTTTGAGTATTATAGGGGTTATATTATTAAAGTATAGGGGTTTCGAGCATTTCAATATTATATCAGATGGAGACTCATTCAATGATTAAGCAAACCTGAACAAATTGGTTATTCTATTAGAAGTCAATATCACTTTATCTTTATGAAACAGTTGCAGTCAATCTCAATTCTTATTAATAAGCTACTATTGTTTACTATTAATAAGCTACTAAGCACTAGCACATTATAATCTGCGAAATTGCTTCTACAATTTTTTTTTAATTCTTTGTAAAGTGTGTTTGTTATCATATCAAAATAAAGAATTATTTGATTGGTTGATTGATTGATTATTGTTTTCAGAGATACCTTTCAATGGAGGATGATCAGAGGATGGTGTTTCAGAGGGTAAGGAGCTTTATTTACAATAGTTATTCATGGAATAAACAAAATTAATTGAATAGTTCCGTTACATTTTTCGACCTACAAAATATGTACCCCCCGCTACAAGGGTTAACCAGGAATCATTCCATTTTTTCATTTCATTTATTTACATCCATTTCCAGAAATATAAAATACAGATTAAGTACAATTATTGGAAAAACTCAATAGTAGAGTAACTGATAGAAAATTGTCATTGACAATACAAATGTCAAGTATACATATTCCCAATTTACACAAGATAAGCTCGTCATTATTCTTTATTAAAATAACGATAATTATAGATAATTCATTATTGATGTTCTGCAGTCACTGACAGATGAATTTGACACCTTGAGAGATTGAAGTACCGGTGATACAGTATGGTATGAAATTTGGTCTACAATTCCACAGGAACAAATAAAAATCAAGATACAAGAAATCAAGAATAGCTAACTTCAAAATGTCTCTAAAAATAGTAGAATAATAAATTAGTGGCGAAGCGTGGTATACTTATTTGGTCATCGCCGGCGATGACCAAATAAGCATACCACGCTTCGCCACGGTAATAAATATAGATCATATTATCATAAATTTGGAACGCCAATACAGAGAAAATACAAATCTCCTTTAACGTTCGAACTCGATGACTAAATTAATTTTGTGACAAATTGTCAGCGATTCAGATGAGCGAATGAACGAGTTGAAAATGGAAAGTAAAACGAGCATAATCGCTCATTTCAGCCGGTCTCCGGCTGCGGCTCTGAATATCCATTTCCTCTCGACTCCGGGCAGATTACAGATGAAGGTAAAAGCCTGAACGCAACGGGCAAATTATCAAGTTTAATAGCTTGGCACGATGGAGAGTAAAAGTAAATTCGACTATTAGCAAGTGAAAGTGTCTTCTTTTAATTTGCATCTGGATGCCTGCAGCCAAATTATTATTCGTCTTTTCCCTCACAAACACCACCAGTGGAGAGCGAGCTTCTCTCATTAATTATAATTAATTTAATAACTTCGGAATAAATTTCTCCGTGTTGCTTTTCGTGCATATGAGCAGAGCAAAGCACAGGTCTATTATGATGAGATGAGAACTACACAACTACCTTTTTTACGTGTATGCTGCCACCTGAAACTTATAATAATACGTTGCAATAAACAATTAGCTGGCTTCACTGGTGTGAGTGCACAGCTTCCGAACACTTTCTTCTTTCAAACAGCCTACACCACTTCCTGAATATTTGTTTCGCATTAGACATCATGTAGCAACACCTGAATACTAAATGGAAGAGATTGCGGTACTTGAAGTTTAATGAAGAGAGTAGTTTAATGAACACCGTAGTTTTACAGCTATCATAAAATGTACAAGCATCTAATCAAGTATTAAAACGAAATTTATTGAACCGAAACGAAAAATAGATTTGGATTATATCACTGGTACAAGCATTAAACATCCTGATATTTTTTCTGAAAAACAATCACCTTACTTTACCATTCTAATAGCTAATATGTTGGAATAATTGAATTAATATTGTTTTATACATCATTGGAATTCGGTTTTCCAAATTTATCATCAATTCGAACAAACTGGGACGGGAATCATTTGGAATTAATGACTTCCAAATCATTACTTTGGAGTGGTCCGTAGCCGAGGGCGATAAGCGCCTGTCTGATAATCCAAAGGTTCCAAGATCGAATACAGAAGCCGATATCAATACAGGGAGTTATTAATCTATAATAATTTAGGATTGGTGAGGCTCCTGAATTTATGTAGAGATACATTATAGTACAATAATTATTATGCACTGAGTATAATAATCGAATGAATACATTGACACTTTTTATCAAATGAATTATTTTTACTGACAGGACCAATTACTTCTCAAAAGGGATCTACTAACAACTTATAAATGTGCATTTTGGGAAAATGTAGAATATATGAATGGAATGTGAGTGTGCCTGCAGTTATATAGTGTATTCCCAAAATATCGGTTTATATATTATTATGTATATAAAAGGAGCTATCTAAAGCTGTTCAAAGTAGCTATTCCAATTTTAAGCTGCATATGCATTCAACAAAAACCTTCTTATGAAGACTAGAATTTAAATCTATTGACTTCACTTTAATACTTTTATTAGGCTATTATGGAACGGCGAATTTGGGACGTGATTCGCATTTTCATGAACTTAAAGGCTTCACAGTATTCGAAAAAAATGAAGCAGAGATCCTTTGTGTTTACTATAGATAATGATTTCCAAAAATGAAATATTCCAGATAATAATTTGTATTCAAGTCTCGGGAATAAGATTTATAACAGTATGTTGTTAAACTGAATACAACAAGCGTCGTAATCCTTATAAGTCTTTCATTAGCGTGTTAGAGTTTCCTGTTTAAGATTTATTGCCTGATCAAATACATGCATGTTGAATGCAAAAGGGCTTTACATCCATCATGAATATTGCTCTGGTTTCGATGAAGTAATTCACGATGTTAACTTCAACTGCAACCGATTTAAATGACCTTTAAAGAAGTAATTTGACATAAACTTGACCTCTAGTTAAGGCAAGCCTATTGGATAATAGCCAACTTCAGACTATGTTAAGTGAGATCTTGAAATAAATAACAGTAGTTGAAGGAATGGATTTTATTCAATATTCATGGCCGTGAAAATATTCGACTTCAACAATAAATCCACTTTAACACACCTAATATAGCCATTAGGATAGCATGTTATTTATGTGATAGGAAAAATGAAATATTAGAATTATTCAACTGCTAACATATAAATAATTTAGTAGTACTGCGAAAAGTTTCAGTAAAGGTGAGTTTTTGTTACTGCGACCGTATAAATAGTTGGGATTTTTCATCAATTGCATCTGGCAACGCTGGGTCGGGCTCCGCTGCGGCACTCGGTCGCAGTAACGAAAACCCACCTTAATGCCAGTTGATCTACAAAATTTCTTTATGTAATCATTCATAATGTATTTATTCATTCATTGTATTTCATTTATTTTATGTATTTCATTAATTTTATGTACATCATTATCCTATTATATTAAGCGAGCAATTTCTGTATGTTTATCCTATTATATTAAGCGAGCAATTTCTGTATGTTTATATGTATATATGTTTATATGTTTGTATGTCCAACGGATCTCGAAAACGGCTCTAACGATTTTGACGAAATTTGGAATATAGGAGGTTTGTGATACAAAAATTAGTTTGCGCCGGGTCTCATCCCTGGGATAACTCGCTGAAGGACATTAAAAAGGAAAAACCGATCCTTTAGGAATCAGCTGACAGAAGAAACAAATTTCCGTCGGCTGTAAATGATGAGAAAGAGTGAGAGCGAGTGAGTGTGTGAGTGAGACAAGATTATTATTTCAGCTGCTGAGACAGTGACAGAGAATCAGCTGACAGAAGAAACAATTTTCCGTCGGTTCTTGATGTTGAGAGAGAGTGAGTGTGAGTGAGAGAAGATTATAATAAATTATCAGCTGTTGAGATAATTCGTTTATCTATTTTTCGTTTATTTTAATTTATCTATAGAAAATTAAAAGGAATTCAAAATATTGAAAATATTCCATATTGTATTGGTATTTTCAAATTTGAGGCATGAAGTTAGCCATGTCATCTGTTTTTATTTATTTGAGAAAAGTCGTCAAGAGTTCATTGAAACAGCTGATTACTAACCCATTCATTATTTCTTATTTCTCTGAAACAAAATTTTACCACAAAAGCAATTTTTCAAATAATATGCATTCAAACTCGATTATTCATAATATTTTGAAAGCTGAGATTAATTTTTTTATAGTGCAATGATTATTTAGTGCATATGACTGATGGCTGTAGGCCTACTTTAAAAAATTGTTTAATTTCATACTTTTTTCTTTATAATTTCCATTCCTGTGCTTTTGTACTTTCGAGCACAGCTCGGTCCCCCGATATTATTTATTTATGTATTTATGTATGTCCAACGGATCTCGAAAACGGCTCTAACGATTTTGACGAAATTTGGAATATAGGAGGTTTGTGATACAAAAATTAGTTTGCGCCGGGTCTCATCCCTGGGATAACTCGCTAAAGGACCTAAAAAAGGAGAAATTGATCCTTTAATAATCAGCTGACAGAAGAAAGAAATTTCCGTCGGCTGTAAATGATGAGAAAGAGTGAGAGCGAGTGAGTGTGTGAGTGAGACAAGATTATTATTTCAGCTGCTGAGACAGTGACAGAGAATCAGCTGACAGGAAGAAACAATTTTCCGTCGGTTCTTGATGTTGTTGGTAAAACCAGCGGTTCCATTACTAGAATTGAGAAAAATATCGAAACACATATAGCAGGATCCATTCAACTTGTCAGAAATCATATGATCGACGAGCATATGATCACAATACTTAACCTACAAATGCTGAATCTCGCAGATTATTGAAAAGGTCTTTTAAAAAGTTATTCTTTGAAAGGTCTTCTTTAAAAAGGTCTTTTAAAGACTTTAAAGGTCTTTAAGACTTTCAAGCCTTTTGATTATTGTGTCGAAATCACTGTTTAATTATTACTGGAACAGCTGACTTCTGTCAAGTTAATTGGATCCTGCTGTAAGCTGCTCCTATTCCCCTTTTTTTCTGATTTTAATTTATCTATAGAAAATTAAAAGGAATTTGAAATTTTGAAAATATTCCATATTGTATTGTTATTTTAAAATTTGAGGCATGAAGTTAGCCATGTGATCTGTTTTTATTTATTTGAAAAAAATCGTCAAGAGTTCATCAAAACAGCTGACCTAAAAATAGTTATCAACCCATATTATTATTTCTACATAATTAGTGGAATTAGGTTAAACACGGCGAGGTGGAACAACCTTCGGGTCTCCCCACCGACAAAAGCCATACGCTAAATAAATAAATAATTTCTACATGAAGCGTATAGCAATAATAATAGTAGTAAAATATTTTTTAATGAAAATAATGAAGTATTATTACTACTACTACTACTATATGGAGCAAAATTTTACCACATGTGCGATTTTTCAAAGTCGTGCATTCAAAGTCGATTATTCATAATATTTCGAAAGCTCAGATTACTTTTTTCATAGTGCAATGATGAATCAGTGCATAAGACTGATGGCTGTACTTTAAAAAATTGTTCAATTTCATTCCTTTTTTTCCTTTAAAATTTCCATTCCTGTGCCTTTGTAGGCCTACCCCCGAGCAGAGCTCGGTACCCCGATATTGTTATCATTATGTGAAACATGAGATTTCATAGGCCTAGGACTGCGATTCCTGAAAAGATCTGCTAATAGACTCAAGGATTGAATTTCATGGATTAGTATTGATATTTGTAAAATAGATTTGAATTGATTGTTGGAAGCTTGATAAAACATTCAAGGGTAGAAATGGAGAATTGAAGGAAAAAAATACTTGATTAGAGTGCTCAATAGGAATAGGCTATCAGGCTTGAGACTAAATAACAATCTAAGAGAAAGCTAAACATTGATCGATACAGGATGAGCTCTTTCTTTCCTTCAAGCTTCAAGGTATATATTACAATTAAAAAAAATATTATTGGGAGAAACGTTATGAATATCCAATAAAATGAAGAGAACAGTAGAATTCGTGGAAACTTTTAGGTTACTATTGAGTTACATAAGTCCTAACTAAATTTGTGATTGCTGAGGATGGCTTCTCAGCTTAAGCTGCGTGCTTACATTGTATGCATTTGTCTTTCTTACATAATGGTATTAGTGCGACCACTAGGAAGCTTGCAACTATGTATCGATTGGTTCAACATTTTTCAAGGGCAGGTCAATGTGAAATGTGACTACAGTTTAAACTTAAAAACTTAAAAAAGGTTTTCTCTATTCAAAATAATCAATTTATTTCTATGCGTATAAGCTTAAGGAATTGGAATAATAAATTATTTTACTGAACTTTTAAATTCATAAATTTCATAAAATTGCGTTCGACAGGATCAATTGAAATACTGCTCTCATATTTTTTACTTAATTTCTAAGACAATTTAAATGACAAAATATTTCCTTTTTACTAACAACTTCAATATGATCAAACTCATTGTTGATATAGAATTTCATTCATTGTTACAAATCAACTAGCTAATCTCCAGCATTGTATAATTGGTACTGCAATATTTGGACATTTTCCACAAACGCACACAACCATCCAGCTACAGGCTACAAATGCATGCATGCAATTTCAGATATCTCTTGAAAAAAAGGCCAGCTAGATCATAGTTTCATCATCTCTCAATGTTAACACTATCCGAATATTTGAAAAGAATTTCCCAACCTCCAACCGTATCAGAAGGTTACATGAAAAGCTATCAAAAACTTTTATTTTGATAAAAAACCTTGAGTTTATCACAAAATAATGTAAACGGTTGAAGACAACGTCGATTTCAAAATTTTAATTCTCTTATCATTGCACTTATTACGTGTTTTATATTTTGTAACGGTTGTTATTGTATTTTTACTGTGACTACATAGAATGGAATATTCTTACCCTTCATAAAAAATCTTTTATTACAATGCATGAGCTAAATCCACAAAATTCCAATGTGATATCTAAAATTATTCTCATTACGTCTATGAATTTACATATCAGAGTATGATCATAGTGTTCAGACCTCCAAGACAAACTTAAGATGAAAATAGGAAAAATGGAGCTTTACTGCTTTTCCAACAGAATTATGAATCTCCATCCTTCTATATTGAACACTTTTTTGCGTGAATGATATTTAATGTATACATATACTCGTATAGTATCATTTTTGTGGAGAATTCTGTTGAATTGAACTAAGACGGAGTCTGGATGGTAAAAATTTATTGGAAAAATACTCTCCACAATATTTTGTTGTTGTAAATGGATTAAAATATCATTCAAATTACAATAAGTTCTATTAATTTAAACACAAGTTTAGGGCTTACAAGTCACGTAGACGTTATTTTAATAGTCGTAGTCGTACACTCTCAATGAAAGGATTAGCAAGTATGATCTTGAAACCTCTCACGTTTTCTTAGTAAGCTTTAGGCCTACAGTGATCAAAAAGTGAAAGACGTTTAGAGCTCTGGACTCAATCTAGTGTTTTCGTACCGTAAGGTCTATAGAGAATTAGATCCATTACATACATGTTCAAGATCACACCACCATTAAAATTTTATAAATAGATTCTAAATCCTTTTACCTCCAATATGATTCTATCCTTTACCCCCAATACAATTAAATAGATAAGACCATAGATTCCAGATTCTAGTTACTAGATACTTGTATTTCATCTGTGATAACAACCAGATGCCAGATGGCTCCTATTGAATGATAAGGACGAACTAAAAAACTTAAAATACAAGTTTAGACTTCACGCAGGACCCGTTTCATCCTCACCTCAATACAATCTCCATATTCACAACAAACATAATAAAAGAATTGGAGTTGGATAGCAGTATGCGTGGGTATTTTACACGTGGGAACTGGTTGGGTACCAGTTGAATAAAAATAAAATGTGGGTCAAAGAAAGAGAAGCGCAAAGCAACGCTAAGTGAAAGGTTGCTGGACGTACAAACTGAAGACTACACTCTCGTTTTCTTTCTACTTTGCTAATGAAAATTCCGTGTCGGTTACTTTCTAAACGAATGTAACATTGTAATGGCAGATGCGCAAGAACCTACGCGCATACTTGTATATCTGTAGATGTTTTGAAATTTAGCTATGTGTGTCTAACTCCTGGTGAGCAGCCTTGACAGTAGCCTACGTCTCTCTTAAGATTCGCGAACCTGACCCCGAAAAACGAACGGCCATGGAAGCAGTGTACACCAGAGGAGCCTCTGACCTACTTATCCGAGTGAAATCTTGGCTGGCAAAAAACGTGCAAAATCCCATTCTCCCACCTCGTGTTCTCGTCTCCTTCAACCACTCTCACTTCTTCCTTTTCTCGTGTTTCTTCCCGTTTCTTTCACTTTCTACTCGACGCAATTGCACATCATGTGGCTCCGATGGAAACGCGCTAGGCCTGAAAGTGAACGCGGATTGGTCTGCCAATGGAAATCGTGGATGCGGAAAATAGGATTCAAAATGAACTTCAAATGAAATATCCTTCAATATCCTCCGGACAACATCTTGCCTTTTTCACCACAACTTTTTTTCTGGATTAGCATTCTTTCTATTGTTTTTTTTATTTAACTTTTCATGTTATTATTGTATGTATTGATGTATGTAATGTTGATGTAATTGAGAAATCAGCCGACAATGATTTATTTTACTAAATTGTCATGGCTAGTTTTTAGGTAGTGAATGTGACATAGTGGTAGAAATATTGACTAAAAAGACTCGAAGTTGTCAAAAACCACAAATTTATTAAAATACCGACTCGAAATAACGGTTATGGTTCGATGGTTGTTATACCATTATCAATCTCTCGTGTAGCCTATCTCCGGATCGATTAAGATGGAAAACCCAAAATTTGTGTTTATGACAACTTTGGTCTCTTTATTTAATACACCATTTTTAATAAACTTGAATAGTAGGATATTATTGATGAGTAATAAAATTGATAACGATATTGAGATTGGTTTTTAACACATTGAGTAAGTAAATCTATTCATCCAATCCTTAAATTGGGAAGAGAAGTGTCAAATTCTCAATGCAGTGGAATAACAATAAAACAGACCCTCTAGAAAAATGTTGCATGAAGGGGTGCACAATATTTTCTATTGGCGATGAGGGGATCTCCGGCAAGCTGCCATGCTCGCTCGTATTGTGGTTATGAATTAAACTCCCTCTTGGTCTTCTTGTTGTTCTTCTTCTATTTTACTCTGCTCCTTTTTCTACTTTCCCATATTTTAATAATATGGGAAATATTTAGTAAAACTCCGAAGAACATGATTATTTTACAAATGAAGTCAGATAAAATTTTTCTCGAAAACAGCTTCAGTTATTGTTAGAATTGTTAAATTCTTGGAATTGGATGAGATTATTCTCTGGCAATGGAATAAAAAAATGTAAAAATGATTGATGAAACACAGGTTTATGTTGCATAGACAAGTAGTGCAGTAAAAAACCTCTACAAATTAGTACGTATAGCAGGATTCTTTTAACTTGTCAGAAAACAGCTGATTCAACGTTAGTAAACGAGCGTACATCAATCAGCTGTCTTCTGACAATTTAAAAGAATCCTGCTATAACTTGTTATGGCATTGGATTCTATGTCATCAATTTTTCTATAGTCAAGTTGATGAAACAGAATGATTTTTTTTTCTATCTTGGTTTGGTTACCATTATTGGAATAATTATTTTTACGTTTTCAATTATAACGTTGGAAATCTATCATCAGCCTAAAACAAATTGCTCTTAGTTTATTTGTCAATTTTCACTACTTCCTAGTTTTCTCTACTAACTCTTCAGTTAGTTTTACAACATATTTCATATTTCCAATTGCTTGTGACCAGACAGACGGTCACCGAGCCAACATAGCGTGATCGTGGAAACTTAGTTCCCTTACTTTACAACCATTTCAGTTTTCTTCTGCGGCAACTTCAAAGGTTCTGTTACGATTGAGTAATAGTCTGCCAACAGTGTGCAGAGAAATATGCAGAAGAGATGGGAGGGGTATTGGTGAGACGCCTGCCAGAGTGTCTAGCTTGGAAAGGCACTGTACAATATGTGAAACATTAGAGTTGGATATAGATCAGTTTGGATCTCATAAATTGATCAAAACCTATGACACAAGTCGTAATTGATCAAAACGTACAACTCAAGTCGAAATTAATAGTGATTTCAGGTAGAAAGTACAGATAGAAGCCGAGTGATGTTTCAACCATAGAAGATGGATTGAATGATTGCTCAAACAATGAACCAACGTAGATAAACATCATACTAGGTCACTAAATCACTTGGAATTCGGTAAAATGAAGAGAATGGAGTTTAATGATAAGAATGTGGAGTTAGAATTCTAGCTAGAAAGGGAAAATTTCGAAAGATGTCCAATTATTAAATTTAGCTGTGTAGTTAATGAATGCACAATTGCATAGGGCTGAATCTTCTACATCAGCTGAAAATGTTTTAGCTCTGAATCAAATTTTACTCTTGAATGGATGCAACGCCAAGTAAAAGTGAGATGTATTGAATGGCCATAGTGAAACAAAAATAGGAAAAAATAACGAGTTATTCCAAACCAATTCTCCGGTTGATTATCTGATTCAATTTTTGAAAGTTTTTATAAAAAGTTTTAATAATTATTCCACCTCATTGCCCGGATCTGAATGTGGGAGACAAGTGAAACTTGAATATCAATCCTTTAGGATATAATTTCGATAATTTCGTTGTATGTATTATGCGGATAGTGCTTGGTTTTAAATAGTAAGTTATTATTGAATTAAAATAATATTCAATTATAAAAAAAATTGAAAATACCAATATTAAATTAATTCCAGCATGAAATTGATTTTTATGATTCAAGATTATCAATCAATCAATCATTTATTTCGCCAAAAAATCCTACAATCACAAATCATGAAATAAATTCTACATAAATCATGACTAATGGTCATCCGTAACATATTTTAAATTAAGATTGACCAAATAACCAATCTATTATAAACCAATATATTAAATTAATCACAAATAACCAAACATCCATGCTCATAATTTGAGATACAAATTTCACAAACATACCTTTATGACACCACCAGCAAAAGTAAAACTTGCTCGCAGGTGGAAGTCTTCATGTTAATACAGTACTAAATTGAACGATGAATCAATTGTGGAGTGGTTCGTAGCCGAGGCGGCTAAGGCGTCAGACTGATTAAGTTATCAGCAGTCAGATAAAATCCATTGGGCCAGGGTTCGAGCCTGGTTGACGGAAGGATTTTTGACAAATACGGCCACTCCCGTCTTTCGGAGGAGACGTTAAGCCGTCGGTCCCGACTGCCTAAAAAAGTAGTCGTCATATCTCATCATCACCCCACTCATTACCCACGCACAAGCCTAAAGCTCATGTGGGCATCATCCTCAGAAAAAAAAAAGATAAAAAAAAAATGATTGATTCAAGATTATTAACTAGGTATTTCGACACCCATTGTTGTGCGTTTAATTGGTATTGTGTCATTATTGTATTAGTTTTTTAAAATATTATATATGTGTGACATTTTTGTTGTAATGTCAATTTATCGGTGATCCATTATCATAATTTTTCCACACCGAAATTACCCTCCAACATTATTCCTTGTGATAATGATTCATCCTAATTCATTGTGAACAACTCATCAATTGAAAACTCCTGTACCAGGAGAATTCCACGTAATCCACCACGATACTACAAACCTAACAATAGTGGAGAAGCCACCTCAGTGAAAGCAGCGAGTTACTCACAATAGTACTCATAGCGGCAGTAGTAACAATAAAATAGTACGTTCAGGTTGAAGGGGGTGAGCGCGTCGACAGGTATTTGAACTGGAGAACAAGAAAGAGTGTTGAGTGAGCTCTCATCCCACCCTCTAAACATCCCCCCGCCACCCACTACACCGCCCCCCCCCCACCCGAGCGTAGCTAAGGGGTGTGTTTCGCGCCCTTCAGCTGTTTGAAATTGGCGCCAAGAACGGTGGTTTGGGTTTGTTGATAATGTAGCAAAGTGCTACGAACCACGGGGCGTTCAACTCAGCACAGCGGCGATATCGATCTTTTCGGGGCCGAAATTCGTTGACCCCTTGGGGGTGCACGGCCTATGCCCCCCCCCCCTTCCACCTTACTAACACCCCTCACACCACAAACAAGCTTATAAGGAACCAAACCTTGCCGAATATCTTGGATCTCCACTTCGGTTCCAACAAATTAAATGATAGTTCATTCACACATTCAACAACAATATTCCAATTCTACATCATGAATACTTGAATAAATCAAAATCGATCACTTTCCAGTTTCTATTATTCCTATAGCAGTCAAATTACAACTACAACGTTTTAATTGGAGAACAAATACTCATCATATTTGAAAATATACCCGGAATTGTTCAAATGCAGTGGAGACAGCGTCAAATCTATTTCTAACTTACTATTTTTAAATGGGAAGAATTGATAGCACTATTCAGATTTTTGTTCTACCAATTACATTATTTCCAACGTTTTTGTTCTTCACTGCGATAAGTATTCAATGCACTCATAGCATTTTTTAACGCACATAATTATTATGAAAGAATTTTTACCAATTGCTGGCTACAGAAACCAAAGTCTTCTAGCAGATTTTTTATATTGTGATCAATACTTTGTAAATAAATTCTATTATTGTCATGAGTACTGTAGTGAGAAGAATCAAAAACGTTACTGGGCATTACTGTACATGAATTAGATGATTTTTAATAATGGCATATGAATTAATTAATGTACACGAATTACATTATTTTTAATAATGGCATATGAATTACTTTACATGAATTACATGATTTTTAATAATGGCAAATGAATACTGTACATGAATTGCTGGGCATCTTTACGAGCATTATACATGTGTTGTGGATGGTTTATTCTAGTTTATAATCACTGACAAACATTAATGGCTCCAAGGAGAAAAGATTTTGACTACAGTTTATCATTGTCTAAAAGAAATTTAAACCATTCACTTTGATAGAGAAATAGTTGTAGAAATAGGAATAGTTCTATAATGAATATATGAAAAATTATCAACGATGGATTGACCTATGTTTAAATCCTAATAACTCTTTGTATCGATTGTTTTCTAATGAATATTGTACAACGGTAATATTAGTATTTTTCCAAAATTCACCAGTCACCACATTCAATCGTAAAATGTTCAACATCAACAAATGATTGTAAAATGAGAGGGAGGGGGTGATTCCACAAATAGACAGGTCCTTCTTGGGAGGGAATGGCCTAATGAATCATGAATTAGCATAGAAATGACGAAAAGACACTATTGAAAGAGTAATAACTTTTTAAATACAGAGTTGACCTAGTTTTTGCTGTCAGACCATCATTAGCCATACATTCACATGACAAAGAGGCTTAGCGTTTGACCAAAGTTTTTGTAAATGATAAATGAATTTGTATATCGCGAATTGATTCCTGTTTAATGTTCACCAAGGTCAGAGCAAAATTGGGATATTCAATATTTTTTGCGAGCTGATAATAAGTTAAATTTAAGTTGATGTAAGCTGATTATTGTTGCCTTCATGATATAATCACAAATAAATAATTTCTAGGTAACAATAAGTCTATACAAACAATAAATCCAGATTTCACCATTGAATGAAAAGTTTATTACTGATATAGAAATCATTTTAGTTGTTGAAGTTCCTACTCCCTTTTGACAAACCATTTTTGTAAACTCCATTTCCAGCTTACACCCAAAAAGCTCTAGGAGGAGCTAGGTATTAGCAATTCAATTTCTGAATTTTTTTCATATTATTTTGACTTTCTACTTTAATATCCTCACTAATATGCTTACTTTAATATACAATTATTATAATAACTGAAAAATAATCATGTCTCAAAACATCATACAGTATATTATACATCTTATCCATCTTCTGTACTTCAAACTGCAGAGATTAAATATAATCAAATTGTATTATTGAATGTCAACCTTTTGATTGAAAGCTTGGTTGAATCCGTTACATTTTTGTCAATTCCCATAAAATTTACACAGGGAAGATGCTTGAATTATAGGTAATCGTTATGTTGAGTGATACACTTCAAGATTAGATAGTTACCAACAAATTTAAGCCAATGTTAGTTTTCACCACTTTTTCAAGCCATTCATTTCAAATTCAAATTTATTTATTTGCCATGATACAAATTATACAGAGGATGATAATTTAAAAGACTATTCAAATAATTATAATGATAGATTCATGAAACGAACATTTGTCAACTCAAATAACTAGCCACGGGGCGTCCATCCATCCACTGGAGTCTGGAATGGCTCATATGAGCGTTCCAAAGATTTCAAAACCATTCAAGCATTCAAAGCAATACCAAGAGTAGAGGATCTATTATTTATGTTTGAAATGTGATTTTTAATGTCATTCCTTTTGAAAAAGTTTGGAAAATGAGTGGATTCAAGTTTGCCTGTTAAACCATATAAGAATCTAAAATATTGGCGAAAGTATGACGGTAGTGAAATTAAAAAAAAAAAACATTATTACAGACACACTATGTCATACTCAGATGTAGGTACTTCGACGGCCGATTACATAAACGGAAATACAATTTAACCACCGTAGAATGCGATGCATCAAACAGAGTTACAATGGGAAATTACTACATTGTTTCCGTCGAATAAAGTGATTCTACAGCAGTTAAATTCAAATGACGACCGTACAAACCGCCGATATTCGTTTGAAATAAACCTTCTAAATAATATACTGATTACATGAAGCTATGAGTAAGTAGCTGACAAAGTACTAAAATTCGAACTAGGCTACCCGATAATTTCTCATATTACCAAGCGCCGCATGATGTCATGGCGATTGCTAAGATGAACGTTAAACGGCAAAGACGCTGCCAGTATATTAAGTGCCTTTAGTAAGTGACTACTTGCTGTAGTAAGAAGCGTATAGTATGGTACTTGAGTGTGGATTAGAAGAGGGCCGCCCGCACCAAAGTAGGTCACTAGACAAAGGTTATGACACTGACACACATTCATCCGCCAATCTGGGTCAACTGTTTTAATATCTGGTGCCAATGTCACTTTCACATGGCCTTCCTTAGGGGGCCCCTCTCCCCCCACCAATCATCCTCCGCCCGCCCGCCTTTTATTCAACAACTTGATCCACAACTACGGACTTCTTGCCTTTTCGTCGTCCTATTCATTATCGAGGCCAATTACTACCAATCCCTCCCCCCACCCCCTTCCCTATTCAACGTCGAAGCCCCCCAAATCTACTCTCTCATTCAGCAACTTCTTTGTCACAAGCGTCACTCTCACTTCTCGCGACACACTCAATGTTAGAGTTACACAAATTTAGGCAATAAAATATGTTTATGAAGATAAAGGACTTGGATAATGATGTGGAAAAGAAGGTAGGATAGAAGTGGGGGAAATAGAGGATGAAATAAATGGGTATTAGAAGAAGGGAGGGAAAGAAAGAAGAAAAGAAAAGAAGAAGAAGGAAGAAGAGAAGAAGAAGAGAGGAGGAGGAGGAGGAGAAGGAGAAAGAAGGAGGAGTAGAACAAAAAGAAGAAGAAGAAGGAAGAAGAAGAAGAAGAAGAAGAAGAAGAAGAAATGAGGAAGAAGAAGAAGATGTGGAAGAAGAAGAAGAAGAAGAAGAAGAAGAAGAAGAAGAAGAGGAGAAGAATAAGAAAAGAAGAAGACGAAAAAGAGAAAGAAGAAAGAAGAAGAAGAAGAAGAAGAAGAAATGAGGAAGAAGAAGAAGAAGAAAAAGAGAGAAAGAAGAAGAAGAAGAAGAAGAAGAAGAAGAAGAAGAAGAAGAAGAAGAAGGAGAGAAGGAAAACGAAAGAAAAAGATGAAGGAAAAAGAAGAAGAAAAAAAACGAAAGAAGACGATAAAAGAAAAAGAAGAAGAATAAACGAGAGACGAGAATAAAAGGTGAGAAGAAACAGGAGAAAGACGATAAAGAATAAAAACAACAAAGAAAACGCAACGAATTAAATAAATTGTGCAAGGCTAGAATGCTTGATGGTCTAATGGTGAAGGCATTATAAAATTGAAGGGATGGATATGACAGTCAAGGATATGAGAGTCAAAGGGCATGCATGTAATTTTTCTTGCAATGAGATAAAATTAAAAGGAAGGAAGAGGGAGAGTGATGACAAAAGGAGATAATAATTGTGAAAAAGAGTGCTGGCGATGAAGGTATACTGAATTACAGTATTTCATCCGATCATCCCCAATAGAGTTACAATTGGGCGATTGTGCATGAAATATCATAACTCTCCATGTAACTAGATTGTTTTTATCTGATTTATTAGATGTAGTATCTATTTGCAATTTAATATACAAATACCGGTACATTATAAATCATATTAAAAAATAAAACTCAAGTTTTGGACATCAACCTTGAAAAAACGTCAGCCAACGTCAATGTTATTGTTAAAAGTTGAGTTCATCCAATGATTCAATCTTGAGCTAAGCTGTACAAATGAATAGCCCTGAGAGCCTAATAGGAATAGGCCTGATATTATTATATCCAGGCCCTGTATCAAGGAAAAAATGTCAAGTGAAACTTGACCAAGCACGTATTACAAATAACCCATCACGCCAAATTAGGTTTCAGAAATTTTATGGGACTTAAAACTTCAACACTCATTATTAGAAAACTTTCGAACTCGTGACTTTGGTCATAGATTAACCGTATTGTATACAATATAATACGAGGTTTTGAAGGATAGCCTATAGCAAATAACATATATATTATAATAGAGGACGCTTATAAAGACCATTTATAGTCAGCGTGACTGAGGCATTTCACGCTGCGCTCAGCATTTGTGATAAAGCGATGATAATTTATGTGGAGTACCGGTCATGATGAGGGTACCAACACCTCAGTAACCAGTCCCTGTTCGCATCCAAAAGACCTCTACTCTCCTCTCTTATTTATCTTTATTCTGTCTTTTTTCATGGGTGAAAGTAAACAAACGACCGCCAACTTGTATAACAAGTGGAGGCTCCACCATCCAATGCTGACCACCTGCTCTGCTCGTGCCTTCTAGCCTACATTTTAGAGATTTTCAGCTTATCAAAATCGAAAGTTCTCTCGGTTTCTACATACATTATGTTGGCTGAAGTATAATGGGTGATTAGAAACCTGATAGGATCGGGATAAAAGTTGACCTCATAGTTATCTACCTACGATAGTTCGCGAACAATAATTAGTTACTTCAAGTTGATAATTATGGTACAGTATTATTAATTACCATGATAGCAATAGCAATGAATCAAGTCAAGGATAGAGTTAAGCTGTAAATAGCTTGACCAAGAAGCTACTGAGCAATATCCAACCAGAAACACTAGTATGGGAGCCCAGCTGAAACTTTTATTGCCTAGAATACAATTCAATAAATAAAATATTAAATCAAAGATACACAAATCAATTAAAAATTGGGATATGCATGTCAAATGTTTCTAAAAATTACTATAAACTCGAAAATATTATCTCTAGAGCGGACCGAATAAGACCGATTAGGTTTCGCGATTTTATTCTGTAAGAGGATGAATTGAATTCGAGGGAGAGTGACAAATTGAGGATATAATGGATAATTAATGATATAATGGATATAATGGATATACTGGATAATGGATATTGATGATTATAGGAATATAATGAGAGATGAAAAAATCAATATCTTCCTCAAGCTGAGTGAAGTTATCACTACAATCATTTTTGGAAAATAATATCCTCACTCAATATCAAAATTTGAAAGATTCAACACAGAAATTATTCAATATCTTACCCAAGGTTGCATGTTCACCACAGATCCGAAATGAGACAATATGTTGAATAATCATTGTTTCTCCCATTCATCTCACCGTTAATTATCGATGCTCACCTCTGAATTCAGCCACAGCTGAAAAAAATCATAAAATTTATTGTAGAATAGTAAGAAAGGAGTGGGCTTCGATTGAACAAGAGATAAAATAGGAGACCGAAGAGAAATAGAGAACAAAAGAAGAAATAATAATAAAATCATAGAGTGGAAATCCAGGGGACATGTTATTTGAAGAAGAATAAGGAATATCAAGATGAATTCAGTGGAAAGGGATGTACTGAGAAGTATGTTCCTACTTGAGACTTTGAAATTGAATGTCTGAGAGACATTCAACTAAAGTTGGAATCTAAATCAACTTATCAACCATTATAAGTTGCTGTAAGTTGACCACATAAACTCAACCATAAATTATATTTTTTTATGTTGCTCATATGAGTTTCAGTCTTGTGTGTATGTGTAATGAGAGAATAATGATGATTAAAAATGATAGTAGTTGTTCTACTAACGACTCACTTGATTAATGTAGATTAATGTATTATGAAATAGATTAGAGATTAGAAATGTATTACGGAATAAGATTGATTTCAGTAGTCGATGTAACTTGAATTTTTATATTAGCCTTTTGTTAAAAATAAGAAGCAAATCTACAAATATTGAAAAGAACGAGAACGGATAAGAAGGAGATCTTTGGAATAGATTTAGTTGAGGCACGAGTAGACTCCAAGTAGAGCGGTCAGTTCTTCAATTCACCTGAAGGTAGCGCTACAGTGCAGAGCTGAGTGAAACGAAAGTGAAAGAAGTCGTTCCTCTTCTTTCCATGTTTCTTCTAATGAGAGTATAAGTATTTTCCATCAATTTCTTATCTAGTTGTTCATTCGAAACGTTAATAAAGATACAGCCTAATGATGAGACATGATTAAACTTCTAACTAATGTTATAAGTGTCTTTATGAACAGGAACGTTAAGTACAAATTATTTTCCAAGTTGTATATCCATTTAATACTAGTACCGGTGTTTGTAGTTTAGAATACGATATAGGATTTCATTAATGATTTCGAGTCTGTGCCTGACAAACAACCTTAAAATGATTTCAAGAAAATAAAGATAAAAATCATACCTTACTCGAAATCTTAAAAAACCTAAATTCATGTTTGGATTTGTAGAGACGAAGTTTTCATCTGAACAAATAATCGGATAAAATTGTGAAAAATATTGTAAGAATGAGTGTTTAAAGAATACATTTTCCCAATAAATTGATGGGAAAAATGGATAGGTCGCTTCTAGTTTCTAAATCTATTTGATCAAAATGAGTTTGAAAATGAACCATTTTAATATATTATATAATGTATCTATTAACTTAATCTGGTAGGTGGATTATTTTGTTTACATGAATAGAATTTCTCCCGTTCTATAAGTTTTTTCATAATTGAATTTGAATGTATTTGAAATTGAACCAAACATATACTACCAAAGACTATCCAAATTTTAAAGTGATAGGGGTAGATGATTGTTATACAAACATGATAGTTGATTTAAAAAATCTAAAACCAATTTCTTGAATCTCATTAATAGCTCAAATTTGATGGATTTTGATGTTGTTAATAATATAACAGTATTAGTATTTTGATATGTTTTGAAGGTTAAAATGAGAAAAATTTTATTCACTTTAGTAAAGTAGAATAATTCAATCTTCAGGCTCTTCTGGTATTTTAAGTTAGTTAACCTTAACAGTCTTCTCAGTAAGTCTGTCATGATGAGAAAATTTTCATCATAAGTAACGAATATGAAGTGAGATTGCTAAGTTTTATCAGATAAATCTTCAAATTTCAAATTATGTACTATTATTTGAAAAAAAAAACATAATAATTATGACTGAAGTTATTAAAATAATTATAAAAATTGTCTTGCACAAGACTTATGATTTTCTTCAGATATTGTAATTTTAGAAGTTTTTCTATACTGTAGTAAGAATAATTGTTATTCATTGTTCATGTACTGAGTCGAACGCCCCTTCAAAGTGGTAGTATATACTGCCCCGCAAAACAGCGTGCATAGCCAGTCCTGTCGAGGCGAGAGCGCCTCCCTGTGTCTCTCAAACTCTCTCACTCTCTCTCTCTCTCTCTCTCTCAAATTCATCGAAAATACATATTATTTTTCCTCTTAAGAACATTCATGCGATCAAACATGACTATTGTTGGAAATCAATTTTCAAGTTGAATTTATTAAAATTGAAAAATATATTCATGGAATAAGACTATCGATAAATCGTTACAAGATTAGATTAAATAAATCGATCGACACAATTCTATGCCTTGATGTGATGTAGTGTGACTTCTAATGTAGATATTACAATATAAAAATTATAATTATTTCAAATTATGGATAAAACGTCCAATTAAAACCTTGGGTTCATCATTGTAGATATATTCCATTCCACCCTTTCCATTATCCGCACCCAATATAGGTCTCATTTGTGAGTATCATAATGGGCAAGAGGAATTGAAACTCACTCACAAAATGCAGGATAGTTTCATCAAACAAGTAGGGATCCCAAGAGAATACCGTCATACAAGTACTGCTACCTATTTAATTTAGGAACGTATGGAAAATTTAATACAGTTTTGAAACAGAGTTAGTGAGTAGCGTCAGACATCAGGCCACATTTATAGCTCAATTTCCTTTCAAATTTTCCCACTATTTCAGAGAATTGGCGGGAAATGGGAGCACGAGATGTGTGGAGGCGGGAAATATGAAACGAGAAATGTCGCCGTCTTCTAGTGATATTAATTTTAAACAGTGTTGTCGGAGGGGAATAAGGCTACCGATTGCAATAATTACACCATTTGTGGGTTGGAGGGGGGCAGAGGGTAAAGAGTAGGGTGGTTATGGTAGTAGTGGATAGAGCAACGACCCAGGAGGTTGCCTGTGGGGTTGGGAAAGGTCAATAACCCCCCGGCCCACTGAGCCAACTGCTGGCTCAAAATGTGCGCGCGCAATCTCCATTCATAAACGGGAAAGGTGTCAGTACAAGCCCCCTCCCCCCAATCAACCTCCAGGGTTGTCGCACCTTTTAGCGCGAAAATCGTCCCCTTTCCGGGGCAAGAAGAAAAGCGAGGAGATAGGAAAATCAGCTGATAAATTGAGTTCCTTTGTGAATCATGGTGATTGAGATATACATGTGCAAGGGCCAGGGAGCTACACATGCAAAGCAGATCACGTGACTGCTCTGAATTAAGAGATTATGTGAAACAGTATAAAAAAATATTAAACAGATGTATTAGGCAGGCTAAAATAATGTACAACAGCAATAGAATAAAAAATTCCGACAATAAGACAAAGATGGCGTGGAAAATAGTTAAACAAGAAACAGGCATGAACACAAAAGAATTGAATCTATCTAAAATATTTGAAAAACTCCTATAGAATCCACACTAAATTCATTCAACAACTTCTTTGCTAATATTTGCCAAACACTCAATCTAAATATAAACATGCATGAAGCTCTTGATTATTGTAAAAAGCAACCAGAAACAAATAATATTCTCATTTCATTTGATCCAGTCACAGAGCATGAAGTAATTAATATAATAAAAAAAATGAGGGCATCAAAGGCACCTGGATGGGATGAGTTCCCCCCTTTCCTCTTAAAGGAATGTATTGTAAACTTGGCTAAACCCTTAACCTTCCTAGTCAACCAATCTTTTAGATATGGAGTGTTTCCCGATCTCTTGAAGTACAGCACTGTGCTACCCTTTCTGAAAAAGGGAGACCCACAGGACTTTGGAAATTTTCGACCCATAGCAATACTATCTGTATTTTCAAAAGTGTATGAAATGGCTGTCGCAAGTAGGTTAACTGCCCATCTTGAAAATAATGGATCATTGAATGAGAATCAGTTCGGTTTCCGTAGGAACAAAGACATTGTAGGTGCAATTTATGAATTTGTCAAGGTTATGTCACATGCAATTGACAGGTCGCAACATGCTGCTAGCATCTTCTGTGACCTGTCAAAAGCTTTTGATTGTGTGAATCATGAGATACTACTGAAAAAGTTAAGCTTTTATGGAATACATGGCACCGCTCTAAAATGGCTCGGCTCATACCTCTACAATAGGCAACAATGTGTGAGAGATAAATTGTCCGCTAAATCTTCTTCATATGCTTTAGTCCCAAATGGAGTCCCTCAAGGATCTGTACTAGGGCCTTTGCTTTTCCTAGTATATATTAATGATCTGACAAGTGCTGCACCTGATATAAGATTAATTATGTATGCAGATGACACAACTGCTCTGGCAACAAGCCCCGATCACATCACTCTTGCAAGTGAATTGAGTGCACTGTCAGAAATGTCAAAGTGGTTTAAAGCAAACGGTCTATCGTTGAACTATAATAAAAGCCATCTCATTCAATTTAGCTCTGCTCGTAATCCAACAGCAGTGAACAGAGTACATCTTCCAATAATAGAAGACAGTGTTAGAGTAACTTCTTCAACAAAATTCCTTGGACTTATAATAGATCAGAGTTTCACTTGGAGGGAGCATATTCAGGTCCTTGCAAAAAAACTAAATCAAGCTTATTTTGTAATTCTCACCCTCTCTCACTCACTAGACAAAAGCACCCTATTGACCGTCTACTACGCATATGTCTACTCATATCTAAGCTATGGAACCATTTTCTGGGGAAATTCTGTTGATAGCGGCAAAATTTTCATAATCCAGAAAAAATAGTAAGAGTCATTTGTGGATTGAGATCAAGAGATTCTTGTAAAGCATTCTTCAAAAACCTAAATATTCTAACGCTGCCATCTATTTTTATCTATCAGTTGTTGGTTTTTGTTAAACAGAATATAGATAAATTTCAATTCTGCACAGATAATCACGGGTATAATACACGTAATAGTAGTCTCATTGCTTTTCCAGTACATAGGCACACAGCTCTAGAAAAAACTCCATTCTACTCTGGAATACGTTATTTTAATAAATTACCTGCAGCCATCAGAGAACTAGATTCAATAAACAAATTCAAACTAACAGTCAAGAAAATGCTAATAGAGAAAGCCCTATACTCTGCTGCCGAATTTTAATTTGTGAAAAGGGGCTGTAGAGAGTAAATTAACTTTATTTTGTGACTTTCATTCCATGTGAATTTGATGAGATACATCACAGGGTGTATTTATTTTACTTTCAAGAACTTAGAACTAAGTCTTTTAAATATAATTTTGTTTTTGTATTGACATGTCACCAGTCAAATGAGTGTTACTCAAAAATTGATGTAATGTGACAATAAATAAATGAAATGAAATGAAATGACGACGACGACTGAGACTAATATGGAGGATATGAAATATCCTTGATTGAGACTAATTACCATTCCAGCATACGCTGATTTGAAGTAATGAAATAATATTGCTCCTGTATAATTGAAAATTTGAATTACATTTCAATGAATAACTATATTTAATTTCAATTAATATATTAATATAACATGACCACCTCCCCATTCAAAAACATGAAGTTAGATTCAATATGGTGGATCCAAGATGGCAGACCAGATTTTTGAAGTCACAGTAAAGTAGTATTTTGAATGTTAGTACGATCCCCAATGTCACTGACTTTCAAATTACCTTGGTATAAGAAATATTGTTTCCAAACTATTCATCCCACCCTGTATGATGATGCAGTGTCATTTTTATTGTGAATGAAGAATAGAATAATTGATAGGTCAATTATCTCATATATAAAAATAATTTTGTGTCCAACTTTGGAAAGTTAGTGGAGAAGATTGAGAGGACCGATTTTGATGCGGTTTGCGCGGCAAAAGAAAGATAAAGAATCGAAGTTTTGCAGGCTCTATTTGTTTCCAGAAAATAATCATTTTAAATGAGAGATATTTGATAAAAAGATGAAGAAGGTTCCTGCGGCACTATCTGTTGGCATAGTATGTACTAAATTATTAAATGTATTGAGTTTAGTTTGTTAAATTCCCCATAGATATAGCTTAGAAGCTCAAAGTGCTAAAAGGGTTTCAGAAGTTTCGATTCAAATTCTTCATAATTATAATAATTTCAAATAAACCATAATTAATTTTACAATAATTTTGCAATAATTTTCACAAACTCTTTATAAAACTCACTTTTGTTTTTGCATCTTAAAATCATTCATGTTCATTCTGTCAAAATTGAAAAACAAGGCATCCGTCAGTAGATAGAATTCTGCTCTTTTTTGACACATGTATTTCTCTCTACTTTTTCATGTATTGACAGATGGATTTAACATATTAACATAGGCCTGCATACTAGCAAGAGACAAGTTTTTTTCTCACAGCAACCTATAGTAAAAAGTGAAACTAGGAAACACAATAAATTGTCTATCAGTTCTAACAAGGGTCTTACCCCAAGAAATCTAAGAATGAGTTAGATATTGCACTGTCATTGTAATTATCGATGCATGGATCTATTCAGTAACACAAAAATTAAAAAATCTTTGCTTTTTCAATTTGGAGATCATCTCACTGTAGAAGAAAAAAAGCGTCGCTTAGCACTGCACGGGGTGAACTCGTTTATTCTGAAAATTTATTTTGTTTAAATTTAAACAATTTCTAAATTTCTCCATTTCCCAGACCTATAGGGTTGAAGTGAGTTAGGGGTGCGAATTTCAATCAATTTTAAGGTTTTCATGCTAAATAAAATAGCCGATAATTAACTATCCCCTCCACCCTACTCACTCTGAGTCACAACAATCTTTGCATTCAACCTTGCCACCTTAAAAAACTCTGACAACGAAATATTGGCGCTCCGACCTTGTTTTTTGCGAATGCGATCTCTATTATAAGTTCAGGATCCAAGAGAACGCTCAAAACAACTGTTTTGGTCAGAATTTATTGGGTCAACTCAATTTCAAAATAAACCCAGTCTCTCTCATATACACACACACTCGTGGAATCAAACACGCACCACAGCATTTTTGAGATCCCTTGATCCGTTGCCAAAATCTATAATATAAATGGCCTCGAGATTAAGAACTTGTCGCGAATTTATATGTGCCAAGTTCAGGCAGACTGAGATGATTATATTAATTATCCACAGCTTCAAAACAAGCAAGCGCTCACTCTGAATCATACAGATCTCACATTTTTTAGCTTTCAAGCATTTTGGTATGCACAATAAGTAGAGATTTCTCATGCACTTTGTCCATACTGCAACCCCTTTTCATGCTATTGTTTGTTTTTTTTTTTTTTTTACTTGATTGATATCGTCACACCTTCTATAGAAATGAACAGAAATATACTATATTCAATATAATAGTATAACAATAAAATAAATATGGATTGAGGATCAATCCACAAAGTCACAATTGTGTGACTGAAGACAAAGGCAGGATATTCTAATCATTGGTAAAATACTAAAAGTTTGTAATATTTTTATGCAAATCCTTAATCACAGCACCTTGCTTCTTGAAAGACATTGTAGTTCAAACTAATAGTTATAATATTAACCAAATACTAATGTATTCCTGGAAATAGGAATAGTAATTGTTCAGTCGGTCTACAACAACACTTCACGTTCACAAAAATACAATATGTTTATTACAAAAATAATTTGCAAAATACAAATTTAGGAATACAATAAGTAATATTTGGATTTTTCTATACGATTTAATCTTTTGGATTATTATTTAAATAATAGCGACCAAGACAATTGGATAAGAAAACTTCCTTTGTCCCCTACACCTAAATCCTTTCGCTGATATCCGTGTCAGTCATGACATTTGAAAGGAATATGGAGGCCATTCTACATAACATGTAATAATAAATTATTTGTTAAGATATGTGATTCATATATATCTAAGATTCTAAGTAATAGTTACTTGTTTGACAGCCAGTTGCACGAAAATCAAACTAAATTTGGCCGCCTTAAAATGATGTCATCTAACTTCCATAATACACATATTAAAATATACATATTTTAACTATCTATCATTGAAAATGCATGTTTTTTTCTTTAAAAATTAAAATTGAATATTCAAGTACTGTAGTAGCATTATATTTGTAACATGATTCAAAACTTGAATAAAAGAAAAATAGTGGCATCCCGACACATATTTTATATAGTGGGGGCCACAAAAATTCAATTATACAACATATTAGATTCAGATGTAAGACTTTATATGAAATTATTATTTAGAAGACTCTGTATTTATAAATTTGATGTAATAATTTTGATTTTTTGAATAAACTCCTCTGGTGGTGCTGTACCCACGACCAGAGAAATTATTAAAAAAAAAAAAAAAATGCAACGAAAACATTTTACAATAAACATTTTATAAACAGTTGAATTCAATTGGGTTTCGTGCAACTGGCTTTGAGTATCAATTCCTTAATTGGGTTTTACATTAAATACTATATAGTGATTTTGGATTCTGGTGAAATGGATAGTTGAAAATATGAGCCATCAACAATCAAGCCATGAATCTGACATTTTAGCAAAAGGCCCAAGTACGACTCCACCTACTACAAATCATTTTTTGTAGAAAAATCAACGAATTAGAGACTTAAAAAAGACCTAAATAATTTTGAAAAATCTAACCTACCAACCACTATTGAAATTATATCTATTTTTAAACAATACAAGTAAAAATAGCAGAACAGTAGAGAGATTCTTGATAATCCTGTTACCGTTTCATACAACGAACGTCACTGCTTGTCAACTGAAGCCCAAAACTAAGGGATGCGCAAACAATAATATTTAACACGCAACGCAGCGTACTAGTTTCTAGTACACCTACCTACATGTAGTTAGAGCACTCTGTTTCTAAATTAAGTTATCATTTTATCCTATTCGGATGACTCCCTCTCATGACCCTCTTGCGCAATAGCAGCAGAGATGCAAGAGCGGCTAGGAGTAAAGAGCAGCAACTGACATCACACTTGCATTCTTGTTATATAATTTCAGAATGTTTACCCGATAACACCGCAATAAAAGGATTTATATAGAGACACCGAATCAGAGAGAACTAAGTTAAATGTATAGAGATAGAGATGTCAAAAGTATAAGCACAGACTGGATATGAAGAAGACACAGAGAATATGGACAGAATATGTAAAGTAATTAGTGAATGTATAACCACAGAGAACATACTTAGTAATGAGTGTTAGAACAGAGAGTATGCTTTCTTTATGGATCGAAGTTCCCTATTCCTTGAATAATCTACTATGCGTTCTCTATGATAACCACAAAATAGACTTAGTAAGAATGAACAGACTAGAGTGTATGCCTTCTCTATGGTATAACATAATATCCCATTGGAATTTAGAGTAACTTTTAAGTGAAAAAACACTCACGTTTTTTGATGAGACGACATATGTTTCGTGCTGGTGTTGCACATTTTCAAGTCCAAACAGAAACTGAAGTAACTAAGGTTATGTGGGTGGGTGTATGGTTCGGCTAGGGGTGGAGGGGGGAGGAGGGGTGTTTTTGGCGGTTAATGGAGGAGGATTTAAATTAGTTTGTCAAATAAGGTGTGGGAGGAAAAGTTGATTTGGTCATTTAGGATATTGTGTGGCTGTTGTTTGGTGTGCTTGTATATTTCAAACTGTTCAAGTACATCTAATTTTCTGTTTTTGTGTGAATAGTGGAGTATTTGAAGGCTACTGTTTAGTTGAGGGGGTGTGTGGTCAGTGGAGATAATATGTTCTGCAAAGGTGGAATGGGAGGCAGGATGGGTGATGGCTCTTGTGTGCTCTTTAAATCTGATATTAAAATTTCTGGCTGTTTTTCCTATGTAAAATTTGCTGCAATCGTTGCAATTTAATTATTGTAAACTCCTGGTCAATTGTATTTTTGCTGAGGGGTGTTGTGTGGGGATAAGTGCTTCTTGAGTGTGTTATTTGTTCTATATGCAACTTTCTATTTCATTTTCTTGAATGATGCTGCTATCTTGTAAGATTTATTGTTTTGGTAAGTGAGAGTGATGAATGCTGCATGGTTGTCGGTATTGTTTTTGTCAGAGTCTTGAGGATTGTTTTTGTTTTTTATTTTTTGGAGTAGTTTTTCAATCATTGAGGGTTTGTATCCGTTTTGTTGAGCAATATATTTTATTGTGTGCAGTTCAGTGTTGTAATCTGTAGTTGTCATAGGAATATTTATTAATCTGTATAGCATGTGGTTGTAGGCTGCCAGTTTATGTTGGATAGGGTGATTTGAAGTGCTATGGATTGTGGTGTCCTTCAAATTCCGACTTTAAAATCATGAAAAACATCAACAAAAAACAGAAAGAACATAACCTAGTCATAACCACAGCTGATAAAGGGCAAATCACTGTGATAATGAAACAAAATGATCTAGACTCAAAAGTAGAGCAATTCATCTCAAAAAACAACATTATTGAACTGGAGCATGACCCCACTCTCAAATACCAGGCGCAAATAAAGAATGCCATCAACCAGACCCAACACATCATACCACATAGCCACAAAAAGTACCTCAAACACATAAATCCACAAGCCCCCAAATTAAATGCCTTACCCAAGATCCACAAACCTGATGTACCCATTCGACCCCTAATAAACCACACACAAGCCCCGGCCCATAAATTAGCAAAACATTTAGATAAAACAATAAGACAGCATATAATATTCCACGAACACACTGCTGTAAAAAACAACATAGAACTAACAAACAAACTTCAAAAAATCCAGATGCCACATAATACAACATTAGCTTCATTTGACATCTCCAATCTGTACACCAACGTACCTATACAAGAGACAATAAAATATCTAGAAGAGATGCTACAATCAAATAACACCCCACAGGACATCATCCAAGAAATAATAACTCTCACCAAACTTGTAACCTCACAAAACTATTTTGAATACAATAGTAAGGTTTATTTTCAACCCCATGGCCTCCCTATGGGATCACCCATCTCTTGCATCTTGGCAGAGATTTTCGTCCACACTATAGAACAAAAACATATTCTACACAACCAAGATCCAAAATCACACATCCAATCCAATAAAATACTCACTTGGCTCCGATATGTTGATGACATATTAGTACTATACAGAGGCAACAAAAGACAGCTTGAATCCCTACACACCCACCTCAACCGCATACACCCAAATTTGTCTTTCACATTAGAATTAGAAACCAACAATAGCATAAATTTCCTAGATATCACCATCACAAAACAGAACCAATCATTTAAAACATTCAAAATATACAGAAAGCCTACAACAACTGACACCACAATCCATAGCACTTCAAATCACCCTATCCAACATAAACTGGCAGCCTACAACCACATGCTATACAGATTAATAAATATTCCTATGACAACTACAGATTACAACACTGAACTGCACACAATAAAATATATTGCTCAACAAAACGGATACAAACCCTCAATGATTGAAAAACTACTCCAAAAAATAAAAAACAAAAACAATCCTCAAGACTCTGACAAAAGCAATACCGACAACCATGCAGCATTCATCACTCTCACTTACCAAAACAATAAATCTTACAAGATAGCAGCATCATTCAAGAAAATGAAATATAAAGTTGCATATAAAACAAACAACACCCTCAAGAAATTCTTATCCCCACACAACACCCCTCAGCAAAAGTACAATAGACCAGGAGTTTACAAATTAAATTGCAACGATTGCAGCAAATTTTACATAGGAAAAACAGCCAGAAATTTTAATATCAGATTTAAAGAGCACACAAGAGCCATCACCCATCCTGCCTCCCATTCCACCTTTGCAGAACACATTATCTCCACTGACCACACACCCCCTCAACTAAACAGTAGCCTTCAAATACTCCACTATTCACACAAAAACAGAAAATTAGATGTACTTGAACAGTTTGAAATATACAAGCACACCAAACAACAGCCACACAATATCCTAAATGACCAAATCAACTTTTCCTCCCACACCTTATTTGACAAACTAATTTAAATCCTCCTCCATTAACCGCCAAAAACACCCCTCCTCCCCCCTCCACCCCTAGCCGAACCATACACCCACCCACATAACCTTAGTTACTTCAGTTTCTGTTTGGACTTGAAAATGTGCAACACCAGCACGAAACATATGTCGTCTCATCAAAAAACGTGAGTGTTTTTTCACTTAAAAGTTACTCTAAATTCCAATAGTATTAACAAGTGAAAAAAGATGGATAATCAACAACAGATAATATCCCAAATTAAGATTCAATAGATCAAGCGACCACACAATTCAAATGATTAATAATAAATTGAAATCATGCAGTCCCTGAGTAGATTCCAGTAGAATACGAATTGGATAAGTCTGGTTAAAAATATGAGAAATTGGAAGTTAGTATGGACTTGAAGAAAATGGGGATGAAATATAAAATTGAAAATAGAATATAACAAAGTAGTTCCAAGTGTTTCGAACTTCTAGTTGTAAGCAGTAGTTGATCCTATATTCTAGGTTTTTTAATATAACTGTTCGTTGATAATGAGGTGAAGGATGACACACAAGATTACTTACTATTTCGGGATAATTCGTTCTGGAAAAAACTCCCGAGATTATTTAGAATGTATTTTTGCAATGAAATAAAATAAGTTAAATAACCGTCGTAAAATGATGACATCAAACGTAACCAATGCACCAGGACCAATGAACGAATCAGATGTAATGCAATGACGTCATTTAACAGTGGTTAAATTTAATTGGATTTTTGAGCAACTAGCCGTTAAAATATGATACCTACACAAACTTCTTATTTCAAAAGGGTTATTTAATTTGCTGACTTCAAAAGACAAATGTCTTCAAATGTTAAAAATATAAAGTTATCTGAACTTGGACGAAAATAAGTTTAAAGAATTACCAGAACCTTCTTTCAAAAACATTATAACTATGCATATTACTGAAAACAGAGTGAGTCGTTCTCCTGTTGGGAAACTGTTTTGAAACAAGCTTCACAATCAAGAGACTTCATAATTAGTGTATTATTTTTCTCGTGTTGGAAAACTGTTAGTTTCCGTAAAGATGGATTCGTTTAAGTCCATTAGCATAATCATTATTAAGCCAATGCCTTGCTCTTCGAACCGCTAATGTCATTGACTTGTGAAAACGTTGTTTCATTGAATAAAAAATGACAACTTCACGCTTTCGTTGTCAATTAACAGTTTTTGACTTCAAGTGAAATCTAACTAATCGGGATGAAATAAAAATAATTATTTATTCAAATCTAACAACTGAATAACCTAATCTGCCAATAAGTTTTCATGTGGCTAATTGATTAAGTAATTAGGTAATTGGAGGATAATATTGTTCCAGAAATTTCAAAAATTGTAATTATTAAAAAGAGACACAACTGCCAGCTTTCAAGATCAATATTCAAAATTTGAAGGTTACATATTTTCTAATTTCCCAGCTTTACATTATTGGGCTAGTAATACTATGTTTTTATCCAAAGAGTTTCATCTCTATCATCAGTTTCAAATCAATTCAAATGCTTCGTAGTTTTCCACTGAATTCGTTTGAGATCCTATCTATTGATACACTGTATACTTAACTTGTTATAATCCATTCTTTGTTTATCTTTGGGATTTAGAGTCAAGATTCAGAGTTTAGAATTCCAAGTCAATTCAAGTAATCTATGATTACGGTACATTAGTTTAAGTGTAAAATTGTCCCCAAGATAATAATTTCTAAAATAGTTTGATGCAGTAGGTACTTGAAATAAAATGCTTCTCCGCTCATTACATTTGATACTCGAGGGTAGAAGACCCTCCTCTATTTTGAAACCGTTTCACATAGGCTACTGTACATTTATTTAACTTTCTTCTTGTACTCACCAAAATTTTGATCCAGGTAGGATATTGATAACGTCTGCAAAACATAAAGAAAAAATTAAGTTTGGCTAATATTATTGTCATCAAACTCATTGCTAAGAAAGCCAAGAATTATGAAATTTGCGATTGAAAAATAAATATCAAAGTAAATTAAACAGTATAATAATTGAAATAAATGAATTTATTCGACAAAAACATTCATATGAGAACGAGATATTCATCTAAATACCTACAAGCTTCAACTACAATAAAGCCAACAATGGAGATAGATGATTTTCAAATATGATAGATCTTGTAGTTCTCCAAATGTTCTTCCAAAACGATACAGTGTAAATTTGTTCAGTTGAATCATAAGAAAATATGCTCAAATTGAATAGAGAGAAGTAAAATCAACTGGATTATTATAGTAATCAAAATACTCAAATCAAATAATTAAATAATCTTATATTCTGATACTTAGTAGTTGAATATTATTGCTGATAAATCTTATAAATTTCTTCTATTATCTTTGATGAAATTGTTGCTTTTAAATTTCAAATGACGTTGTATTTTATTTTGATTTTTGATAGATTCAATTCCTACTACAACTTGGTTGAAGAACATCTATCTGGTCTTGTCAAAAATATATATTTTGTTTTTATTCATTTATTGTGTAATGTTTTTTGATGCTGAATAGAGTATATTTCTATTGAGTGAGTATATTATTGAATATATCTCATTATAGTCATTATTCCATTAGTTGCGGTCTGTTACCACATGTACATTATGGGCCGGTAGATCTCTTGCAGATTCGTTGCAGATAGAATAAGTATAATATTTTCATTAATCATATAGAACTGTTGATTATTCACAAATTAATGAGAACTCCAAGACACGTTTAATTTATGACTTCCGAAATTTCTCACTTTAGGACCTCTAAAGATGACATTCTCATAAAGATGCATTCCTCGTGTTCCTTCTCATTACCTAGACTACCATTTCAAAAATCCTACAAGTGAGATACAAGTGCATTAATAAGTAATATCCAAATTTGTATCTGAATTGTGATAACTAGATGACTTTCAAACTTTCAAATGTTATTGCAATAATTTCCCAGCCTAGGCTATTATCTCTCATCTGCCCAGCGTATCATCTGCATAACAACACTGTTGCGTAACACGTCCCCCGACGACTATTTGATCGCTATGACAACCAATCGCTGCATAGGAAATGCAACAACTTCAATCTCTGCGGTTAATCCTGAATTATTGTTATTCTTTATGTCCAACTTATCATCACGAGCGATACAAATTCTACCGTTCTCTCTTCCGCAACAAGTATAAAATTCCCAACCTAACCTAACCAATGACAGACGACGTTCGAGTCGAGGATGCAACTGCAATTTTCTGCAATGATTTGTTTCAATCCCGATGCAAGTGCAAGTGCATTTCCCCTCTGCAGTTTTCTCAGCTCACCGTGCCTGTAATTGCACTTTATGTAATAATAGCCTCAAATACACCAAGGAAACAGCTATTTCCATCTTTCTCCGTCGCTAGGAAGCAGCTGTTCGTTTCCACTCCATCCTTCTCCAACATAATGGAACGTTTAGAATATTGCATCGGCCAGTTATGAATTAAAGCACTTTCACCTATTGAATGAAGTACGGTACTTGGTACTGCTTTTTAATAATACATATTTATTATATTATTATATCTTTAGAGAAATCGAAAGGCGCATTTACACGGTAAATGACAGATTACATAAAATATTACGTTGATGCCGATAGATCCCTCAGGTAATCGGATTTATGATGATTAATTTTCAATATTTCCTGAACAATAAACATTTTAAGGGCCTATTGTACAACATTTTTAATTAATTCGGAAATTGAAAAATATATTGAGTACCGTAGGGATTAAGTTGATTCTCCTTCAAAAGAACTGGGAGACATTAAATTTATTCAATTTCTTAACAACTATGCTCAAGAATAACTGATCTCAATCAAATCCGATACCAGATTAACAAGTTACATTGTCTTGATAATATTACTCGATAATTTCTAGAGAGAATAGAAGTAAGATTCGTCTTCTATACTTTCTGGTAATTCAATTTCATTGAATAAAAGATAGCAAACTACTGTTCAATTGTTCCTGGATTCATATTCTCCAAGCTTAAAAAAGGTATTTCAAGTTCCTTAATTTCAGTATCAAACATCACTTACATAAAAATTGGAATTATAAATCAGTAACAAGAGAATGTTCGTATAGAAAGATCACTTCTATTTAAAAATATGTATTTAATGTAGTATTATTTATAATAAAAATTATATCAACACATGGAAATATAGTTGAATATCATAATATGCATGATGGAATATTGAACAAATAGAAGAGCATAATGCATCGATTTGTCTGTCTTTCCATTAACTTATTAATGATCATAAAATCGATTTATGATCATTAAGTTGATGAGAGAAGAGACTGACAAATCAGGCTTTATACGGACTGACAAATCAGGCTTTATTAGTACGGAAAAAGCAGGGCATAACTGGGAAGAAGGGAAAGATTTATTCCTCTTGATCAATAATAAAAGCAGCAAGCACATAATTTATTTATTCCAATTTAAGAAGATAAAGATAAAGCTGGGAAAAGATGAATATTTAATGATAAATACGATGTAAATAAGACGTAAAGATTTGATGTAATAAGATGTAAGATTTATAAGATGTAAATATAAAATGTAAATCCTACATTTTAAATAAAATATTTATAATCTAATCTTGTAATTGAAATGACTGCCTTCAACCTTCAACATAGGCTATTCCGGAAAACATTTCAATGAATGGAAAACAAACGTTTATTTGGGAAAGAAATTCTAGAAAGACCTTGACAAGAATACCAATTGATAGGATTTTCAACCAATTGATAGGAAAAGTGAAAAGAAGAATAGCGAAGCAATCAGCTGGCTGATCGATGATCGAACAGTAATCTGCCATCCATCAGTTTCGCACTCTTTCGTCTTCTCTTTCTTTTCCATCTCTTTTTATCCATTCTTTTTCACCATTATCACCGCCCTATACGCTACTCTACCAGGAAGTGATTGGTGTAATACACGCTTGTCATTTCTTCTTTTGTCTTGCATCTTCTTTTATCACCTTCGTTTTGTTCGATCTAGATGGCATCGCAGCCCCCTCAGGCGATGTAATAGTAAACAGCAAGGTCATTGACCTTTCTCCGCTTGCATTTTCTCCTCTTCTATCCACTCCTCCTCTCCACTCCTCCTTTTAGTTCTTCGTTCCACAATAACGTGACGTCATTTCTTACTCTGTCCATACTTTCTTCGCATTTGCCTTTGCGTCTTCTCTTTTTATTCCATCTCTTCCATGCATGGCAGTGACTGTGCGCGCGCAATAATTCGTAACACTGTGCATGCGTCACAGCATTCAAGATTTCGCGCCTATTTGCCAGTCCACTCTTGCCAATTGTTTTCCAGAGTTGTAAAAGTTCTGTTGCAGATTGAATGAGTAGAGAGAATGATTTCCATTGTGAGATTTCATTTCTTGCAGGTGGAATAGAATAGAATATGTTTTATTTTACAATAGAAAAATGTAATAAAGAAAAACACAGTAATAAAGAAAAATATATATGAATGAATAATAAATAAACTTTACATAAATATAATAAATGAACTTTACTACAGTGTGTAGCTCTTGAAATAAAATGAGTATATATATGTCCAACGAAACTTTGAATAACATCCTTATGAAGAAAAACAATAGAATACACAAAGCTATATAATATTACACCCTAATTATCTATGATCTTATCTCATTCAATATCTTTAAGGCTAGGCGTACACCGGTTAGTCAAGACAAGACAAGACGACATTTGTCACGTTTAGACACAGTACTTCACATATTTGCTTATGAAGCAACACACACCGATTAGTCATTGCATCGGTGTGTGCTGCTTCATAAGCAGCTATGTGGATTACTGTGACTAAACGCGACTAATGTCGTCTTGTCTTGTTTTGACTAACCGGTGTACGCCTAGCCTAAGGCTATACCTCAATGAGGCAAGTGAAACAAAGTGAATAAGCATATTACTGCTACTATTTGAACGAATATGTGAATACGTTTTCTCAGGTGATAATTTGGAGACAAAAACTGTTGATGATTTAGTAATAAGAAATTCTAAAACGCAGAATAAGAATCAAATTTTAGGAGCATTGTCCGATTCCCGGAGTTTTGGACCACTGATCTGTGCCGTTACAATTGAATTGATAGCGCTTGTATGACTTGAATCGGAATGAATAGAGCTTGCTATTTCGATCTACTATCTGGTCGTGTGTTCGATGATAATTTGATCTCAGATTCCTATAATTATGCTGATAGGCATAGTGTGTATTTATAAATAATAAATTTCTACATAATCAATAATAATCAATCTTCATTACAAACTCAATATGAGGGAATAATCACAAAAAATAGGCTTAATTCTCGAATCAAATTCTAATCAAATTAAAAACTATATTTATTTTTCAAAATTGATAAATTGAAAATTCATCGATTGATTTCAATTGATAACTGTAGTCTATTCCAAAACATAACATCCAAATTTTTAAATTAACTTATCAAACTCACTCTTATTGCACATATTCAAAATCACTCTTTCCTTGACCCAAGATCAAGTTTTTATGTGAAGGATATAGTTGAACACTCCTTTACATTATACATATTTACATTTTTTATATACATACAGTATATATTTTTTCATTATACATATCATTTAAACTTAGCCCTTTCATGTAGACACATACATAGATCACAATATTATATTATCGATATCACTTTGCATCTCATCTTCATACCGTTGGTAAAGCTTTAAACAATTCATTGGATGATTACGTAAATTTCTGCTGATTTTTACTATTTAGAATCTACATGAATAAATATTTGAATAAGTATCTATATTAATAAAAGAGAGTTGGTGTCTGTACGCTCGCTTATAACTCGAGAACGGCTGAACCGATTTAGATGATTTTGGATTCGTTTGAATTTTTAAAGCACTGGTTAACATAATATCTATTAAAATATAAGAAAATCCCTTTATAATTAATAAATAGTTATTACATTAATGACATAACCTATCAAATCATAACCTATCATTTCACAGAGCTACGTTCAAACTTGCCGGCCAAGCGGCTACGGGAAGATGATCGTGTATTTGAGATCGGAAAATCTGCCCACAGATCCAAAGCTCCGGTGGCGCAGTGCATAGAGCGTCTGCTTCGTAAACAAGAGGTCCGCGGTTCAATTCCCGCTCCGATCCATTTTTTTTGTACTAGGTTTTCTACTCTAATTATTTTTTACGCTAGAATCATTTAAATTAAGAATGAGTTATCGTTCGTATCATACATGTTTTATTGTTTCAAATAATAAAATTGAAGAACGGAAAAATAAAATAAAAAATAAATTAAATTTTGTTTTTAAATTTAAAAGAAATAAATAAATGAAAAAAAAAATAGAAGAAATTAAAAAGAAATAAATAAATTTTAAAAAAATTACAAAATAGAAGAAATAATTGAAAAATAAAAAAAAATAATTGGTGGGAAGAGGGGAGTGACATTTGATGGGAAATAAGGGGTTGACATGAAGAGGGATATGAACGGGGGTCATTTGGGGGATGACATTTTTTGAGGGGTGGCATGCAGGGGGGACATTAAATTTGATGGGGGGGAAGAGTGCGATACGAAGTTCGCCGGGACAGCTTGTAATCTATAATGATAAGTGTATTTGTAATCCAATCTTATCAAGCCAACAAAAATGCGCCATAAGTATGATAGGTAAAATTCGAGGCCGAATGCTTTCGCCAAATTTCACTTTCACATCTTTTCACGTACATTTCGTTCTGTGTTGCATCCACCACGTTCCATCTGTCCAGCAGCAGCAGCAGCAAAAGCAGCAGACAGAGCCGCACTGTCCGCTGCGGTCAACGCTCCCGCTGCAGCCAAGACGACGATGATGATGCCTCCAATGCTACAACAGCAGCAGCAGCAGCAATTGGGCATTCAGCGATTCGACAATGGAACAACTACTTTTTCTTTCATTCACCACTCAACGATTCTGCAGTTTTTCACTGTCAAGGTTCCTCAATTCCTTGACGACTGAGAGAAAACATTTGTTTTCAAACCGCGAGTGAAGAGAGACTAGAACCGCACGAATATTGACCATTAACAATCGTTGATTGACTTGATAAGATTAGAGTGGAAAATGTTGATTGATTGAATAAAGTGAACATTGGGAACGTATCTGTTTCCAAACTTATAGATGTTATGGAAGCTGCGAATGTTGAGAGAAGAAAAAAATTGAAAGAGGTCGGGAAGCGGAGAAGTAAAGAGTTTGATAACTAAAATAGTCTTATCAGAAATGAGAAACTCGCAGAATAGATGGCGTTGTATGAGTTGATCAACAGTTGTATGAAATTAAGTAGAGTGTTGTTCTAGAAAATTTTAAATTTTTACTTAAGTTATTAGGAGTATAGTCCATTAGCTGGAATCGATTGAAGATCCCTCGCCTGAACCCCTCAACCTCAATGAGTTTTTCAGATTGATGGTTTTGCCTCACAAGAAGGAAATTTGGAAGGTTATCAGGAAAGAAATGTGATTGATAAATGAGCTGAATGAGTAAGTGCTTGAAACCATCAACTGAACATGATAAAAACATAGCTAGAATTAGAAATGAAGATTACTGAAATGCAAAAATGTCACATGCAGAGATAAATAACGAGCGAGGAGAATCTATTATTGACTAAGATAAATAAATATTACACCATGGAAATTTATAGATGTTTCAAACCAATAGATGGCAGGGAATGATTAATCGATTAATGAATCAGTCATTTAAAAATAAAGGAATGTCTTAGTAATGGAAATTTAATGGAAATATAAATTGTAATTTACCTAATGAATGTCATGTGTAAAAATGTTGAGGACTTCAATATTTCGAAATGAATTCTTTGGTAAATTACTTTGATTTGATAAATTGAGCATAAGTAAATGAAATTGAAACAAAATGGTCAATAATATTACAAAAGGAAAATTAAAATTATTTAGTAGAGAATTTGAATATAAATAAATAGAAACGGAATAGTCAATCAGATTAAAAAATGAGTAGTGGCGAAGCGTGGTATACTTATTTCCTATAGGAAATCACTACAATAGAATCCGGCGATGACCAAATAAGTATAGGCTACCACGCTCCGCCACGGAAAATGAGAAATTAGAATTATTTAGAGGATGATTTCAGCATAAGTAAATTTAATTGTTTCTTTCCGTGTCTTGGTGTAACCACTTGTTTTAAAACATAACATGAAATTATATAAAAACAACAATGATAATAGCAATAGAAATAAATTTAATGAAACAAAATGATCAATCAGATTACCAAATAGACAATAGAGAAGTTATCATAAAATGACAAGCTTCCTGCTTCCTAGAAATGTGGAATATGATTCAACTGGAATAGAACAAGAATAAAATCGATGAAGCCTTTGAATACTGGGAACCAATTCTAAATACAGTAGTTGAAAGCCAGGAAACGTGGTAAAATGGTGCGAGTGAGCGCAAAGGGCAAGGCAAAATAGTCCTGTGTGACCCAGTTGGGCTCGGTACGGAGATGAGATGCACTCGGTGACAGTGGAGGTGATAAGGAAATGATGCCAAATTCCTAGCAAGTTAGATAGTTGGCCCCTTGCAGTGGCATAGGCAGCGGTTGATGCCCGATCAATCGACACACGAAGGTCGAGAACAGATTTACACGCATCTAGATACTACTAGATCTCTTCACTTGCTTCAGCTTCACTGCCTATCTTGCTATCCAAAATTACAATATGGTCTTGAGGAATATATTCATATTCATTTATTTGATGAAAAATACAATATAAAGGAAAGAAGAACACGCGTTAGCTGAAAACTTCTTCAATTCCAAATTCAACTAAAAAAATGTCCAAAGTTGGGTTATGTCCAAAATCTCCTGATCACATACACTCCAAAAAGGTAACCACAACAAGATTATCAATTTGAAACCGGAATGGTTGATTGACACGCCAAATATACAATTAAAAATAAAAGAAATTCACAAATATTAAACATTTTAATTCAAAATAATTTCCAAGATGACTATCAATATGTTCATCATTGATAAAATTGAGTGAGATATTGTAATATATTATTGATGTTTCTATCTCGCTCTGTAAAGAGCAAGAATCGAATGAAAAAACTCCTATAGAATTTGAAAATTTATTTATTTATTTCTCTATTCGGCATTATATGGTGGATATGCTCAAGCTGGATAATACATCATTTTCAAGCTTCAACATGTCTACCAGAATAACGAATTGATAAATACAAATTCGAATTCGAATACCTACATTTGATTATGTACATTTTTGCTGTAATGTATTTTTATGAAGAAATAAAAAATTTCAATTTCAATTCTATCCTTCTCGATCTTAAACGTGCCTAATGGTAACATATATGTTTTCCATGTCATTAAAATAGAACCGAAGGCAAAAATATGGATCCTGAGAATGGGAAATTTTTAAAATTCCCCAAAAACCATTTTCATGAAATAGAATTGTCTTTCATGGAGTATAACATTGATTGACATGACTGATGGTAGTGACAGTTTTACAATTGATATTTGATAGATACTTCTTCCTGTACAATATTTCAACGTCAAATTCTGTATGGATATTTTTCAAAAAGTTCCATTAACTTTTTCAACAAATATAAGTTATTCAAAAAAATATTGTTATTATCCAAATATAATTCAAAACTCCATGAAATCTACAGAATGTGATATAAAGAGGTCGTTAAATAGAAGTCTTCAAAATTCTGTCAATTAAACACCAAACTGGATTTTGTCCAATGCGAGAATACCCAATGAGAAGACTCATTTTTCAAGGATATAGCTTGATTATTGATTTTTATGAATAAACCAGTAATTTTACGAAATATATCATCCAAATTATTAAATTCTGTTCTGAAGATTCAGAAGTTTCATTTTCAATTCAAATAAAGAATTCTAAAACTTATCAAATCCTCACAAATCAGGATTAGAAGTAATCCGAAAACAGACAAAAAATACATTTGAAGAATTAGTATTATTTGATTGATAAAAAAGTATTTGAGAAGTATTTTCAGAGAGTTACTGGATACTCAATATTTTTCCCAGAGTGATTTTTCCCACTGAGCACCAGGCTTGTGCCTAGGTGATGGAAAGGGTGTTATTGATGCATGAATTTAACTATGCTTTATGGGCAGCCAGGACCGATAGTACGACAGCTAAACGCTACCCTGAAGACTCTCGTGCACAGGGTATCTCCATGCAAGAATTTAATTTTTCGTATAATAAGTGGCTGTTATGTTATGTTGAATTTGTTTTAATTATATTACATTCAAATTTTACTTTCACATGAATATTGTACTTTTATTTGTTTGCATAATATTTCACAAAATAAAGCTATTCAATAAAATTCAATTCACGAAATTCAATATTTTAATAAACAAAGAAAATTTAATGTCTCCCGAACACAGCATTAAAAAAATAATGAAAATTATTTATAATAATAATAACAACTGTTATTAGCAAGAATAATTTATATAAAAAATATATTCAAATTTTAATTTTTTGCATCTATTCAAGTTAAAAACTATAAACTTCACAAGTATCATGACAAAACTACATAATGAACAACACAAAGTTGACTTTTGTCAGGAACCTATTAGGGTAGTGCCAATCGGAAAAATTCGCCAATAAAAGTGCGGGACATTGTAGAAAATTCACTTTGAAGCACACAATAGGGTAGCTAACATGATGAATGGTGTAAAACGTTGTAAGGAAAATGCTGCCGAGAGGCCAATGACCTGACGCTTGCCGCTCTATTCTGACGTACAGAGTGATGGAAAGGGATGGACGCGAACAGGCAGCAAGCAAGAAATTCGATAACGACGAAGAAAAGTGACGTGTGAACTGAGAACTGATTTTTGGCGAGAGGGATGAACAGTAAGAAAAGAGGGAAAGAGGAAAGAGGCAGGAAAAAAGGGCAGAGTGAATCCAAGCATCGCCGCTATTGCCGAAATAAATTGAGTTTGCACAGGTTTTTCATCTGAATAGTAAAACGTTGAGCAAAAAAAGGTTAGTCCACTCCACCAATTTATTTTGATAATCAAAATAAAAGACAAAAAAGGTGATAATTTATGATTAACCATAAAGCTCGTCAAAACAAAATTACGTGAAATGTTATTTATGATTGACCAAAAATAATGATTGGGGTAAGTAATTAATGCTCGTGAATGAGAAATGTTAAGTTATTAGAAATCAAAGACCTAATCAAAGATTTAACTGAACTAGAATATTACGACAATCATGATTTACTCATACCACAGACTAGGTGTAACTAGTCTATAGTTCGAATAAAACTAGTTGTCCCTTGGCCTGATGCTCAAGAACCACTCACTAGAAACGTTTTTGTCAGAAAGTCCGATGTCCGAACAGCTGACCATTTGATTCAGTGTTTTGATTCAATCGGACTTTCTGACAAAAACGTTTCTAGTGACTGGTTCTTGAGCACCAGGCCAAGGGACAACTAGTTTTACTCGAACTATAACTATTTATAACTTTCAGGCCTGCCCAACCTACTGCCCGTCGAATGTTGCCGAAAAGACAAAACACTAACAAAACTGAAACGTAAAACATTAATATGGTATTCCAGCTTAAACCAAAAGGAAAATTTACATTACAGGAAGCATTAAAATGTGTTTTAAGAGGGTAAAAATTACAAAATGTCCGGGGGGAGAGCCCCCAACTTTCCTTACCACCACCCCCACCGGCCCGCCTTCTCTTTGAATGTTTATAATGTGGCCCTTGATTGATAAAGGTTGGCCATCCCTGTCCTATGTTATGCTATTTATACTATATATTTTAAAGGTGATGTAACTATTTATATCTAGTTTGTCCTAATAGTGAATTTGGAAGTGCATTATAGAATCAAAGTTAATATAAAATTTTACATGTTATAATATACATTATTTTCATATTTATTTAAGTAGTATTGTCGCTGATAGAATATCAAAACAAACAAACGAATAACAGACAGTACTCATTCAAAGTCAATAAACTGATAATGAGGAAGCTCTGTACTAGACCTACTTACATATTAATTATACCAGAATAATGAATTTTTCCTGGAATAAATACAGTTTCAATAGGTAGATCGAGATTCGATATTCATCTAAAAAGCTGATTCTTGAATGAATTGGTAAGAAATTCTACAAATAACTTGAATTGGTATTATAACAAAATTATTTCAGCCAGTCATGCGAAAAAGTAATCTTTGTTTAAAAAGACTCAAGACGTTTTTAAACAAATTCATGGTAGTAAATTTCAACTATCGAATCATCTAATCAATGTATTAGATGTATTGAGTATTATCACAGAAAATCAAGAGGTATTACGAGAATCACTCGTACATGTATCCTACTGCAGCATTAGCATTAGGCTATCTGTTGTATAATTTGAAAGATTGATAGATCCGACGCTCAACTTCATTATTATCCCTTTTTATTCAGTGTATTGAATAAGAAGTAGAAAAACTTGAAATGGATAAACAAGGATTGTGTGATTGACAGTTCGTTATGGGGGTCGTTTCAGATAGACCGTCGAAAAGCCTTGATGAATCAGTGAACAGTGAATGACATTACTTGATTCAGTGACAACGAATGATTCATTCGGTCGACCTTAAAGTGTATTTAATTAAAATTAACTAACGACGCTTTTAATTTGTTTACGCTTTGACAGTGAAATCAATTTCATTCTATAATTGGATAGGTGTACCATGATATGGAATATGAACTGTAAACGATCAAATAATGGATTTTACAATCACTTGAATGATTTGAAAGTAATTAATAGTGTTGATAAGTGAGTTAGTGGTATTTCAAGGCATTTGAGCAAACAATCAAGGAAAGAGTTGAAAATATCCGATCATTATTATTATAGTACTATATCAAGGATTATGATCCATATTCGTTGGAGTCATAATTCACGGACTATGATCCGCATTCCTTGGATTCATAATACCATAGATAAAAGATTAGAATCTCCTATCTCTTCTCTATGATAAAACCTACCGGTAATTCATAAAAACTTATTCATCATTTCCTAATTCGTGGACTGGAAGTATTTAATGAATTATACAGTACTCCATTCCTGTTGAAGGAATGATGTATTTCAGATGAGATAAGTGAGTAGTTCTACTGCTTGTTAAATTAGCAAGTAAAATTTAATGTAATGAAAAATAATGAAGTGTCTAATATAATGTCATAACAGGAAAACTCATAGTAATCCCATGCAAGTGATTTCTTGTAATATGTGAGAGGACTGAGAACCTGAACAACAATTATATAAAAATATTAGAGATAGTTTGGAATTGTATTGGAAGATGACAATAATAGCCAGAGACACAAACATTTTCGCTTTTGTCCACCAAAACTTTAGGTGTTTTATGTAATATATTTTTTAAATTTTCCATCATTACCAAATCAGTGTATTTGTGAAAATACCTTTTCCTAAAATTGCATTATAAAACTAAACTCCGATTCACAATGAAACAAGATGGAATTCAGAAGCTCATGCTTCCTTCAACTTACTGTCAAGTTTTCCAGTGTATTTATCACGGAAGCCTTGCAAATTTCATACAATAGAATCTAATTCTAAAATGGTAACATACATTGTTTCTTGTTTTTAAGTTTCACCAGAAGCAATAAATATCGAGCCCTTCGGCCAGATAGGCATCAGTTGCCGAATGTTCTTGGTAGGGTAGGGACCACACAGACCGTGAACACTCATTCGTTATCAATGGTTGAATCTCAACCACAACACAACTGGAAGTATTTCACCAGACCGAATGAAGATTTGACCTGTGCCATGCTTAGAAGACCGGTTCCAGTTACAAGGAAGAAGAGAAGTGCACGGGGAAGAAGATGCAATAGTGTTTTCAAAGAGAGGAATTCCGTAGTGAAACACGCGTTTGTAATCAAATTATGTTGCCAGAAACATTGTAAATCATATCTCTATCAAAATGTTTTGGCACCTGCCAATTCTTGTGCAAAAGTAGAATCCACTTCATCATTTGGTTGCAAGAAAATGGAATTTTTCAATATTAGAATTTTATTTTGCTGCCCAATCTCTTAGCTTGTGCGTAGATAATGGGAAGTATGATGATTAAAAGATGAATATTGTAAGATTATATCTCTTTCTTAATCTATTAGTTCATATTAGGAAAAAAAATTTTCAGCACATTATGGGAAGAAGTCCACGCAAATGAAAACAAACTGTAAGAAGTTCTACTACTCTTGACAATTCAACAATCACTTTACTTCACAAAAATCAAACTCAAATACATTGAATAAATAAATTGAATGCGATTTTGATATGCTTAACTAAATAATCATTAAAAATTATAGATTTTGTTTATTTTTATTTTTCTTATCACAATATATTATAAATTTCAAAATTTTATTGAAAATTGAGTACTTTAAATTCTATACCTTCTCAATCAATGCTCAACAAAGTAATATGAAATATGAAATTAATAAATATATCATCAAGACAAATGCCAAAAAAGCTGAAACTAACATCAAACACTAACGGAATAGGGAGTGGCCATGTTGTTGTAGTAAAACACGTCTGCAAATTCAACGAGCCGTCTGATTGGCCAACAGGTTGAACAGAAGCCATTTTATGATTTCAACCAATCAGGAGCTCGCTTTACGAAAACGTCACATGACACGTTACAGCCCATCTGACGTTTATGAGCTGCTACTTTTTGATTGGTCGAAGTCGTGAAATGGCGTCTCTTCAGCTAATTGCTGGCCAATCTGACGGCTATTTGAATTTTTGTAGGCGTCTACGTCATTAGCATTGCCACTTCCATTTTTTAGTGCTTGGTATTAGTTTCAGCTTTCTCCGCAATCGTCACGAATTTGAATTACGCATTCTAATTCACAATCCTGATTATTATAATCAAACCTCAAAATCCGAGTTTAGCATAAATGATATACAAATTCATACCTCCATGATGAGTTGAGGAGAAGAGCTATTTTACTTTTACAAAAGTTAGAGGCGTCGTCATTTTATGATCCTATAAGGGTTGTTTTTGCCTACTTCTATGAAAAAAAAACCTGGATTCGGGGTAGCAAAGTAAGTATCCTGACTTAGATTGATTTCAAAAAATTCATATATTCAATACAAGTACATTTAAATTGTGTACGTTGTGTTTAAAAGTTGCAAGTTATTGTATTGTTTTGTTTTTCTGCAATAAATTTATATTTCTATTTGACATACATTCCATGTAGCATGTATTGTTAGCAAAAATTTATATTATTGTTTTATTGATTCTCGTATTATCAGGACCAATACTATCTGGATGATTCAACTAGGCTTAATTCAATTATAACATCGGCAATCTCAATTTCCATCCCTAGTTGTTAGGTACTAGATTTGTGAGTTTCATGAATTGATTTCAAGAACTCAACAAGTAAACCACTACTTAGATCTCCTTCCAAAAAACCAAGACTGGGTCAAACCCCCACATGGATCATCAAACGCAAAGAAATGTTAGCTGCAGATTAAATTAGTATTAGTAATTTATGCTAATAAATTAGGAAGGATGGATGAGACAAGTGACCTGTATACAAAAATAGCCGACACAATTTGCACATTCAACCAAAGCAGAAGCAAGTTCACCAACTAAACACACACTGGATGTGACGTTTATTGCGTCCTTTGAGTCACATATATCTCAATTAGAAAAAACGATTTACGAAAATAGAATAGAATAATCTGCAAGTTTTAAATCTTCTCTCTTATAAATTGTTCGGTAACTGTCATTGTTTGAGAGGATGATAGTAATCAAACTTACATGATTAAATAATTTAGAGTAGATTGACTGCATTGAGTGACATTGGTTTAGCAGGGTTCTCATCAGTAGAATTATCATTAATGGTAGAGTTGGTCATTAATTATCATTCATCATTTATTAGTGGTAGATTTACTGGACAAGTACTAACTATCTTGTCAATACCCTAGACTAAATGAAAACATGAAAGAGTAGAGTTCACATAAGCTTAGCACCATGGTGAAGTTACCACTGTTTAGTATGCCAGCAACTCTACCTCTAATTATACAAATCAAAATCCAGCTTAGTAAATCTTATATATGAAAAGAATTTTGTGTCCGACTTTGGAAAGTTTGTGGAGAAGATAGAGTGGACCGATTTTGATGCGGTTTGATCCAAAATATGGATAAAAATCGAAGTTTTGCAGGCTCTATTTGTTTTTCAAAAATAATCATTTTAAATAGGAAAACTTTGATAAAAACCTCAACCAGTTTCCTGTGGCACTATCTGTTGGCATAAAATGTACAAAATTATTAACTGAATTGAGTTGAGTTTGTTAAATTCTCCATAGCTAGAGCTAAGAAACTATAAAATCAAAACAGACAAATCCACATTTTCAAAACTAAAACCTGAACGAACGTGAAATTTTAGATGAGGGAAGAAATTATATGATCGTATACTTCATCAAACATACATTAGAATAAATCACTTACGCTGGGTTGCAATAATTTCAAAGAGGAAAGTGGCAGATAAACTCTGTCTCAGCAAGCCATTTTTTAGACCTGATCCAAACTAGATCTAACTAAATCCGATCTCAGCAACCACCCCTAAGTAATATCAGTGGTCACTCGGTGAGAGCGGTTGCTAAGTAATCATGTGGTTAAGAAACAAACATTCAAGACCGCTCTCGGATGGGTGACCGGTACAAATAATTGTGCAATTTGGCGAGGTGGAACCTACCCGTAAGGGTCTCCCCACCGATAAAAAGCCATACGATAAAAAAAAAACCCTGATCATTTTAAAAACTTCATGTGAGCAGCGCCTTGCGCTGCACGGGGTGAACTCGTTGATATTTTTAATAAATTATTTCAACTCCAGGAGAATAAAAATAAGACAACCCCATCAGACATGAGAAGGTTGTAGGTAAGTCCTAATTCGTCAAGTATGCTTAAATAATTTTTCTGTCGTAGAAAGTAAGGGTACTATCAACTCTATCACATCCACTTAGGTAGGACACAAGGACAAGGCATCATAAAAAAATAGCCTATCTACCCAGCTACATAATGTTGCCATCTATTAAAGCTTCTGATGTCAAGAAACGCTTGCCTACACCATTCATCTAATCTAGTGGACATGCCAAGTTTTTCTAGCCAACACTGCTGGATAAAATAGGCTACAAAAGATGGCAAAAGAATGTCCACAAGGAGTGCCACTCGAATAGACCAACCAATTTTTGGCTTTCGCCTCTCATACTCGAAAGGATGACTCGCTTATCCCAAAATAACTTTGCATCTACAGGTATAACCCTAGAAATTATTTTTGAAGGAGTCATCCAATAGATGCCAATAGTGGATGAATCTTTAGTAAATCAAAACATTTTTATAGTAAACCACCGCTGAGAAACAAGAATATTTCTAGAGTTAAATTCAAAAACACTAATTAGTGCTGGCTAGATTTGAATTTGAAAACCTTCTTGATCATTTATCCTATTTTTATAGAATAAGTTTACATCTTGTTATCTGCACAATCCAGAGTAAGAGGAAAAATGAATGAAACACAAATTCAAGCTCGTAGATTGCAGAAGAAGAATAACGTTGAGCTCCAGCAGAGATCCATCTCGTATTTGCTTAGTCTATGTCTATGGTTGCAGTGAATGAATAATTTAGAAGATTGGTCTGGAAAACTCTACTTGCACACGTTCTTCAATGGAAATTAGGAGAAAAATTACCTACATCAATTAATATTAATGAAAAATGGTAGAATTATTATTGGTGCTGTGAAACATTTGAACTGTAGGTTTAGAAAAATGTTGAAAGGAAACTAGAAAAAGATGGTTTGAGCGTTTCTCCCAAATACACCCGAGATCGATGCTTTTCAACGTTATTTTTGTTTTATAGCAGTTTCGTGAACTACTTAGCCAAATAATGTTGCATTTTAGTACACACTTTCAGTTAATTACTTGGGAGAGTAGGATATAGAATAGGATCTATTTAGAATACTCGAATTAGAATAGACTCAAGATTGAATGGAAGAGGGGTTGAAATTTTATCCATAACTACGCGTGAACTTGACTTCTCTATGAGTTTCTTCATTGATTTTTTGGAGCCTTTTGATTGGGCGGTTCAGCGTAGTCAGAAGTGAATTTTGGCGGAACATTATGAAAGCGAGTGATGGGCCCTGGTAAAACTCGATAAAAAAAAATTGGGGGAAATTTTTGAAAATTCATTTACAAAAAGCATTTAATTGTCTTGTGGAGAAGAACGTCTTAAAAAATATGTCATAAATTTTTACAATTTCATTTGGAAAATACCAAATCTTCAATTGGAAGGATATTGTGATGCGAAAAAACTTTTTTACAGTTTTGTTCAGAACCTGGACCATGTATGAAAGGTGCAGAGTACTTTCTTTTCATGTCATTCATTCTACCATATGAAATAAGTAGGCTATAATTATGTATGTTGTAAGTACTGTAATTCATTGATTATTCAACGAGATATTTCTTATCAACAGATAAATCCACTTCACCAACAAAACAATTAAAATGTAATTGTAAACTCAATTGCATATCATTAAGATATTATTCAACAATATGACACAAATTATGATACTGTATATAAAAATCAACATCTTGCCGGCAGCAGCTTGCATGTTGGGACTTATCGAAGTTTGGTTTTCGATTTCTTTAATTTCCACGAGAAATTAGATGTTCAAGCAACGAGCACAGTCATTAACTCATTTTTCAATTGTTTGGTTGTTGTTTCCAAGTACAAGCCGTAATGAAAAAGAATGAACAAGAGGAAAACATGCGAAAGAAAACACGAAAATATCGGCTTGATAAAACACGAAGAAAATGAGCTGATACAGTGGCGGATCCAGAGGGGGGGCGAAGGGGCGGTCGCCCCCCCCCTCAGGCTCAGAGGTTTATAAATACTGTAAAAAAATAGTGTAGTATTTACTTTGCATCTTGTTAAACATGTTTTTCAACTATTTCTTTATCATCAATCTAATAATACAACGTAAAACCAATCCAATAATAAACGCAAATCCTGCTTCGCTCAATAAAATTCACTTTAGAGGGGGATCCACAACTAAGTTCGCCCCCGCCCCCCGTATTCTAAAGCTGGATCCGCCACTGTGAGATGTTGCCTAGTTGCAGCCAGAGAGTATAGAAGAATTCTATATTCTCTATATTCTTTTTAGAATAATTCTATTCTCTCTTGTTGCAGCAGTGAGCACCAAAAGCATAAAAAATGATGAGCAATATCATGAGCTCATGAAATTATTCAAGATTTTCAGATTACAAAATCTGATTAAGAAAATTGTCTTCTATATTTGATTGATTTTTTTTAAAGATTTGTATTTGTATAGTAATAGATTTATTACATTCCATCAGATAATCATAATAATTTCATTCGATCTTTCAATCTGATTCCTTCACTTATAAGGTTGGTAACTTACCGCGAAATATGCGATCATGATTTGAATTTGGTCTAATTAATGTGCTCTTAAAAACTTCTAAAACTCAATAATTTGGCTGAATTATTCTAACATCAAACTGACATCTTACTCTGCATTTCATTTGTGAAATACTGTACTTATAATACTTGTGGAATAATTATTGATAATGTTATTTGTATGTGGAAGGAAACAAAATAACATGGAATTTAGAAGTCTTCGATGGATGAGTAGTGAGTTGCGTGAACAATACATATATGATCTTGTGATGTTATAGAGATAATACTTCCTTGCATGTTAAACTTGCAACAATAGTTATAGTGTTTCACTTTCTTCAACAATTATAACTTTTCAATGAAAGCACAGTTTAATTTGTGCCAGAAAGTAATTAAAGAAAGTAATAGTTCTTATTATCTCGTGATAGCAGTAGCGATTTTATTACATAACAGATTACAGATTTCAAGATAACAGACATCTCAAAAGTGTTATCACACACGTTCTGTCAGAGTATTTGCAGAAATTTTCAAATAAGTGCTAAAGTTCAGGGATTTGAAATAATTGATTCGAAATTTCATTGAAATATCAAATACCCACTGTCAAGACACTTTGGTTGTGATGAGTTACCGCATCTAAATATAGTATAGTAATTTTCTCAGTTTTATCATAATGCAATTCTCCAGACTCAGATTGCAAAACTGAAAAAGTTGCGGTATTGAATGCAATTGTATAGTAAACTGAAAAAGTTAAAATTTACAATCTTGTATGCAATAGTAATCATAAGTAAGATCATTACTTGATTTTGGTGATAAGCAATGATAAAAACATGCTTTAACATCAGAAAACATGCTATTGTAATACATCGCAGAAATAATAGACCCATTTTCATCAAAGTTAGTGCTGATGTCTATTCACACAAAGCCAGATAAATGGCAACCAGCATGATGACTTAATTATCATGTTTTTCTATTACAATCTTATTTGGGATTATAATCAAAATCGTAGTCCCGGTCACCCTTAAACCCTTTAAAGCTATCACTAAAATCATACAATTTAAAATAAAAAAGTGAAAAAGATAAAATGAAAAAGTTAAGATGCAGACAGTACAACCATAGATAAGAGATTAGAATATCCTATCTCTTATCTATGGTACAACCCTGTCACCCGTAAAATGGTAAACTTGATTCACCAGTGATAACTTCCAAGGTCATTCACCTTCTCACTAATGTCAATGAAATGCTATTCATAGAGACATCACGGGCACAGTGATAACAATTTATCGAAGAAGACAGATTTTACAAAACAGAATAATTGCGACATGTCATATAAATAAAAAATATATTAACTACAAAATAGAAGAATACTTATTAGCAATATATTACTTACTATCGATGTTCTGAATCAATTTATCCACAAACGTGTAAATAGGAACCAATGAACATGACACGCACTTTTGTCACTGCTTTAACATCGATAGAAAGGCATTAAAACAATAACATTTCACTCACTGTCACTGTCAAGGTACATGTTACAAAATATTACGGAGGATCCACGTTTCTAAACCTCTAATTTTGCCAGTTAATCACGTTTCACATCAACGACGGTTAAAGTTCGATTTGATTGATTGCGATTCGGCGTTGGTTTTCACAGTAGAGGACTTTGGGAGAAAGAACACGAATGATAAGAGAAGCGTAAGGTCAATGACCCCGCTCGCGCGCCGCGGCAGAGAGACGGCGAAACTTAGCTTAGGCCGTGGGTAAATCACTTGGGGCTTTCGCAGCGGATGGCAACACGGAACACACTGAGTTCGCCGCTTCTAGAACGCAATCGCCGGCGAGCCGAACTTACCCGAACTTAGCCGAACTGACCCGAACGAGCGCGAGTTCATTCATTGCAATAAAAGGGGAATGGCCCTTCACAAAACAACGCAACTCACTCGCTCTTCCTAGTTTCTCAGCTAAAAGTTCTCCATCTGTTTGGGACACACAGCACTCTTCTAGCTGAAAAAGTTGGCTCTCCGCAATAATCAACGTAATTACTTCATGTTTGTTGTTGGACGAGACAAATTGATTGTGAATAACAGAAACTTATATAAATGAGAAAACATTTAGTTAACAAAAAAGTTGCTCATCCTTATGAAATCCATTAAATGATCATAATTATGAAGCCTTCTCTGATAAAAATGTCAATGTAGTATATCAACCTTTCATCCTTCTCGTGTTGAAGATTAAATCCATTCAATGATCACGAAGCATCTAATGAAGGCAAAAGGCAAAATGAGAGAAATTGTTGGCTCTTTCTTAAAGCTTAGAAGAAGAATAATTATTGCAAGTTACAGATACAAAATTAATAGAAAAGCTGAGAGATAATGTTGAAATTAATGTAAAACATTTATACAAATACGGTAGGAGATTTGAGGAGAATCAATTGAAAATTACAATAATCAATATTGTATGATCCAGCTAGAACTCATCAAGGAGCTTATAAAATAATTTATCCTATAAGGTTAGAAATTATAGATAGGCCTACTGCTCAATACTGTATCACAAATAGGTGTCTCCTGTGAATCATATAGGATCTGTCACTCTTCTCTCTGTGACGATTTCTCATCATACCTCCATGTAGAAAATCAATAATAGCAGTGACATCCTTCCTATCCACATATTAGTCTTCTCTCCAGCTCAAAACTCCAGAGAGGTCAAAAACATCAAAATCCAAATTCGAATCCAAAAACTGCAAAATCTTGCATTATAATAATCAACAATTTTTACGTATTAAGCTCATATTAGATTAAGCGTATTAAACTCTTACGTATTGACAAGATTAGTGATTAGTACAATCACCTTCACCAACTACAATAAAAAGGGCTGGATTGATTTGCAAAGATGATCAATAATCATAGTAGTATTTTTGGGAGAATTCCACTCAATATGTTGTACAGTTCTTGTAATTGAGGGAAGATTCATATAAATTTGGAATAACTATCCCTTTAAAGCTAATAAATTACATCAGAGTAGATTGATATGTACTCAACTACTTTCCAAATGACCGAAACAGTTGAGAAACATAAGGAATTCTCACATATTTCATGAAGTTCTCCCTCTTGTCATCATACTTCTGCTGCATCATATACTGACGTAGTATGTGATATTATGACAAACTCGCAATATGACATGAGACTCAGTCAACATGACACATCAGTCAAATAGACGTGATGTGACGCGACATGAGACACTCTCACTCGCTATTGGATTAAACACTATTTACTCAAGAATCAAGATCTAGAGGCAAAAGGTATCAAAATACCACCCACACATATCCAAACATCAAGAATCATTAGTAGTTCAATTTAGCAGCGAGAGAAGTTGGAAAACTATTCGAGCATAGCCTTCAGCTAGTGTTAGTGTGCTGCACTCCGCCCACACTGCGGGCTAATCTTGGATTATTCGGGCTGGACGCGTTTAGTGGCTGAGCCTTATCGATTCATGCCAGCAATGATTGCAATTTCAATCAACTGATCGGTGCGGGTGCGCCAGCAATCATCTCATGGCTTATTGCTTCTAGTACAAAAACTATTCTAACTGGAAAAAAACATATCAGGAACATGGAATTCATCAATGTCTCTATTGACACTTACTATAGAGTCACATGAACATTACAATCATGATATTTACTTGACTTGAGTTGATTAAAATTTGAAAATAACTAGAAACCATACATATATCTTCTCATTTGTGTTACTTAATTGAGGTAGCTTATTTAATGTTACCTCAATTCAACTTCACGAACACGGTCAATAATAAGGAACATGAAACTCACAGCTTGAAGTTGTATTCCCAATAAAGTACAGCATAACTCAATAATATATCAATACATGATCATTGTTGACTCAGTTTGTGTATTTCATCAGTTATTATTTAAAAAATCACTTTTAGTTTCAGATAGGCCTTACCAGGTTTTGGAGTAACAAATAATGAAAAATTAGGCATGGAATCCACCACGGAGCATCGTGATAAAAACACTGTCTGTTCAAATCAAAGAAAATCGTTCAAACAATAATAATGATACTGAAACGGAAAAGTTCTTTTAAATCGATACCTTCTATAGTAAAATGATATAACCATGCCGTTAGTGGGCTCATTTAACGTGAACAGTGGGTCATTAACGTTTCCCTATGAAGAAAAAGTATTTTAGTTTCTAGTTGGGAAGGTGGAAACATTTCTAGTTCTACGCCCAAGATATTTATCATTCAGATAAAGAAATTCACAATAATGTTCAAGTGGATCAAAGGAATTCGTATCCATTACTGAAGATCGCCGACCTTTCTCCTGAAAAACACTTCGATGCTCACCATGAAAATTTATCCACTTTTGAAAATTTCCTCACTTTTGAAAACGCTTCAACAAAAAGTGCAAGATGTTTGAACAAGTTATGCAAATTCACTTTTTCAATATTAGGGCAATCACAATCACCTACATTATCAGACAAAGTATGAGTACGTTGTAATACGTTAAAGTTTTTTGAAGTTTATTAAATAATTTCATGCAATTCAATAAATAATTGAATTAAATTATGTAATAGTTCATGACTAGTTACTTTCCAGCAGTATCTAGTTACCGAAGTTCCTCTTCAAGTTAACTAAGCCATGATTGGGCGAATTCAGTAGCTTTATGAGGATAGTTTTATAAGGAAATGTGAACCAATACCTACCTTAAAACGTCATTTAAAAGTAATAGATGTGTACATTATTTAACTCAACTAGTAATAAATCTGTGGATGCTCGACAAACTGCTTCTATTTCAAAGTTTAGGTCTACTGTGATTATGGAACTTTTACTTTACATAAAATGTTACGTGAATTGAAAGTGGATTGCTGGAATGATAAAATGCTATGGAGTGACATTCATGTTCAAGAAATGACTATTGTTCTTTATAATGTCTGTTACATGAAATAATTTATTAAGCTATTCATGCATTTTAGCATTCTTTAGAATGTACAAGCTGTAAAGTTTTAATCTTCAATCATAAACTGTCCATTGTCCAATAAGCCTCACTCAAGTCTGACGCTGATCTATGTATCATGCTTGGTAAAAAAAATAAATTGCTAAATTATTTTAAAAAGTTAATTCACATAAGATTTTTCAAGTTCTCACAAAATGTCTGTACTGTATTGTATTTGATTTTGGCCTCTTCCAACAAATTGCTTACCAAAAAAATTATGGATATCAAACCATTTCAGTATTGAATATGTAATACATTTGTCAATGAAATTTTTGATAATCATTTCACCACACTCGTGATTTGCATCAATCATTCATCTATTACGAGACAAACAACTTTTGATAAAAAAAAGCCTAGATACCCGCATGAACGTAAATTTTTAAGAGCAGTCTTCACCTCCATTACAAAAATCCAGCCACTGATTTATAACATTTCTTTGAGATAAATTATTTTAATGAAAATTAAAAATTTCTCAATGATTGTTTACTCCTCTTTTATGTTGGTTTCATTTGCAACAACTCAAAAAAATAAATTATTCACAAGCTCCCATTTATTATTTTTTTTTACTCATTCATAGAAAAAATTGTTGGTTTCACTCTGTTGCAATATAAAAACCAGATTCTCATATATGTAAATTTACATGTTTATTTTTGCAAAAAAAAAAAAACTTGTAGAAGTAAGAGGCAAGAGGCGCCTCTAATCTCAAATCTAAATATTCACGATTACAGAAGAATTGTTATTTCGGTAGTGACCGTGAATAGCAAATAGATAGCCGATAAAAATCTCTATCTCCGACTCTGTTCAGTTGTATCGCTCCGATGTGTGTTAATGTTTAGTTTGCAATCAACTCCTCTGCATCCCGAACTGTGTTCAGAAACTGACAATATAGGCACCCTCCGATAATACATAATTATACAAGTATATGTTTTCTGTGTTCTGTCTTGATATTGAGCGTAATCTTTGCAGACAGGTTTGTTACTCACCGAGTATTATTGCATAACGAGTGAGACAAGGAAAGTGAATAGAATGTAAATAAGGCTGCATTGATATTGGAAACGGGGACACCTGCCAAAAACGCTGGCCTAGTGACCTAGTTTCACCAATAAGAGCCGTCAGGAAAGACAACAGACTCTGATCTTGACACGAGGTCCATTTCAAGGTCACTGATAAAAGTCATGGTCGCCCATCATCTCTATTGATCTCCCCCCTCCTCCCACCATGCTGGTGGCAGCTACATCTATGCAACACTTCTCAGTAATCAATCATTCACAAATCTATTTCTCGGTAAGGATACTATGTAGTAATCTGGGCGTCCCTGATAAAGCCTTGCTAATGTTTGGTAATAGTATGAACTGACTTTTAAGAAGGCTCGATCAGGACTATAATATGAAGATCATTAAATGAAAATAAATCAAACAATGTATGGGATTAGCTTGCTAATGCTTGATAATGTGTCTTTTAAAAAGAATCCATAACAACTCTTTGCGGTAGCCTACCTATAATATATGAAGATATTCAAATGAAAATAAATTAAACAATATATGGGATTGGTCTTGCTAATGTTGATAGGATATTATATTGTGACTTTTAAAAAGAATCGATCACGAATCTGTATACCTATAATATGAAGTTCTTTAAATGAAATAAATTGAACAATATAGCCTATGAGAGTTTGTGTTTCGGACCCGAATAAGCCGTCGGTCCCGAAAAAGCTGTCGTTCAATAATTGAATTATTCATCTCTCATTACCTATGTCTACACTTTGTGATTTTTGTGAGCTGCACAGCATGCTACCAATGCTTAAGCATATATAGCATGCAGTACAGTACACAAAAATCGGTAGGGATTATTCATCTAGCATCACCTACGCACAAGATTAGAGCCCATGTGAGCATCATACTCGAATAAAAAACCCTGGAAAGGGAATTGGTGTAAAATCCTGTTCAGTGTAATATTTAAAGAGACTCATTGATTGAAAATTCAAATTTGAGAAAGATATTGAACCGTATTTACGCCCCTTGAATCAAGTGACACTTGTAAAGTCACTCTTTCAAGTCAAGTTCATACATACGATCCATCAATAATCAAGACCAAGAATTTATAGAATTAACGTGGGTATTGATGAGAGTTATCTTGATCTTGGAGTTATTGATAATAAGAATAATTTTGCAAATCAACAAATAACTGAATCCAAGGGAATAATTTTTGCATAAATAATATAAAAAGGGAGTTCTGGAGTTCATAATAAAAATTATAATTTTTTATTACATCTATTGTAAACATATTCTCGTGAAATTGATAAGCTGAATTCAACAAGAAATCTACTGGCTTTAAATCATTTGAAGGTTGATGGCCAAGTAAAAATCCGACTGGAATTGCTGAGCCAAATGAGCAATTTATCAGGATGAACGAAATACCATAAATAGTCTCGGATTATCGCACAATCAATACAAATATAGTAAATACGAGGATCAGCATCTCATGGCATTGTGAAATCTCAAGAAAACTTGAAGCTCGACTAATAATCTAATACTTTTCTATAATATACAACTCCAACATTTCAAAGAATAATTCAACATTTCAACAAATAAGGTACTACTGCTACCCTAATGGCAGCAAAAAATAGCTACAGTACTAATAATAAAAATAGCTAAATCGGCTACTTTCTACTTCAATCTATAATCCAGTACTTCACAATAATCAAATAGTCTATTTTTCAAAATTACCAAGCGATTGAATTATCTATTACACTACAACTAAGGAATACGGTGTTAATAATAAAAAACACATCATCATGATAAATTTCAAACATTAATTATTAATATAATACCATTTTATCAATATGTGTACCAACCAATACAATACTGATTAGCAAATCCAGAAAGCATTTGATTCATTAAATGGCAAATCGACAATTTAATAAGTTCTAGACAAATACATAAAATAATTGACAAAGTACATTTTCAGACTTCACTGTCTAAAAAAATTGTAGGCACATTTTTGACACTAGGACACCAAGTAAGACCTCCAGTCATTGTCATTCACTAATACCACGGTAAACAATTCTGATAATATTCTATTATAAGTAACAACTTGGTTTGATTAATGTTTTTGTTCGCAATGATTCAAAAAATATAAGATGATCTAAAGTAAAATTAGTTCTACCACACAATAGATAAAAGCCAATATTTAGAACATTATATATACTTGCTATCACTATTGTGAAGTGAAAATGATTGAAATTCTTGATCCCAAATTAAAATACCTCAAACCCTTACCAAGTTACATAGTTCAATAAAAATTTTAAATTTCAATTTCAATCCACACTCGTAGATAACATTTTTCAATAGTATAACAATTTTAATTATGATTAACTTACTATAATTTGTTCTTAAACATTTTGATAAAAAAATATTTGTCAAAAATTCAATACACCTAACTAAAGATAAAATTTGAAATTCAATAATAACAAGCACAAAAATATAACAGTCAACAGAAATAAATTTATCAGAGAACTGCAACAATAAAGATATACCCCATTTCATTAACTACAAGTTATAGAGTTTTAATAATTATTTCTTTATGAAATTTAATTTGTTCAGTAACCAAAATAATAATGAATTCGGCACGAGATTGGTAGCCTACAAGAGAACCTCTAAAAAAGAAATCTGGTCATAATATTTCATTCTTGAGAAGGGTAAAAATCTTTAATATAATTATGTTACATTATGGTATACCTGACAGCGTAACAATTCAATGTTTATCATGAATCAATCTTCATCAAATAGATGAGCATCTTCAAGGCACAATAAAAGCTATTCCATTTACATTGAAAAGTATTTAGAAACATATCAAGTCGCAAATTCGAATTTCAGTGCAAAAACCAATGAAGAATTAGGCTGTGTTTTTGGATATTAGTTGGATATTGATTTATGTTGAAGGCACCTAAAGAAAGGTGTTACAGTTCAAACAATAAATTATAACTAGTAAAAATGATAACCCATAACTGCAACTTCATATGACTTTTTGAAATATTTGGACAGAGCCTAAATTGAAACTCTACTGGACCGAATCAAAGCCAATAATATTAATAATTTATTCAGTTTTTATTACATTAATGATTAGATAATTTATACTATCTTTGCTGTAGCCTATATAATAAAAATTATATTGATTTTGGCAATAGAATTCAATTCAAACGCTAGTTCTATTCAAATGAATTTAAAAATAGAATATCCAAAGTATTCTGTCACAGAGAACAGACTTGGTAATAGAGTATGGTTCTCTATGATTCTGTTTTTCAAAGCTGATCAACTGATTCGAAGAGAGTTCCAACAATATCTTCTAAGTAACGTACATATTAGTGAAGTAGATAGGTGCAAACGGTGGAATTGGAAACACAAATTCGGTGAGATATCATATTGAAGGGGAATGACAAAGTGTAAAAATTTTGAAAACGTTTATGCCACAAGCGTGAGCAAAACTCTTTTGTAGTCACCTGATGTGTCCCCCTGCAAAAGATTTTCGAATTTTATGAAATTTTCAAATTTGAACCACCTTATTGAAATAACTTAATATTTGCATAACAACCAGCACCTTACACATAAAGCATACAAACGTACTTCCTAGCAAATAATTGTTAATTGTCTTTGGAAGTTGGCTTTTGGAGTTAGGAGGCCAGAGCTACAAGTACTCTCTTGTAGTCGCCTGACAGGTCTCCCTGTAAAAATTAACAAATTTATGCTCAGAACTTTAATCGATTGATCAGAAAGAAGCTGAAGAAGTAAAGGAATCATGCACATTTTAAGACAGCTACAGATAAAACTCAACTTGAAGAACTCACAATTCAGTTAAAATAATTATCACACATTTAAAATATTTTCCAAGTAGAAAAAATTGATAAACAACATAAGGACCAAAAGTATTATTCTTATTCCGTAAAGAAGGAAATTTATTTCAACGAAAGTAACTAGTTGAATTAGAGGTTTAGTTCGAAAACACTTGAAAAGCAATCCATAAAAAATCTCTTGATAATATGCCCAATGGGTCATGCAAAATGGATTATTAGTAAAAATTTAATTAAAGAATAGAAGAGGCTTACACATTACACACAAGGCAAAAGAAGTCTTCCTAAACAGAATCTCTGGCCTTCTCAGATGAGTAGCTTATTTGCTTTTGTGTTATTTAACGATTATTAATTATGTATATTTTTTTTGCAAAATTTAGATTAAATTGAATTCAACAATATTTAATGCACCATACTGTCTCCATTTCCAGGTGTGGAAAATAAAAAAATCGAATAAAATGCATGTAATATTTTTTGTAATATTATATAATTTCAAAGGAAAATAGTTGAAACCCCAAATTTGAAATACTGGATTTTCAATGCTTATGACAGCACCCTCAGCCTGAGACTCACTACAACAGAATATCATGGGTATTGAAACTAGTAGGCAGTGGCTACGCGTCCGTCAACCGTACGCCGCTTAGACGTACGTCAAGAGAGTCATGTGACCAATGACGTCATGGGCACAAGCACAATGACGGGTTGACGGACGCCGAGATTTAGTATTTGTAGGTTAAGTTGGGTATTGTGTCAAAACTGAGTAGGCTAACACAACATTCCTCTACATTTTAGAGTAGGGTCTTGGCTAACATCAGAGCTGCTTTAATGATCGCATATTCGGTTTACCAGGATTTGTCGATACATTGACAATTAGGCTACGCTTACACTAAAATTGGTAATCTCTTAATTTCCAGTTTATTTAGTGTATGAGATCTATTTTTTAAATCCTTTCTTCAAGATAGCCCCCTAGGAAAAAATCTGGAAGCTTAAATCGGGAGACCATAACCTGCCCTTGGGAAAATGACATAGTAAAGAATTCAACTATTCAGCTGAATAGTTGAATGAATTCATCATCTTCTTTTCTTCTAATGAATGCTAATAAACTGTTGTAACTATCAAATTTCAGCCCTTCCGCATTCATAGCTAATTAACAACTGAGTTCGATTTGACATGTGCCAACTGCCAATACCTTATTCGTCCGTCAACCTACAGTACCCGTGACGTCATAGCTTATTCGTCCGTCAACCCACAGTAACCGTGACGTCACACATCACGTGACACTCTTGACGGACGTCCAAGCGGCGTACGGTTGACGGACGCGTAGCCACTACGAAACTAGTATTGGTTTCGATCATTTACAGAAGCTGGAGAATATTAAATTAAACTCATTGCAATATTTAAATTGAGCTTGCAAAAAAGAAATGAGTAAAACTCTAGCAAAGATTTAATAGTGTCGCTGACATTCCATCATCAAAAGATTCTTTGTTACAGATTTGACAGGAAAAATGTCACAAATTCAGAGTGTTTATAGAATTACTCTTTCAATTTCAAATTCTTCAAGTCCCATCTACGCAGCAAATAAACTTCAGATAATTTGTGATCCTTGAATATGCCATTTTTTATAATTGATATCTGTGGATCTGTGCTATTTCATTCTGTTTATGAGAGACAAACTTGCCGAAATTAGCAACTGCTCCCTTTCCAAATTTGATTTCCATTGAAAAAGTATATTATAAACAGCTTTGCGGTAGGATTAAGAATACAATCACTTTATACACACCGATATAAATCTAAAAGCGATAATATAGCTCAGATTATATAGCCAAGAACAACCCAACTAGAAAGCACAACATAAAATAGAAAGCTCAACTACTACCATACTACTTTACCATACTAATCCAAATAAGAAAGCACAACTATACTACTGCCCTGATAAAAGAAAATTTACTTTATAATTTCAGTAAATTGGCTCAACAATGTCGGCTTAAATTTGTAGATAAAGATGCAGTAAGGTAAATCCTATTATTACATCAGAATTTTTATAGTTCGATACAAGGCTTTGAATTTTTTAATTTCTACAACCAGAAACAAGGAAGATTGTGACACCATAGATATGATAGATCTGACAAGGCAGATTGTGATTAGTGCTTATTCATCTTAGTTTTTTCTCTACTTAGGGTTAAAATATACTAGGCGTCATTGACGCGGCGTTGAATGCTCTGCGCATGCGCCAATGACGCCGGACCAATCACATAGCATCAAATTTGCTGCGCATGCCCTCAACAAACTGCAATTATTATCGTCAGAATAACGGCTATTCCTTATTTATCTCCCAAACATCATAAATTCAGAAACATCAATAGTACTATGATTTCAAGTTAGGTACTTTGAGTTTAATTTGAAAATTTTAAGAATGCTTCAGTTTAGAACATTTTACTCAATTTCAGTAGGATTTTCCTTGCTGGGCAGTCGATTAACCCAATTTATTCAATTAAAATGTTTAAAATGAAAATTTGAAATGTTAGAATGAAATTGAATATTCGATGTTCAATGAAGTTTATTCAAAGTAAAATTTCAGATTTCACAACTTGGGGTTTTCTATGCAATGCAGTGTTGTTTTTTAGCAATAAAAAATGATTATTATGAAAATAATTTTCATTTGAATTCGTTTTTTATTACAGATCAAATCAACGGCCAAAAAATCACGTACGCTCTCATGCTGCTGCCGAAGAGGCAATGCGACTGGCTCCTCAATAATTTTACTATCAACGCTAATTATTCAAGTTGGTTACAGAATGTACTAACATAATTATTACGATAAAAGTAACAAATTTAAAATTCAATGCATGTTAATAGCAATGAAAAAAGAAGTGTATTCAAATGTTTTAATGTGTTTGATTACGATGAAAGTAACAAATTTCTACCTCAATGCACGTAAATAACAATAAAAGAAGAAGCGTATTTAAATGTGCCGAATGTATAGAGTGAATTCAAAAATGTAGTTGAGTGTATTATTGTTACTAAATTTCTATTCTCTCCAAATCGCGAAATCGCGAAGAAAGTAAAATGTGATCTGTGCTACCCAACATCAGGATTTTAGACGCGCTTTCAATTTTATACGGAAATAAATGGTTAACACCGAAAGCAATGGTTGACACCTTCAAGCAGCAAGTTGAGAATGATTAAACTCATGAAATTGAATTAATTATTGGGCATACTATCAAAAGGTCTCAATGTCCCAATAAAAGTTGCCATAAGTTCCAAAAACCTATTTCGATATTCTTCTGCAACGTTTTTAATATTACGACAGAAATGAAAATTGAAATTCTCCAATGTTTCTTCTTCATCATATTGGTGAAAACATTGTTTCATATAAAGTAATTTTTAGAAGAAATTTTTTAAATTCTTTTACTAGCCAATGAGCCAATCTGTACCTTAATATTAATTGTAACCGAAAAATAACTGATGATCAAGCTTGGCATTTCAATTGTCAAGTTATTTATCTTGTATTCACTATTAATAGATCAGTTAGAATTTATTTGGAGTAATTTAGAATTCATTTATTTCAAGAATATTTTAAATATGATTTGATAAAAATGAATCAAACTGAGTGGCATACTTAAAGAAATTCCAGAACAATGTGAAAAATCTTACCTCAATCCAGCTTTCCAAGCTCTTTCCGTACTTCTCGAGGAAAGCGCCCTTAATGTCGCCCAAATCGATCTCCGAGCGTGAGACAATGATGCGAATCAGAGTCTTGTCATTGGTGCCCAATCCAGCCATGCTGTCATGCAGTCTCTCGGCGAAGAAACCAACTTTGCTCTTCACACACTTGGCTAGAAAAAAAAATGGAATTCAATTACCGGTATAAAGAAAAAATTGAATGAAAAATGAAGTCTTGGAATTTGAACTTCCCTAAGAATTGAAACAGTTTCAATTTAAGCATATCCAATTCCATAAATTTTTCTCTTTAGAATATTTTTCTTCAATTTTTCTCAAATAACTTTTCGCTAAAATTCATGCTCAAGTTTTTTATACTACATCTTTCTTGAATTAATTAAGAACGTTAGAATGCAGAAGAACTTTCAAGACAGATGTCTCAATTGATGAATTTCTCTATTTTAAGTTATTGGATTGCAAAGTAATTTTAAATCCATTGAGTATGTCCACATTTAAAGATTATTTTTGGTACAGAATAAGGTCATTTTTTGTTCGACTCCAGCATGTTATGCAGCACATGAAGCATGCGGTGCAGAATTCGCCATTTTCGCTCAATTTTGGTAGGAGAGGCATGCTGCAACGTAAGACGAGCCAAGCCCGTAGATATGTAGTCTTGCGCTTGAAGCATGCTTGAGCCGCACAGAAAATCGACCAAGTGTAGACATAGCTAATAATAGGTACAGAAACCTTCAATAATAGTTGCTTTCAAATCTGATTTTTTGGTAGATGATTAAGTGGGAATGGGAAGTAACAAAAATTCAAAGCAGGATGGGGAATAATAATCAAACACATGACTGCCAACCAGAATCTTACCACCTATTAACTAACCACTTCTCTCCTGAGATCTCCTTACAGCTTACAGGACATATTTTATCTCCAATGTGAAAATTCAAATAAAGCATTGTTTTTGCTTAAAAAACTAAATCATATATTTTTTTAAATTAGCATTGAAATAACATCCAGGTACCCGAAATTGATATAAAAATCTCACCAATAGCCAGCATGCCTTTCTCAACACTGCCCGAGAACTCTTTCTTGATGGCAGTTTCAATATCATTGCCTGAAATTTGTTCGTACTCGAGGAAGATTTGGCGAAGGTGTTGGTAGCTTTTGGAAACAAGAATAGAATTGAAGACAGATTCATCAGTACCCCATTGTCCCTCTCCTGAAAAATATAAAAAAGGCTTAGTTTCTGCATTCAAGAACGTTATGTAAGAGACCAATAATTCATCACATGTTCACAGATAATAATGGATTTAAATAAAAGATATTCACTTACAGTTCGAATAAAACTAGTTGTCACTTGGCCTGGTGCTCAAGAACCACTCACTAGAATTGTTTTTGTCAGAAAGTCCGATGTCCGAACAGCTGACCATTTGATTCAATGTTAGCATTTCAGATGATCGGTCGTTTTCTGACAAAAACAGTTCTAGTGAGTGGTTCTTGAGCACCAGGCCAAGTGACAACTAGTTTTATTCAAACTATAAAAACAGATTATCGAACGTTATTTATATAAAATTTCTATTCCGAAGCCGTCTCCAAACAACAGACGCATTAATTGCATAATCTAACTAATTGTACTGGGCCTAAACAAGTATAAATTTATATCACTAGAACAACATTGATTTTCGCACTTTTCAGCACAGATTCAGTCTCTAGATTGCAAATTTCAGATACGACAGTAAATATTGCGGGCATAGCATAAAATTTAACGAGGGATTAAAGAAAAGCACAAAAATAAAAATATTATCAATGACTAAATATACAAATATTTACTTCTAAATACTTACACAGTAATAACTTAATTAGGGATTGGAAAAACATAATTGACGTTTTTGATATAGAATATTATACTTCAATTTTGAATTAAAGTGGATCCTGAAAATATATTCTCCGTGAAAAACTTCTGGCTAATTGGAATGACTGATTCCTGTTTTTTTCCTCTAACTGATTGTTGGAGATTCATCTAAATCTAAAGCTTATTTTGATATCTTGAACAGCATCTTCCAATGTAATGAAATGTAAATAGAACAGTATAAGAAATATTGTTGAACTGTCACACACCATTGGTAGGCCTATATAGCAAGTAATAAGCATCTATCAGATGACGAGATGAGTGACTGAATAATAAGTTGATTTAAATAAGAATGAAAGAAACATTTTAAAATATTATCGAATATTATTAAATATTTATAATTTGATTTTGAGGAAAATAATAACTCACCAGCAGCAAATAGTGCTTCAGCATCAAGTTTGGCTTGATCAACATTAACCGAAGGATCTTCCTCCCTGTTCGCCTAAAAATAAAAATAAAGACTGAAATTAGTATTTCTTATAATTTATATTACTGTATAAGAAATTATATATATATATATTATTTACATTAATATATATATATATCACATTTATATTATTTATTAAATCATCATTAATATTCAGAACAGTCATTTTTATTAGTTTAAATTCGAGAGAAGGACATTTTGCATTCAGTCTCTCGAATTGGACACAATAACTAGGAACATAGTTATACACTAATACTCTACAGTCTACAACCTTTCCTTAAATCATGAAATATTTCATACAGAGATTTTATGTTAAGTCCGAATACAAGACAAGTACTGGCATACTTGTCAGAAGACAAGTATGAGTCAAGCAAAGCATAATGTTTTTTAATGTGAAGAATGGAAAAACGTTTAATAAATCGATAAATGCTCTTCAACCTACTATGTAATTTTCAACAATATTTTTATTTATTTCAAATTAATTTGTACACAGTTTACATAAACTATACAAATGAGTTGCATAATAAACAATAACAATTACAGCAACAATCACAATAAAAATAACAAAAACAATTACAGTAACAATTACAATAAACAAGAAATCAGTCGTGGCAAACAATAGGATAGCCTCTTCTATTCAATGAATCCATAGCGTATGAATATATATCAATAATTTTTTGCCTTGTGAAATTGGAGAGTAAAACAATAATCTTATCTCTATCATTGACAATATTATGAACATAAGTAGCAATGAACCGTTCTCTAATTTCTTGATACACTGAACAATTAAACAGAAAATGTTCTAACGTTTCTTTTTCTAGACTGCAAGATGGGCACACTTTATTAACATCGATAAAATATTTTTTGTTTCCAAAGTTTATTACCGTCCCTAAGACAGAGGGAATCCTGAGCTGGGTTAAACATCTTAAAATTTTCATTGGAACCTTGCACGATACAATTTCAGAAATTTCAGAATTGGGATTGAGTCTCCAGTAAGCACCACAGCTCTGTGAAGTGACTGCATGCTGCGTATCCTCACTCTTCATATGAGCTAGATAATTATCCAATATAATTTTATAGTTGTTGGAAATATCTACTCCACAGGGCCCATCCTCTCCCCAAACATGTCCAAAGTTCACCAATCTAAGCTGAGATTTCATAAAAGCAACCCAGTTCCGATCCTCAACATCACATTCAAGTAAAACCCGATAACAGACGTAAGGGTACCTAGATTCTTGCATGTTAAGAATTTTCAAGAGCCATAATAAACTCGATTTAAATATGTAAAATTTGAGATGTGGTCTACCCATTTCCAACCTGACTGCCCACCCTGGGGTTGCCCGCCCAAGTAACAGCAATCGCCTATAAAAGAATAATTGCGCCCTCTCCAATGTTTCTTCCATACCTTGAGCCCAAATTTCCGCCCCGTAGAGTGTAGCAGGAATGAGAATGGATTCGTATAATTTTGTCTTCGTCTCCCAAGTATCTGATTTCAGCTTTGCCAAGGCATTCATGAGAGCAGCAGTTTCCGCTTTAGATTTATTTAACGCTCTAATACACATATTTTTGAACCCTCCTGATGATTGAAAAACCACTCCCAGGTAATTGTATTCCTTACAAAAATCTATTATACCTCCCTCACATGCAACACTCCTAGTTTTATTTAGTCGGCCTCTGTGGAATGGCAATACTTTCGTCTTATTATAATTAATTTTCAGACTCAGTGATTCACTAAATTCGTACAAACATCGAACTTTATTTCTAATATCGGGGATACTGTCCGCAAAAATGACTATATCGTCGGCGTATTGTAGTATCAAAATATCGTTATCCTTGTCAAGTCGCAGCCCGCTGTATCCTCTCTTCCTGAAAAATGATTCCATATGTGATATGTACAGAGCAAATAGAAGAGGACTTAACGAATCTCCCTGCAACACACCTTTTGTCACCTGTATTGGTTGTGATTGAACCTTCCCTTGATTCTCTTCTTGGACTTCAATACAAAATCGAGCTTTCGAGTATAGGTCTTGGATAACTCTTATCATAATCCCACTGACTCCTAGCGATGCCAACTTATTCCATAATCCCATATGAGGGACCGAATCGAAGGCCGACTCATAATCCACGAAGATAGCGTAAGTTTTTTTACCTTTTTTCATTAAATAATACTTGATTAGAGTGTTCATTACGAATATATTATCTAAGCAGCTTCGATTTTTTCTAAACCCAGACTGGCTTTCATCTAGTATCCCACAATACTCCACCCACTGAGTCAATCTCTTACATAATAGTTTAGTGAAGATTTTTAGGACACTATTTATAATAGCTATAGTTCTATAGTTTTTTGGATTCAACGAGCTACCTTTCTTGTGCAATAGAAACATTCTTACGAACGCCCAGCCTCCCGGAACCGATCCCGTGTCTAATATACGATTGAAAATGTGTGTTATAAACTCCTTCCATTCATTGGGCAAGAACTTAAAAAATTCATATGGAATCCCGTCAGGTCCCGGAGATTTACCCCTTGTTGTATTTTTCAGAATGATATCCAGCTCGTCCACAGTAACAGGTCTATCCAGGAAGGGGTGTCTAACATCAGCAAATACTAGCCTTGGCAAACATGAATCAAATACCAAATATTTTCTACGGAAGTATGAAACCCATTCCGCCAAACCAATAGAATTGGAAATGCTTTTACGTCTGAAAGAGCGAACCACCCGCCAAAACTCTTTACTATTTTTAACGTTTCTGAAATTTTCTTTGATTTTTTCCATATAAGAACCCTTTTTTAAGTTTATTGTTTCTTTGTACTTAAGTTTTGCCTGCAAGAAATCATTCAACTTTGCTGGATTAAAATTATCCCTCTTATAAACTCTATATCTCGTACGTAAATCCTTTTTCAAAATTTTACATTGCACATCATACCATGGCTTATCTGATGAGATGTGTATCTTATTCGCCACCTTTATCATTTTTAATTTTTCGGCTGCATCTGTAATTGATTTTAATAGAAAATTGGATAACTGATCTATTGTGTAATCGCTGGGTATGAGAATCTCATCAGATAAGAAAGATAAAACAACCGAATATTCTGCCTGCACGTTATCTTTCCACCGAAAATTCTTATCGGTACTCTCTCTTGCTATGTCTAATGGCCTTGACTTTCTTAACTGTATATTAGACAGTACAATAATGGGAAGATGATCTGACGTCAAAACAAAATCTGAGACAAACATATCTGTTATTATGTTTAATCCCTCTGTATTCGTCCACATCAAATCTACGAGGCTACTACCGTTACTGCCATGAAAAGTAAAATTTGCTGGTGAATCATTAATAGATCTACCATTTAAAACATACAAGCCATTACTCTCCATTAATGCTACCATACTTTGTGCATACCTTGAAATAGTAATATCTAATGTGGTGCGAGCCGCCTTAAAGGGAGTTTGGTCAAACATAGCATCATCATAGCTCTGATTTAAATCACCTATCCTGATATTAAAGTCTCCTCCAAACACAACAGGAAGAGAGAGAAACAAACTCTCATATTCAGAAAAACAATCTTGCAGAGTTACAAGAGAATCTTCCACCTTATGAGGTCTAAAATACACAAAGCAAAGGATGATTTCCATATTACTATTACTAGCTATTCTAATAATCATTAAACAGTCATTAGCTTTAATTAGAGTAGCCTGGAATTTCTTTCTAATAATAATTTTCAACAATATGAACTTCAATATTAAAGTTATTGAATACACAGTAAAATACAATATAATAAAAAACAAAATATTAGACTTTATAGGATTAAGCAAAGTAAAAAACTGAAAAAGCATGAAATCTCTATTCCAGTCCAAAAAATATAAATCAGAATGGGAAATGTTAGGCATTTTTACCTGACATAGGGATACACACAGCCTCTTGAAATGTCCAGAAGTGTCTCCAGCAATATCGCTCTCCAGACTCTTTCCATATTCTGAAATTCATTAGAATTAGATTATGATTTAGGTTTGACAGAAATTACGAGTTTTGGCATTAGCTGTCATTGAAATGCTGAGCTCTATGGTTAAATTTGTTCATCTGTGTTTCATTCTTGCAAAGAAGTGTGTGGATTGGTTTTGTTTTTAATTTGTATAAAACTGACGATTCATTATGAAGTACTGAACATGACTAGTTTTATGGTGAACAAAGTTAGTATGAGTGTCTTTTTATTTAATTATAGAATAATCATTTTTTGAATGAATTATTTTTAAATGCTAATAGGATATTCAAAATACAAATGAAATTATAGACATATATTATTCAATTATTTCAGATTCATAGATCAAGACATTAATTAGCGGTGATAGACGTTTGAAAGCATCTCTTTATTATGTTAACGAAAAATATAGGTATGTGGTGAATTGAATTGGAATTCTTTACTTAAACCAAGATTAACATTGCCTTATTAACTAAAATATTAATTTCTTATACCAGTCTTCTATTAGAGCGTTCAGTCATATTCTTCAACTGCACTACTTTTCTTTTTAATTCACGTCACCTAAGAAAAGAGGTGATGAAGTATGTTTCTTCATGAAACGTTGATTGAATATTGATCATAATTTGCTTTTCCAATTAGTTTTTTGTAAATCAGCATTTATTCAATACTCTAGAACTAGGTGATATTAAAACTTGAAATTCAACGAAGACTTTCAACTAATTTCATAAATTTCATTTTAAACTACTGAAAACTACAGATTAAGTTGGATATTGTATTTCAACTGAATTTTAGCTAATCGTGAGTATTTGTCTAGAAATAGTTATGCGAACTACAAAGTTATTTATCAACCACTAAAATGACATCCTCATATGAAAAGGCAATGAGTTAAGTGTTCCAAGAGAATAATGGAAGTGGGATGACTCAAGGCCAGTAATTATCTCATACATAAAAGTTTTATGACAGTATGAGTCAACAATTCAATAGCTGTGGCGAATCTCAATTCTTCTCTGACGACAACCGAGCGAATAGTTCAGTTTGAAAAAACAGTTCGACAGAAATTACCACTTGCATCAGAGATATTGTAGAATTTCTCCATAGTAAGTAAAGAATGAAGACAATATTGTCTATTCCACAATGAAATAGAATGATAATTGTGGAATAGACAACATTGTTTTCATTCTTTACCCAATATATTGACAGTTTGGTCACATAAGTTTAAATTTTACAAATACTTATCAATCACTATTAGGCCTACTTATCTTTCAAGTATTGTGAACATATTCAACAGTTTGACAAATACTAAAATAATCTTTATCGACAAATGCGATAAAAATATCAACATCATAGTTGAAATTGAGGTAGAGTCCAGATAGTATTGTATTCATATTGGTTTCACTTCACTACCGACATGCAGTCATGCTATTTTAAATGTAAAAAAAAAGCAGAATTTGTCTACTTACTGACAGTCAATAATTAGTCTACAGTCAGGGGCGGATTAAGGTCTGTGTTTTGGGGGGGGGGCGGTTTAGGAAGGTCAGTTCCGGGGGGTCGGGGGGGTATGGAATACCCCCCAGGGATTGGGGGTGGGGTCCGGGGGACCTCCCCCGGGAAAATGTTGAACAATTGAGAGTGAAAAACCGAAAATCTAGGCTCTAAAGCTACAACGTTTTTCTTACATAAATACTAAAATTATGTGATATTTTTATAAAATTAAGTATTTTTCCAGTGTAAATCACATCAAAAGTTCAAGTTAACATGAGATGAGCAAATTTTAAAATTAAAACACGCACACTGATGAAAAGTATGTAACAACCTGTCAACCTCAATACAAAACCTCAGTATGAAACAAACAGCCTCAATAGTCCATCTGGATACATTGAGGTTTGAAGCCAACTTATGGATTCGAAATAATATGTTAATAATTCCATGGTACTCAGCATTTATGGATAGAGGTTTTTTACCAAAAGACCCTCTTATGTATGGGAGCCTACCATACTACCAACGAGCATCAGACAAAAGGAAGGGACGGCATCTGAACTTGAATTGAAGAGGTTTTTAATATTAGTGAGTGACTGCTCATTGGTACTTTTTTTCGTAATCAAGAAGACAGTAATATTGCAACTGCAATTAGAATATTTTAGGAGCTATTGTTTAAATTTGAACCATCAATAATTGTTCTATAAATAAATTTGAACTATCAATATTGATAGATAATTGTTTTCCAGCAAAAATTTGTTTTTGTTTCATTTATATTGACACTGTTCATGTTGTATCGTACAATGCTAAATAAATATTTTTGATTTGAGAATAAATATTGTATGAATATTTTAAAAATTTTGGATGGCCTGGCACCGCTGCTCTACATATTTGCGCCAAATCGACGGCTCGCATGTACCAAAAAACCTCCTTGGACCGGCACTGCCGACGTTGAGTAGTAGCAATGTTTTCTACGTTCCTTTTAAATATAGGCTAACCATTTTTGTTGCTAATCCTCATTTTTGTTACAAAATAATACTAACGTATCTCTACTTTAATAATAATAAAACTACTGGAACTAAACATATTAGTTTTTGATAAGTAATTGGACAGCAAAATTTTCAATCTTTGTAGCGGACGGGGGGGGGGCGCTCGATTAGATAACAATAATGTAATTGATTATTCTGAATATTTCAATTTTTCTATTACATTTTTTCTTCCATTCCATTACAATAAATATAATCACTCACAATTCAACAGCAAATTTGAATATCTCATCAGGAAAAGTGTCAAACTAATCACAGATTTCAAGCTAATCTTACAATTGCTTCAAAATTTATACAATTTTTAAAATTAGGTCAAATCGAATTTGACATGGAAAGTTCGTGACATGGATTTTGAAAGTTGATAACCTCAAGATTATTGCTTATATAAGTTACCTAATCCCTAAAACAAGCAATTCATATTACAAAGAGAACAGGGCGGAAGAGGAGTCAAATTCTTGATAAAATTTAGATTCTTTTAGATTTTTATAAATTTTGACAAATTTAGAGACTGTTTTTTCTCTCAGGTGTTTGAATCAAGGAATGAAGAGTATAAAAATAGAGTACACTGAGAAAATTGTTGATGGAGTGATATTCATTATTCTTTCTACTTGGTTCATGAAACAGTTTCTAACAAAGCCAAATTTGTAGACACATTCTTTACACCTCTAGTAACCACTTCCCTCAAAATGTGGAATTTCCATATTTGGGATTTTTTTACCAATGAGGAAATGGCTTTCTTCAAGGAAGCTCACAATGTAAACTAGCAATTCAAACTTCACTTGTGGTTGCTTTACCACCAAATAAATAGGTTATCATAAGGATTTCCGGTATTCAAGTCGGATGAATGAATACCACAAACTCGAGACAAAAATTGAGACAATAGAGTAAGATTAGAAATCCCTCAGTTTGATACGATCAAGTGAAGACCCATAATTCACGCGTGTAATATCAATTCATGAATGATATATTAAAATATGCAAATCACTCAAAAATAACAATTAATACAAGCCACAATGTTTTCTTCTCACCACAGGTCTTAATAAGGTCTTAATAATTTGTACCAGAAACTCTTTATTGTTTGAGGACAAGTTATTTCTTATTTGAAGGAAGATTTGCAACGTGATGGAAGATTTAATAGCATATGAAAAACTAAATATATTTCAAAATTCATCAAACATGGGAGTATGAATTTGAAAATGTGATAACATGACACAAGACTATTAGTAATTGATTAATAACTAATATCTCAAGAACTTCCTGCAATTCGAGTAGATTGGAATAAGTAGACTAAGAAATTCTTTTGTTTTGATACCAGCTGTCAAGGAAATATTATGAAATCAGGACGACGCATGACATCATATCCTGTACTCTCGATTGAAAAGTACAGGTTCTAGTTTTCAAGTAATAAAATATATATCAGGATATCTAGTTCACATTATTTTCTAGAGAGGATATTGAATAACATTTATGTATGAGAGAGCTTATTGAAAAAAAACTTTTTTCAAAAATAACTGATAGCCTAGGCCTACTCTACCACAGTGAGTGTCTTGAGTGATTCTTATACAGTCACTGAATACTCTACAAGTCAATATTATAATAGTAGTAGTAATAATATTTTCGTATTGGCTAGTGAGTTTGTTTTCTGGTGCGAAATTTTTTAATGTTGTAATTTAAATTCTCAAAGAATTTAAATTTTTAATAATTTGGCAATTTTCGGTTCGAAACTTTCATATTATTTGCTGCAATATTCAAAATTTCTCAAGTGTTTTGTTTTTGAGTGAAAAATTGTGACTTACAAAGATATGGATCATCATAACCTAAATTTTGGACTTTTTTCTAAATTTGAAGAGGGACAGTTTTGGGCTTAAGCCTGTTGAACCTTTCATTAAGTATTATGTGTACATTACTGAATAAATAAATAAATATATAATAATAACAACAACACATTTTATTACTGTAGGCCTATTACAATATTGCAATCATGAAAAATACCGGCCCATAAGAAAACATGATTTCTTCTTGGGTTTACACAACAAAGAGTGTTTGGGAGTGATTTTATTACCTACTGTATTACAAATGCAATCATGAAAATACCGCCCCATAAAAATTATTTCTTCTTGAGTTTACACGACAAAGAGTACTTGAGAGAATGAGAATCAGACAATAAAGTAAGATTGGAAAACCCCTGACTTTGAACAAGAATTGACACGAATAAGACTCTTCAGATGAATTTCAAACATCATGTGTCATGTTCAAGGTTCGGATTAGTTCAACATTCAAAAGCAATAAATTTTACTGCTGATGAACGTTTTTAAATTTATGACCATCAAGATTCATTCTAAGATGACTCGTGTCATTACATCACTCTTTTTATTTCAAAATAGAAAATAATATTGAAATGTCTACGAAGTTTAGACACATTCAATAAATGTCTAATCTATCTTTCTTGCCCATGTTCAGACAATGACAAGAAAGCAAATTTGTTTGAAAGGTGAGAATTGAATGAATTCAAGACAATAATTCTGTCTGACTTTGTATTAATGTAGTTTCTACATAAATAGTAAATATCTTATGTTTCACACTTACAGAACTAACGAGTCATATAATACTGTAATAGTTTTGAATGGTCTCTTTTTGCATTGAATCGTGTCATGTTCAAGATCAGGATAAGTTCAAGATTTAAAAACAATGACTTAGTTAGCCTATAAAGAATATCGAACGTTGAAGGTCATAGTTCTGTATCATTAATAAAATAAAATAAATAAAATTCAATGATAGCCTACAACAGTTGTGTGAGCTGTTATTTTTGAGTAAAATTCAACTAACCTTTTTCGTAGAACTGTCAGGTCCTGTACAACAATAACATTTTCAATTGAATTTATGAAGTAATGCTTCAAAAATTACCTCTACTTATGAGCAGAGCAATACTGGGAGTGAACCACTATAGTGTAAGAAATAAGGTTTAGAATATTGTAACTACTATATTGGAATATTGGTTAAAACCAATAGAATTCATATTCTACAGTCTACACGATACTTTATTTTCTCAATAAAATGATGGATATAGTCATTTTTCAATTAATTTATTCTCCAAATCTATGAAGCCTACATAATTGAATAACTGCCAACACTTTTTACTCTTTCACTGACTCTTTCCTCTTTCACCAAAGGATTTAGTATTATAGACCCTAAAGTTACTATTCAATCTAGTAGCCTATTATTGATAAAGGTAATTTTTTAAATAAATTCATCAATTATCTTGATAGTTTCACCTAAATATTTTTATAATTTATTAATGTTCATTGACCTATGAGAAGACAATTCACAAATTATTTATATTTTCAAAGCACATATTAGAAGAAAACCTTTTAGTATAACAAAGAAATGGGGGTGTCAACAGAATTCATTGTTTACTTTTCCATTTCGTGTAGTGCACTCCAACAGAGAAAGCTTTTTAGTCTAATTAGAACTTTATCAGAGCCCCCATCGTCATGCAACACTGTGTTACTTTCACTTAATCAATAACTAATAAGGATAATAAACTTAAAAGGAATCCTACTTTCAACGTTGGCAGCTACTGTTTGAATAGGCATTGAATGAAAGAAACCAATTTGGATTAATTAAGCTCTATCCATAATTTGACCCAACATCCTATTGACTGACTCAATTAGTAAAGTCATTATTGACTAGCTGATGATTTCCAAGTTGACGCTGAACAGTCAGCGTCAATCCTGAATAGAGAATACATCATGTACTCACTGAATTCTTATATACGGTTTTTATAAAGTATACTAGGCTATCATAAAACATGAATTTCCTGATAGGAAATATTAATAATAAAGTAAACAAAATAAATGAATGGTTTAACTAGAATGCCTCTTCTAATACTTGAGAAGAACCAAAAATAAGAAGTATTTTATCGAGAAAATATACTGAAACACGTAAAAAAGAGTAGGCTAAGTAATGCATTTTTCGACTTTCAATCAGGCATTACTATGTCCACTGAATGGTTTCAAGAAATACTATTCGAAATGGTATCGTGAGACAAAATTGAGTCACTAAATCTAATCATAACGAAAGGGAAAATTCTCTTCACATTTATAATAGGCCTAACTAAATAGACAAATATATTGTAAATAGAAAAATGAATTAATGATTATGAAGATCTTACTTTTCCATAGAGTGTTTTGTAAGCCTCAGCTATTTCAAGCCTCTGAACAATTCCTCTTCTACCCAGGACGTCAATGATAGCTTTTTCATCTGTACCAAATCCTTTCATAGCGGTTCGCAGAAGAGCAGCATCTTCTTTCGCATCAAAATTTTCTGCTGGGTAAACAGTTGGTGTGCACTGAAAACAAAGTATTTCACTTATTAATACAATCTCAGATAAGAGCTTAAAAGATATGATTCTCATAAAAACTAATGCGCATTCTCAGCTAAAAATGTGCCAATGTCTTGAAGATTTAAAATGCACCAAACACCTGTAAAGTTGCATGGAACTTTATGAATAGAAACAGGGACCCTGGCAGGGCATCCAAAGTTACTTGTGAAGCTAGTCCGGACGAGTTTAGTGAATTCCTCTTGCAGAATCTGGGACAAAAAGACAGGGACAGTAAGTTGGTTACATTAGCAAGAAGTGACACCTTCTGATATTCCAAAAATTGTATCTGGCTTCAAGTCACATGACATGGTATTAATTCTCTCATTTCAAAAGTCATCATCAGTACCATTGCACATCCTTTGACCAACATTATCAATACATGTCTGAAAGCTGGGATTTTCCCAAACATGTTGAAGATTGCATGCACAGTGATAATCTACAAGAAAGGTGATTCTTCTGCCATAAATAAAGACCCATTTCATACCAATTTCTGAAAAAAAAATCGAGGCAGTAATAAAGATAGAGCTGGTGGAATTTTTTCAATAAATTGACTTTTTCTAATCTACTGCATGGTTTCAGGAAGTAAAGTCAACAGAGTAGGCTACAAGGAGATTTTGAGGGAACCAACTCCATTTCCTTGATCATGAGTGACTTGAGTGACCTTTGACTGCGTATCCCGTATCACATGAAATATTGATTGGTAATATTTAGCATTATAGGGTGAGAGGTGCTGTTCTTCAGACCCTCAAGTGTTATTTGAAAGATCAGACAGGTTATCTCCATTGGAGAGGCAACATCAAGGACTCTGCCTGTGCAGTAGGGTGTCCCGCAGGGTTCAGTGCTGAGTCCTGTATTGTTTTTGATTGCCATCAATCGAGATCATTGATGGCAATCAAAAACAATACAGAACTGGAGGGCAGAGCACTGAAGTTTGCTGATGCGCCCTGCACCATCGTTTCAACTGGTCAGAACCCAACCATGGCACAGCAGGAAACCAATGACCTATTTGAGGTGGCTGGAGGGTGGCTAGAAGGCTGTTGAGCCTTATCTGACCGAGTTGTCATATCGCTATTAGGCTATGTGTTCATATAATTTTGTAAATATATTTTTTCTCAAATTTTTAACACAACCCATCCGGCTGAAAGCAATGCAGTATCATTGGAGGAGGATGCAATTCATATTGTAGCTTAGTCTTATGTAATTCAAATCGAAAAATCAAAGTGAAGATTGAAAAAAGCTTTTCAATAGTCTTCTTCTTTTCCTAACCCTTCTGCCTCTCAGCGTCGGGTGGTCCATCTCCTCCACACCACTCTATCCTCCCACATATTCCTCATTTCCTGCCATCGCTTTCACTTGCCATTCCCAGTCTCTCCATATATTCCTTATAGCCCACTCTAGTTCTGCCTCTGGGCCTTCTTCTTTCAGGTTTGGCCTCGAAAAACTTCTTAATTTGGCTCTTCCCGAGTGCCCTAGCCATCTGAGCTGTTTTCCTCTATTTTATCTCTTGCATGCTTCACTCCCAGTATTCAATAATCAAGAAGTAATTAAGTTATTTAGGCTATCGGAGTCCATCAACCTTATACAAGATGCCAAAATTCTCAAGGAAAATGTTGTGATCTAAGATCGCTAGCAACTAAGTTAAAGCAACAAACTTGAAGTTTCTGGTTTTATAATTCTTACTAGTTGAACATGAAATAAGTTCGGGAGTACTGTATCATAATCGAACAAAAATGTTTGATGAATTATGGGGAAAATTGTAGGATAGCTCACTGAATTTTTTTAAAGTTGAATAATATGACTAGTCTACTTGTAAAATGGTATCTCATTTTAAATTACACTAAATTACAATAAGTCTTCATCTCTTGAACATGAAATAAGCTTAAGTTACTTGTTATTTAGTCCAACCAGAATAGAAAATATAGAATTTGATACCGTAGAAAATTATGACCGCTACCGTGTCGAGTGTTTGAGCGTAAAACGTTTATTGCAATCTGGATGTGTCAAGTGTCAAGTTGAAAAAAAATTAAAAAATCCTTAGGTTCTAGAGCTGTTTTTGAACAAAATTGACAATTGTCTGCCTCCTCTTCATTCAATGAGAAATGAATTTCATTGAATAATGAATAGTTCAACAGAATCGCAGATGAAAAATCTGGGCAAACGCCCAGTTTTGAGGTTATATCAACACAAACAAGAAGAGTAGAATGAAAAGAAGAGATTCATATTCAGCTAATCAAGCCTCATATGAATTACAATTAATGGGGTTTCCAGATTAAACTGAATTATTAGTAGTTCAGTTAATATACTTACTTTGTATGGATAATACTGATGAGAAGACATGTTGAAACTTGGCTTCCGTACGGTCCTTCTGAACTGAACCTTTCGAGAATGAAGAATAGGATAACGTTCTTCAGTCAACAGGTAGGCCTAGAGCTAAAAATAACGCTTTCACTTCACAACACGTCTTTTACGAAAACACTGTAATTAGGCTAGATAATTACAGAAATATTAGGTACGGTACGAAGAAACTGACAAGACACTTGGACTTGGTTCTCACCCACACTGACACGTTCACGTTTTTATCTACAGATCCCCTTTCTTTCTAGTTTCTACTCTAGTTTTTCACTTTTGTTTTGTACTAAATTTACCTAGTCAGTCGGTCTTTCGACTCTGAAAACGAACAAGACATCACAGAACAAGCCAAAACGAATGAACAAATTTCAGTGCTGCAATGCTTTTGCTTTTGTTGAAGTGCATTGCGATTCCCCCACCATGCGGCTTTACGACCCACATTCAAGACTGTGTGGAGGGAGGTAGTGCGTAATCAGTGGAGAGAGGAAGACCGAAAGGCGAAAATGATGGAGAGATGCGAGAAAGAGAAACAGAAAAGCTAGGAGAGAGATTTGACATCGAGTTTCCAAATGAGTCATTCACCTCCACATGAAAACATTTGAACGTCATTGAAGAATTTCCTTGAAAATCATGTCAATGATGATTCAACTGTGACGTACATTACATCGTTCCTTCGTTTCATGAGTACCTACCTAATGTAACACTGAGCGGAATTATTCAAATGTCTATTTATAAACATTATTTTTGATCTTCTGATTCATTTGTCAAATATAAAAATAACTAGGAATGTTATACCGCATTCAAGTAGCATTAATTTGGTCAATACATACGATAATCATTAATCAGTGGTGTGGGAACGGCGTTCCCAAGGCCGTACCCAAGGGGGGAGGGGTCAGAGGGGTTGAAACCCCCCCCCACAATTTTCCAGAAATAAAAAGCTTATTTTGAAATTAAAACACAAATTTTCACAAAAGTAAAATTAAACACAAAAGTATAGCTTAATTAAGGTGTATTGCTAATGCTAACGTGTCTTTCTCACACTCTTACTCCCTCTCACTCTCTCACTCTCACCACTATCCCGCCCCGAGCCCAACATTTAGTCTAAGCTAGAAGAGTAGAAGAGCAGATTTTGTATTTTAGGTTTTGAAGTTTTTTAAAGATTAAGTGATGATTGTATTAAAATTATTTAAGTCTATTTGTATAATATTGTATTTATCTATTCATTTTCAGAGCTAACCAATTCACAAGGGAAAATATTTCCATACTTGAAATTAAATGGTAATAGCTATTAACATTAAAAAAGGATCAAAGGGTCAGTTAAGATATGTTAATGCAAAAACATTCTAATGGCTTAAAAATACTTGATGTAAAAATTTTGAAGTCAAACCATAGATTTTTGCCTATGAACTCTGGTTAATCAAGAGTTTAAAATGCGTAATTTTACACTTAAATAAATTTTCAAAATTTCCCGGGGGAGAGCCCCCGGACCCCCCGCCACCACGTCTTCACCACTATGACGATAACGTAGGCTAATAACTGAAGTACGGTAATTACAATAACGAATAATTTATTTTGATATTTGCTATATCAGAAGTTTCCTTCCAGTAATAAGGTACAGGTACGCCTATGATGAAGGGTATATAATCCTCTCAATGGAATAGAGAATACCTTGAGGCTTTTGGGATTCAGATACTTAAATAAATACATAACGAAGAGTTGCCCAAAAATATAGGTACTCATTAAGTACTTGCTGCTGTACCCAACGAACATGAACAAAGAGAACTGAAACTTTGAATCAAGTTTCTAAGCAGGAAACTAAAAAAAAAACTGATATAAGGAGAGGAGATAACGAGATATAGGCTATGTCTAAATAATGGCGCGTGTGTAGGCTATTTGATCAAATAGTATTAATAATATTGTTGAAAAGTAAAATCAATAATAATTACAGTTAATTTACTCTTTGCATTTTTCTATTTGTAATTTTTATATTGAATTGTCAGTGTTATGATACCGATTTATTATGATTCATATTTTCTGCATGTAAACGATTCAAGTTCTACACTCTTTTACTCTGCTTGTTCCGGTTAGAGCCTGATGCCTGAATCATTGTATTATGCTGTTGGCTGATTTTATTTGAAAATTACTAATTATCTTTTTTCTATTAATTATTATATGTGTGATTTTTGGAGACAACAAATACACGTTTTATAATCGACGCAGTGATCTTCAGCTTATTCTTATTCCTCTCCACATTAACCTAATACAATTTCTCATAATATTATCCAATTGAAGATTTGAAGCAACTTGATTGTTGAATTAATAAAGACTTGACTTGAAAAGCCTCGTATGTTCACCAGAAACGGTAGGAAGTTCAAAGTCCTGGGCGCTTACATAGAGGTACCGGTCCGTAACCCCACAAACAAAGCCCTGAATTTCCTAGATTCATGAATTCTGAACTAACTTATTATGATTCATTCAGACGTTTACTGGTCTCCATAGAAGTGATGAATTTTGTAGAATTTCAACTTGGATCTCAGTCTCTGCATTCACCTCTTATTCTATCATCCAGTTACAAAATTACCATATGGTATACAAAAAATAGCCAACTCACCCTCACCTGTATCCTTATCAGTTATTTTTCAAGTAGTTAATAAAGTTTGTTATGATATACATCAACATTCACCAAGTGAACTGCCTTTAACATCAATCCTGTGTCAGCATAAAGTTTGAATGCTGTATTCATAATTTTTTGTCAAGGAGACTAATTTCTCTCATTTTAAGAGAGACATTATGACTTCAAATTGTGACATTATAACTCTCTTAACATGTCTTTTGTCGCATGACAGAGAAACATGCCAGGGAGATCATTTAATTTGACAAAATTATCTTTTGAGGTGAGGAGGAAATAAATTTAGATGAGACTGTTAATTTAATCATTTCAAGGATTATTAATTTTGATAAATTTATTTTGTGCAAATAAATACTCAATCTACAACTATATTATACATAACTAAAATTCATTAGTTTGGATTTATAATTTACACTGTGCTCCTGAACAGTTTCTACAATTGATGAAAAATTATTATACTGTACTGACATTTACAAATTCGAAACTATATTACACATATTAGGCAGTCAAACATTCATTTCGTAATCATTCAAATAAATAAAAATCACATAATATCATTCACTACACACATATAGGAATTCGTATAATATGTACACTATTAGAGCGATAAATCAATACAAATACATCAATAAGCCATCTACCTGAAAGCTAAAATTTAATGGTTTTTACATCTACAGAATATTCGCGTAAAATATTTATATAGTAATTGAAAAATAATTGTAGATAAGACATACACTCCTGATTAATTATTGTACTGATGGGAATAATAAATTCATCATTTAAAAAAGTCTAGAACTAATAATGTAAAAATCAATCGACTAAAAATGAGAAAATAATAAATTATTAGGTAATCGTTTCAAAATTGAAATTGCTTCACTTTTTTGAAGAGTATTTCATTGTTATGCATTTATTCATTCAAATTCCAAATAGATCAAGCGTCACACAGAAACTACTATAGACTTGTACTTTGATGCTTCATTAATAACTGGTAAAAAGTTTTGAAACTCCATCAATTCAAACAAAAAAGAGTGGAATAAATATTAAATTTCCCATTTAGGCCTATTTGATAGTTTCAAGTTTTTCTAAAACACCTCTAGCACGGTTTTAGTACGGTTGGATTGAATTCACGTTAAAGTTGTATTACTTCTTTCATCAATTTTTTATCATAATGGTTTCTAAAATTCACTTTATGCTAACAAAACTTCAATTCATTATGAAATTCTGTATTTTTATTTCAAAGTGAAATATTCACAGTCTCAGAACGGTCAACATCTATTCAAACATCTTAAAACCATTCAGAATCACAATAATTATTTCAAATAGCATTTCAAAATATTTTCCTTGATGATGAAGCAACATAGAACACGTATGGGCAATCTATTCATCTACTGAACAAGGAAATGTAACCCACAATATTCAAATTATATTGTTGGTTACATACTTCAGTATTTTTGTTAACCACAATACTCATACAATAACAGTTTAAGAAAGCTGTAACATTACTTCAAAACAATATAATGATTTTGAAAAATATCTCAAATACGGTATCTATCATTCCTCCCTTTTATTAGAAAGTCTTGCTCATGAGTAGATGTAGTAGATGTAGCTTCATAAAGTTGTAACTCTATTCTAAGAAAACATTATTTTTGATAAATCTCAAATATTTGTTTGTTCTAAACCTTTCGTTCAGCATACTCAGAAGTAGCCTACTACAGAATTATGAGTATTTTTCACATTTCAATCAGCAGTAACAAATTAAATTGAAATCATTCTCTGCTATTCAACATTTCAAACACATTTTGTGAAATTAATTTCTTGAATTTCTCACTTAAAATCTACACATATCACTCCATAATAGTTCAAATCCTGTACACTAGGATTAATATTAACCTTTTTTAAGATCTGTTATAAGATCTTCCACTCTCTTCTTCGACGTTGGACTAGTTAGTTGTCAAGAAAATACACATAATTTGTTTCAAACACTAAATAGATACAAGTTCTTCTAAAAGTGTATCACTTTGAGTTTCACATCCAAGTTTTAGTGTAACACTAAACATTTAAGTCCAATAGTAGTGTTTCACTTGGAGTATCACATTCAAGTTTTTTCAATAGTGTATCACTTTATGTTTCACATTCAAGTTTTTCTTATAGAGCATCACTTTGAGTTTCACATTCGAGTTTACAAGTAATGGCTCGTAAGTTGTTTAGTTCATTCTGGGACTGCTTTGCTCCGACTTCTGTAGAGACTGTCGTCTTCTCTGTCTCCAGGCGTTGGCTGACTGGCGTCTCCTCCAGTGTCTAAAACGATTGATCATCGTTAAATTAAAATAACTCACATTTTCAAAAGCTCTATTTTTTAGTTCCATGCATTTGAACCATTGATTACTTCATGAACACTTTGCACACTTGTGCTTTGTGAACACTGATTAGGATCACTTTTTTAAAGGACTATAAATTTTATTTGAATTACTATAAATTTTCCAACATCTCTATTTTCTTACTTCCATGCAAGTGAACCACTGAATAAGGTTATTGATTATATCACCAATCATGCACTTCACGCTTTGTGAACACTGATTAAAGTCAATTTTTTGAAAGACCATCAATTTTATTTGAATAACTAGAAATTTTTCAACTGCTCTATTTTCTTACTTCCATGCAAGCGAACCTTTGAATAAGGTTATTGATTATTTCATCAATTCATGCACTTCACGCTTTGTGAACAATGATTGAAATCAATTTTTTAAAAGACCATCAATTTTATTTCAATAACTACAAATGTTTATATTCCTTCATGCTTGTGAACTATTAAAAAGAGTAATAATGATTATCCAAACAATTCATGCACTTTAAACTTCGTGAACACTGGTTAAAATCAAATATTTGTGATGACTATAATCAATTTTACTTTGATTTCCGTGATTATAATTTATAGAAAAGTCTCTTCTTTATCTTTCGACATTTCACAGGACACTTCACAGGATCGAGGGATCCAATATTCGATTATTATTGACTTTTTTAGAATCATTGTGCTCTGCATATCTTGGTGGAGCAAGCATTTTGTTAAAATTCAGAATTAAAGAAACTTCTTGTTCCTTAACCGTGGGCCGCACTGCAGTTTGGTAGATTTTAGATGGGTCACACGGTTTATCAAGAAGGTCGTGATAATTTTCTACATGGTATATTATATTATTATGGATGTTATATGAGCTATACATAAACCATCTACCATCCAGGTAACCCAGCTTAAAGTTTGAATCCTCAAGTAATGTGTCACTGATTTTTCAAAAGCTACCTAATGAAACAGAGTTTTTCAAAACAGACAAGTAGTAGCCTATTTTTGAAAATAATTGGATAAATCAGTACCCAATGAAAGTCACTGAGGTGTCTTATAGTTATCTTTTTATCAATTATACAGTTTTCACTGTAAGCATTATAACACGGATTATAACAACTTAATTATAACAAGGATTCAATTGGAACGCTTTCTTATTTTTCTTATATTACTATTCAAGGTCATTATTCAAGCATATTCCATAGTAAATGAATACTTCCCATAGTATGTTTCCACCAATATTTTTTATGAATGAGTATCGTTTTAGTGTGCCATGCATTAAATCACAGTTTCACACAGAAATATTGTGCAAACATTAATTCACATTGACCAATTGTACAAAATAGAAAATCAAAACATACGGTTCAAGGAATTAACATGCACTCGAAGAGTTTTCTCATGATATGAGAGCATATACTAATGTTCCCAATGTTTGTTAACTGAGAATTCTCCATGCTATTTTTCTCTTGATTGATATTCTATCATATAACAATTATTAATTATTTTCAAGTACAGTATAAGATTAATTTTATTTACACTGTAATATATGGAAAATTATTTATCAGTGGAAGGCTACAAAGATTCCTGACTTCCAAGGATTTTCTTATGCGCACCTCATACCGTGTTGAAGAAGTATAGTTCATTTCATTATTGCTGATAAAAAATCTTTCATTCGGTTCATTGTCACTGTCATTGGCATTGCGATTCAGCTCTTATAAGTAAGTGTTAGACCATTGCGTTATTAAAAGCATGCAACAAGCGATATATAATCATAACAGGAATATTTCCAACATGCATTAAAATGTTCTCATCCGATTTCAGGGTTTTCCACGAGGAGTTTCAGTTTAATAGAATGATTAAAATAGCAATCAACTGCACTTTATCAAAGGTTATGAATGGATAGTTTCTCTATGACTTCATAATTCAGTATCATCTCAACCAGTTATCAAAAAGCAACAGAAATACCAACAAATCCAATGAGTTGACTTACTCTCTTCATCTTATTTTAATCCCATTCTCATTAACACGACTGGAGCTGTGATTTTATGATCATTGTATTTTGGAGCACATTCTCACACATAAATGATATAAGAAATGAAAAATATCAGGATATAATCGCTCCTTGGTTTCACAATCTGGATTTCCCAGAAACTTGATACTTTTGTTAAAAATATACATAATTTCATGTGTATTTTGCATTTGTTCTATTGAATACTTGAATAGGCATCTAATGATAAATTTCCTGTCTCAGCAATTTTTTTTTTGTGAATTGAGAATAAGAACATCAACCTGATGTTGTTCTTAGTCTGAAGTAGTGTCACTATAGAAAAAAACTCTCAAAACGCTTCAAATCACACAGTTAATAAATGAATTAATATTTTTTGAATAGAATAAAATATGTCAAACAAAACTTCAAGACAAAATGAACAACAAAGCCACCTCAAACCGGGTGAAACTCACTTAAGTATTGGTTTCTTCCTGTAAGCTCGTGTCAAGAGCTGATCTGCGTTCAATGCAGCAGGATTGTAATTGCTGAAAGCAGCTGCCACCACAAAACATTCACAGAAATAACATAATTTATTAAAATTACATTGAACATTTACCACATTTATATGGAAAATTACAGTAGCTGTATTAATTTACATCAGTTTCAAGATCATCAAAAGTTCCAATATGAGTAGTGTATTAATTTTATATTCTACTCTTAAGAGTAGTGTAAAAATTGAATCAAATGGAAAAATGTTTCCTTAGTAAAAGCCCTATAAATATTCTAAAAATGTATATTTTTTTCATAGATTGAATGGGTGAATTTACAATCTTATCGTTCACAAACAAGTCGATTAAGAAAACAAGACACTTGTCATCAGTATTATTGACAAAACCTGATATTGGACAAGCTCAGCTTTTGCTTTAGCTTACATTTGATGATTAGACTGATTTGAATTCATTATGTATTTTAATCTATGTAATTACGGTATATATTTTTAAAGTAATTTATTCAATCTGCATGTTAAATTTTTGACATGAATAGAAATTTTGTTTCTTAATTGTAAGTGAAACTATTCTCACCAAGATATTATATCAGTTTACATACCATGATGGGTTGTGTCAAGTTTTTTTATGTTATGAATATTATTAGCGTTCGGCTTTCATCGGTGGGGAGACCCGTCGGTAGTTCCACCTCGCAGTATGTTAAGAAAATTCTAGGACTTGTTTATTTAGGACAGTAAATGTTCTTAACAATTGTTGACAAAGGTTATAATCAACAAAGCCGCATCGAATATTTGACTTTGAAACTTCCAATAAGGCATGCACTGTTAGATTGTTAGAGTAGCCTATGATTTAGTCAGCTTTAGAAAATTATATTTCAGTTCAAAAGTAATTACAAGAAGTTTATTGTACAGCGAACAAAAGATTAGTAAGATACATCAATGTTAGATGAAACCCTAAAATGCTTTGGGTGAGAGGAGAAAAAATATCAATCACAAGAAAAATTACCAGTCAACCAAAACCACTCTTAGTCCCAAGCATCGTCACCATAATCTAAAAGACAACAAAATATTTTGAATGCTGAAGTAGGTATAATTCCTTAACCATAATTTTTCAGACTATCTATTGAGGAAGCACATTGAGTTAGTAGAAAATGACATTGAATGACTAAGAACAGTAAAAATACAAATTTTTCAGGGAAAAGCAGTACAAACCATACTACTAATCCTATACTAGACCATATTTATGTTTCTAAATAATCCTTTTTCCCTCAAGTTCTACTTTTACTGTAGGTAAAAATTTCTAGTGAGATATGCTAAAGTTAGCCAATTGAACAAGTGAAATAGATTTTTTATCATGTTCCATTTCTATTTCAATTTTGTCAATTACTATCTCTTCAAAATGATGATAAACAGATCAGACTTCTGAAACTAGAACTACATACAAGAGCCTGCCTTCCATTATGAGCATAGCGGACTCAGTTTCACACGCAATGACCAAACGTACACTTAAAGCCTTTCCACAATGAAATAAATCAGCTGAGTCTGAGCAAACTGAATTGCATTGAATGGCGAATTGTATTGAAAAAGTCCGCCTGCACCCATTTTGCGTAAAACTCAATCTAAGGAAAGGTAATAACTAGTCCTTCATAGTCCTTTATGCTCATGTTCAGAGTAAGACAGGCTACCACTACGTTATCTATGCTGTGTATGCATTGCTATCACCATTTTATTACTCTACTACAGCCTGCCTCAGAAGGAATTTGTAAAAATTATCACATAAATAAAAACAAGTCTCAAGATGAATGGTAAATTATATTAGGTACTTGAATGAAAACATTATCCAATGAATAGGATTATAGAAGACTGAACGACTATTCCAAACTCCATATTCTTCGATTTAGTTAGTACTACTGAACTGCAACTGCATTGCAAAAAATGAAATCTTGCAATTTATAAAATACTCTACAAAAACCAAAGGCTAGACGAATTTTGTAGCATACCTAGTGAGCTGACTGGAAATGAGTTGTACTTTCTTTTCTTGTGCGGCCTGGTGAGAGTGGCAGAAGGTGGCAGTGGCCCTATTTGAGGCTGCCCGACCGTGCACTGTCTCACTCCCTGACAGCCCTTCAGTTGCTCCAGGGTGTCGTGCAGGTAGGAACGCTCCTCTTTTGTCAGCGAGTTCACTCTGTTCGATAACTGGAAAGGATCTGCAACCAAAATCACGGATTTAATGTAGATTTGGAATTTTCAAATCTTGAATCTTTCAGTTTTTCAATACTAAAGGTCAACTATCACACATATCCGATGCGGCTCCGATCCAACGCCAGCCATTCGTTATGCTTATGCGTTGAGCAGCGACTTCGTCTTGCGCAGACGGGAAAACGAATGCTGCATCGCATGCGTCAGGTGCTATGACGAAAATCGAAAAGCAGACAAAAATCGACCAAGTGTGGACATAGGGATTGGGCCCATGGCCATGCGCAGCACGAATGGCTGACGTCAGATCGGAGCCGCGTCGGATATGTGTGAATAGACCTTTAAACAGTTCAATAACGGTGTGACGGTGATTTGAAATTAGAAGCACAGATTAAAGATGTGAGTTTGAAGTTTTCAACCCCTGAATTTTTTCAGTTGTTTAATCGCTACAAAGTCTTTATAGCAAGAAAGTCTTCAGAATATTTTATTTTGAAATAACAATTTAATAAAGTGTATTCTCGAATAGATTTCTGATTATTATGAATATAATTTTGGTCAAAAGGTTATGAGATGAGATATTGAAGAGTGCCAAAGAGCTTGTTGAGTGATTTCAATTAATAAATAAAATACAGCAATAGTTATTATAAAAGCTACAACGTACAAAGAAAGTGTAAAATAAGTTAAACAACAATTTATTCTATACCTTTTAGATTTTTAACTCAAATAGCTGAGCCATTTAATTCACGTAAGTGACAGCTTATATCTTCTAGACTTGTAGTAGATTAATTTCGTAGATTAATAGTAGAGAATTTAGGATATCATTTTTACATCGACTAGAATGAACGCAGATTTAAAAATGTGAAAATATTCAGTTATCAAACAAGAATTGTAAAGCAACTCCAAACTCACCTATCCTCAGATTGTAGAATGTGACTGATCCAGTTACGAACTCGCAGTAGAGGAAGTTATGAGTGGCATTGATTGTTCTCAGGCATGAATATGTATTGTTGTTGGCATTCATGCAGAAACAGAATGGACCATCTGTGGAGAGAAGAATAAAATAAAAATCTCTGAAAGAATAAGAAACAATCAATATGTCAACAACAGAAATCGATGAGTTCTTTAATGTTCATGAATTTTGAAAAATATCTTTTGATTAATAGAAAAAGTGAGTGGAGTTTGAAGAATTATTAAAATAAAACATTAAATGAGCCAATTGAAGAGATTTAGAACTCCAATTATTCAAAAACTTTCTACTCCTTTTCCGATACGGTACTGAATTGGAGCATTTGATCCAAATAGTTGATGCAGTTATTAGTTTAATAGCAAAATTCGTTTTTTCTATAACTTCAATTTAGGCACAATTTTCATCAACGGTATGGTTCATACATCACATGTAATATTAGCCTAACTGAAATTTTCATTAACTGAATTTGAGGCAAGCTGTGATAATAGTAAGATTTCATTGGATCCAATCATATGATAAAAAACCAATAAATTGGAACTAGAGGATGATAAGTGATTGTGAGTGAATTTTACTCACCGGTCCACAATGGTGGCGTCCTCCAATGATCGTTGTCGTGAGTGAAGCAGTTCATCCGTTCACTCAGACACTCACTTTCAAGTTTCGCCTTTCGTCGCATCTTCCTCTCCTTCTTTCTCAGCCGTTCCTCCTTCACTCTCCTTCTCACATCCTTGGCCAGTTCCTTGTCATCTTTTTCTACTGGTCTGTATTTGAAAATAGTATTCAATACATTTTAATACGGTATGTTATCTCATAAATAAATAAGCTGTTTTGAATGTATAGTGAGATCAAGTGATGTAAATTTTTAAGGCTTTTATAAAAAGGTTACATCATTTTTGAATGATGGTAATAATAATTATTCGATCATGAGTAATTTAAGAACATTGAACTTGAGTATCTAAGATAAGTAGATCACCCCTCATCACATTAAGAATTATAAGTTTCATGTCTGACATACAGTTTCTATTGAAATGAGAATTATACGTTACACTTACAATTTCTAATTTATTTCGTTATAAGATTCAGTTACTTTTCCATTGAGGAATTGACAAGTAGAACGGAGTTTATCATGCAACGATCTCAAATATTTTTGCCAATTCCACTTTTGTAATCGAATTATATTCTTGTGAAAAATTTCAGTAATTCAGACGAAGATTAAAGAGATCTATTGTTCTAGAATCAAGTCCTTGTATTGATTTAAAAATGAAAAATATATAATAATTCGTACCGTAGACAAGATAATATCCAATTTGAGAGCAAGCGTTATTTCATTTTCAAACGAATATGAGCAATGGTATTATATTAGTACAATATCACGATTTATAGAAATGATTTGAAGATTATACAACTAATAAAAGGGAAACAGACTTCAATAATCAAATTTTTGCCATTTAGAAATACACACAAAAGAACATTCAATCAGTACGGAAAAATTTAATAAAATATTAATTTTAGAACGTGAATCAATTTTGGAAGATGATTTCCAATGTTCCCAATAACTCGTAAAAGAGTAAAAGAAATTTGTGAAAAGCTGGTAGGCCTAGTACTCACGTGTCGGGCTCACAATAGCAAGTATCGGGCAGAAAGGCAGGGTTCTGCGGTCCAATAGGTCGTCTGTGGGATTGACCGACTACTGGCTCCAGTACGGTCAACTCTAATGTTCCAGGAGCATCTACTTTTCTTCCATAAGTCGTGGACTGAAAATAGGTGGAAAAGTAATTATTCCTGGTCCAGTAATAGAAGATATAGTAGGCATGGAAGTTGGATTTATTCATTTATTTATTCAATAATAGGACTCGACGTTGTAAAAACCACAATTATATTTAAATAACGAGATACCGGGTTCGGTTGTTACAACATTATAAATCTCTACAGCTGAAAAAAACTAGTTTCAATTACTAGCGGCTACTAAAAAAATATTTTATCTCGTTATTTTAATTAATTTGTGGTCAGACAACTTTGAGTGTTTTTATTAAATATGGATAACTACCACATTATCACCTTCACTTCCATACGAAAAATATTATCCATTCATTCGTTGATACAGACACAAATCACAGATCATAGAAATATGAAATTATTATATGTATTTATATATATATATATATATATATATATATATATATATATATATATATATATGGATAATAATGAAAAATAACATAGTATTTATTATTAACAAGTTATAAACTGATATTTTAGAATTCTAAATTATTTCTGTCTTAATAGATATGACGTCCAAACAATAAATTTTCAAATCAAAGATGAAGATTTGCTACTTTTCAATCAATAATTCAATTAAAAACTTTTTTTATTTAATTTAATATTTTAATTATTATCAATAATTTAAAATTTGAGAATCTGTGCAAGAAATGTAGAATTGAACCATAAAAAACAATAATACACTTCATTATTCCATGGAGAAATAATTGGCTCAGCTGTTTCTCTTCCAAATTTCGCGGGATAATAATTAAAAATGAAACAGTATAGCCTATTATTAATAAGCTATGTTCTAGACTTTTTCAAAATTCTAAATAATTTCTGACATAATAGAGATGATGTCCAAACAATAAATTTCTAAATCAAAGATGACACTTTGCTATTTTACATTGCATAATTTGAATGAATTAGAGAATCGGTCTTAGAAATGTTGTAGAGTTGGGCCACAATAAACTATAATGAACTTTATTGTTCCAGAAAAAACAAATGATTTAATATGAATCATTTTTGTCTTCTACCGATTCGGGTCAATCTGGAAAATGTTGCTCATGAATGGAATGCTCAAATGAAAATTTGTGAAAAAATATTTAAGCAGGAAAACTATCAAGTTAACAAGAAATATCTAATCAATAAAAATGAAAAATCCAAACTACTTACCGATTCTCTGTTTAACTGAGTTCCAAATGGCCTCTGCGAATTCCCCTGCTGATTAGACTGTGTGACAGTATCATCCGCATTTGTGGAGTATCTAATATTTCCCGTCGGCCTATGATAATTAGTTCTAGGAGACGGTGGAAAGTCATTACTTCTGGGCGTAGTAAAATCTTTATGATGATGTCTATGTCTGTTGTGTCCTGAATTTCTGTGGTGATTTGTAGCATTTATATTGCGATTTCCCAAAACTCCACGAGGTTCTTGGGTACTTGAAACAGTCGGAGAATTTTCCAAGTTGGGGGCGTTTTCCGAAGTGTTAAAATTGATCCTAATCATGTCCCCTTCATCCTCATCCAACAAACTGGAGATATTTCTCGCTATTGGTTCCACAGTGCTTGAAACTGAAGGAATATCAATCTCTTCATCATCTGTGCCGTCATCATCGTCATAATGATCATCATTTTCATCAGGTTCTTTATCGAGTTCGTCCTCAGTGCTCTTATCAAAAGGACTATGCGGCCTGTTCTCTTTTATGTACTTTCTAATTTCCTAAAAAATAAGAACATTTTGAAAAAACTTGACAAGATTGAAATGCCATACGAAAGATTAGATTCAGAGAATAACCATTTCAATTGAAAAACACTGGAGTACCTCTGATGTAAATGATAACTGTGATATTGATAGATCACGTTAACAAAACTGAAGAAATCATATTTTCTCTCAAAATATCAGACCTACATTTATGATTTTGATTATGAATTTTCTTCGTTCTTGAACAACACTTAACTTAGTCTTTCACAAAGCTTTCAACCACTCATACCTATTTTCTTATATTCCTATGATGAGCTTGACATATATTTCCCAAGTTTATTGTTTTATTATTGTAGTTTATTCGAAATTTCTTTCAGTAAGAGCTGAATAAGAACTGATGGTGAGCAATGCTTTCAGCAAATTTGAATTTATTGAGTTCTGAATTTCTAAAAAAAAAAAAAAATGATTGGAGGTGCATTTATTGTTCATCTACAGTGACAAGAATACAATAAATGCCCTTTAGAATTATTTTACAATTTCAATTTCATTAAAATTTTACTTCACAATATTAATAATACAATTATTTCAGAAATACATAACCCGTAGCTCAATACAAATGGATGAATTTCTCAAGTTTAAATCAATATGTGATCACCAACCTTCAGTTTTTCCAGTAGCATTTTGCGTTCCTTAATTTGATTTTCGATAATGTGCTGACTGTCACGCCAGGTTCTAAGGTTCTTGTACAATGAATCAGAGCAACTCACTCCCGCTGTACCAATTGTGCAATTCCAGTCTTTACTAATTACATCTGTTTTGTTGTCTGTTACCTGAAAATATGCCTTAGATTAAGAACTTCAATTACAGAAATGTAAATTAATAAAGAAGCATCATTACCCCAGAAAAATTCTCAACAAATTCAAGTGAACAATTCAAGTTCAAATGAGAGAAAGTTTACTCAATAAAATAACTCCTTATGAACTAAATATTTGAACTGTGTAAATTCAGAGACCCGCATGTCAGATAAATAAAATGAAAATATTATTCATTGGGCTAAATTAGGATTAGAAAGTCATTTCTACCACTCAGCCTTGAATAAATTTAAGATAAATGCAGATATATGTCTGGAACAATCAACGCTGGATATTCAACTCAATACAATGCTCTGATAAAGCTGAAAATTATAATAAAATTCAGATAATATTCACACAATGAGCTTAGAAATTCGGTTCAATAACAATTTAATAAATGAAAGAATAAAAAATATAAAACTATAGAATCTTATGAATCAACAAAATCAATAGCAGATTTTAGAATCGAACACTGCATTACTGATTAACTATTATCCCTAAACTGGTCAGACATAGTTCATTATTAGAAAATACCTAATAAGATATAATTCTAGCCTTCATTAGAGTATGTTCGGTGAGGATGGATTAATAAATAATTCATCAAGCGCAAGAATAATATGGGTTCTATTTTTGTGAACACAAAAATATTCTACTCATCTATTACTTTTTCAATAGAATGGATATTATATTTTATGATTATGATGAAAATGGATGAATTCAGCAATGATTTTGCCTTCGAGAATATAAGCTTACTTGTAACTTGAATAATTCATCTTTGATGACATCCATGAGCGCAGATACGTTCCTGTCCATGATAGCAGCTTCAGCGAACCGTTTTCTCCGCTTTTGTGATTTCAAATTCGACAGCTCATCGTACAAACTCTCTATATCCTCGTCGTCGAATATCTCGAACATTTTCTCTTGGTCGACATCACTGTCGAGATCGACATCTCTCTCTTCAGAACTGTCATCGATGTCATTTATCGATCTCTTTGCTCTCGGGTCTCTGAAGAATCTCGGTCTGTACTCTCTCATCTCTCTGTTGACACCTGAGTGACCCCTGTGGAAATATATCGATGTGTTACCGTTTGTTGAAACAAAAGTTTTAATTTTAATAAAATACAAATCGTTTAAATTTTGTAACTTGAATAATTCATCTTTGATGAATTAACCCTTGAATCCATAACCAGATGAAAATTGGTATGATTGTGTTGATAATTTAATTCTGATGACTCTTGAATTGGAAAATCTGAGGCATAAGCACTAATATTATTCAATCGATAATTGCACTGAATTTTGTGATAATTGTAGAAGTGCCCTGGGTACTGATGGATATACGGTATTCATTGTAAGTATATTTTTATAATAATTAGAGAAACGAAAATAGAGAAAGAAAGCTTCCTTCAGATTTTTGATCCCTAATTATTATGTATAATCACAGCAGTTGGTTAACTTCGATGTCTTAATAATTTATTTTTCAATTATTCGCATTATCAAAATTACTACAGTTCGTCGATCTTGTTCAGTACCTAATGTGATGAAGGTCGATTCAAGTGTTTGTTTTCAGTTATCACTTAGCACTTTGTGACATTTATTATTTAGTTATTTTACCAATTAAAAGAGAAACGTAGAGCTGAAAAACATGATGTTTCTCTTCAAACTTCAATTATGACTTTTTAATCAAACTAATGAGATGATCAGTGCATCATAGTATAGAATACTGAATTATTATTTGAAACAGTTTCCAAAATAACTAATAACAGTAGGCACTCGTGGAATTGTATGGGTGAACTATGATACCACACACATTACAGATAATAGGTATTATTCAACTGTATTATTATTGAGTTGTGTATCCATACTTTTTTCTACTAGTAAATAACACTATTTTAAAGACACTTTTAAGTAGAAATAACTTTTTTTTCACTTACAGTGCCGATCGTTTTATCATGGTGTAGGACATCATCAGACTGAGCAGTTGAATATATAGCCTTGATACAGAGTTGAACTGCTCAGTCTGATGATGTCCTACACCAGGATGGAACGATCGTCACTATGTAAGTGAAAACAAGTTATTTCTACTTAAAAGTGTCTTCAAAATAGTGATATTATTATTATCATTAACTTTCCTTTTATTTTGAACTTATGTAATATTTGACTAAATCTAGACATAAAATAGATATAAATAATCAGACATGACATAATGTAATAATATATCCAAATCTAAACATCTAAGAGTGACTTCGAGATATTGACTAGGAAACAAGAACTTCCATATTGCTTATGATCTGTATTGTATGTTCTAAAAGTGATGTATAAATTTCATATCTTGAAAAAATGTATTGTTTCTGAAAATATTAGATGCCTTTGCAATAAAGTATCTACATTCTACCTATCTACGCTCAATGCAAGAAAAACTGAGTTGCACACAATAGTGTCTAAGCTACATTATCATAATTTGAGAATTTACTCTGCTATTCAATTTCCTTTTCCACTAAACCATGAAATCGAATGAATTTTTACTTGAGAAATTGTCTCTGTATCCTCCTCTCGTCAGGTTCGAAGCGTGTATACAGTGTGTATAATTTGTTATTTGGTGTGAAGCAAGCACATTTCTTTCCTTTATTGAAGTTGGTTGTTTGCGGCTGAATGTTGGGCCTGAATTTACATTTGTGCTTACGCCATCTGAAACACGTGTAAAAAACAATTAAGCAATCGACTGGAAAAAAATATTTTCAGCAATACACTTGAGATCAAGGAACATAAATAGCCTAAAACATTGAAAAATGGTATAACAGTCTATATTATACGATTAAAATATGAATCTCAAGTTTTCACAGATAGAACTTGATAAGTACAATTTTCGGAACACTTCCTCAGTGATATTGCATCTATTTTAGATCGAGAATACAGAGTTTGAAGAGTTTCTTGAATGATATAAAATGATATAAGAGTTTTATAATGATATAAGAGTTTTTTGAATGATAGACCTTAACTTATTCTATTCAATCGACAATGAGAAATTCTAAGAAGTTATTCAATTGATTTTCCTGTACAGGAATTTATATTATTTTAAATATTGGATAATTTATTTATTCTGTAGTCACTGTAAGTAGTAAAAAGTCGAATTATTATGTTTAATACTTGAACTTAACTCGGCTATGTTAAAGAGTTTCAAACTCATATTTTTTAAATATGTAAGGAATAATTAGATACAGAAACTATTCAAATCCTAGTGAATCCATATACTGTAACTGAATGAACCTTTTTAAAAGCTTGACTTGCAGCTTAGCGATTGTATCTCGAACAATAAGTTGCTATTTCTTTGTGAGGAATATTTCTACCAGTAAGAAATTAAGATAACTCTCTAAAAATGGAATATCACTGTCCTGATGATTATTCATATCCCTCTATCAAAGTCGAAACATATTGGAAATAATTCTGTTTTTTAAATATTTTTAATTCTCTTCAATACATTAATTATTACCGTATTATGTTTATTATATTATCAATTATTCCATTAAAATTAGTTTATTAGAACTATATTATTCTATTTTCAATATAATTAGATTAGCGCCTTACCTATTACCATCAGCGATGCACTGCCACTTTTGTCCAGGCTTACATGGTGCTTGATACTCAGGTCTTCTGCACTCCAAAGCCAACCGCTCCAGTTTACTGCTCCCCACTACTGGCAACAATCTATTGTCCAGCTGCATATCTGTGCCAAGTTCTCCAGCTAGTAAAGGAAAATTGATTTTATTAATCAATGGAGTGATAATAATCTATTTTCAACAATATCTATTGAACAATATCAACTGCCAAATTGGAAAAAATAAATGGCTTTAACGAATCTGGTATTTAAAGAGCTGTTTTAGAGAGCTGTAAGAATAGTTAATATAATAATGGAAAGCCTCTTCGCTTTTAGACTTGTGTGCTATGGTTAGTGAATCTCCCTAATAATTATATTCTTAAGCAATAGAAGAACATTAGAGACTACTGCAGACCAAGCTAATCAGATTTATAAGATTTCAATGGATCTATCTCAGACTCACCACAATCTCATCGAATGCCAAACACTTACTGACTTAATACAATTTACATTGTCCATGCAAGGATTCTTGGTTCTAATAGTAAACCAACAAAAGAAATTTAAATTTGAAACCTACTAGACCCACATAATGAAATCCAGAACATAGAAATCCAATCCGATTACAGTAATGAATTTATCAGTCACTTCTCATACTTAGGGCAAGCTGGGCTCTAGTTTCGTCCTCTTAGACAAGAAAAACAGTAACAATATCAGTTATTCCATTATATTCTACTTAAGTATTTACTCTAGTGCTAGTGCCTAATATATAACACAAGCTGTCCCGGCGAACTTCGTATCGCACTCTTCCCCCTCCAAATGTCCCCCCTCTTCTCCCCACAAATGTCCCCCCTTCATGCCATCCCCAAAAAAATGTCATCCCACAAATGCCCCCCTCCATTCCCCCCCAAATGTCACCCCCACATATCCCTCTTCATGTCAACCCCCTCTTTCCCATCAACCCCCCCCCCCCGGCAACGCTATTCCACATTCAAAATTACTAAACAAGATGGAAAAGCTTGGCATTCGTGGTGTACCCCTCAAATTGTTTAGCAGCTACCTAACTGATAGACATCAAATACTAACATTGGAAAATAAAACTAGCTCTAAACGTTTGAGTGATTATGGTCTTCCACAAGGAACAGTTTTATCTCCAATCCTTTTCCTCTTGTACATTAACGATTTAATAAAGCTAGAATTGGATAATTGTCGGACACTTGCCTTCGCTGATGACACTGCTCTATTATTTACCGGATCATCATGGGTAGATGTGAAGAATTCGGCTGAATGGGGTTTGAGAACTGTAAAAGCTTGGCTGGACGAACATATTCTCACACTCAACACAAAGAAAAGTGTATTCTTAGCCTTCTCACCCAATGTTGTTGGTTTGCCACTTGATTTTACTCACATTCATATACATGGTCGTAACTGTAATCTTTTGGATTCAGTGGACTGTGATTGCTCAAAATTATGTAGAGTCAAGGCCGTACCCAGGGGGTCAGGGGTTGAAACTTGAAATTTCCAGAAAGAAATAGCCTATTTTGAAATTGAAACACAAATTTTCACAAAAATAAAATTAAACACGTAAAATTAAGATGTATTGCTAATGCTAACGTGTCTCTTTCTCACACTCTTACTCCCTCACTCTCTATCTCTCTCTCTCTGACTCTCACCACTACTATCCCGCCCCGAGCCTACCAGCATTAGGCTAGGATAGAAGAATAGAAGAGCAGATTTAGTATTATAGGTTTTGAAGTTTTTTTAAATATTACGTGATGATTGTATTAAAATTATTCAAGTCTATTTGCATTTTGTATTTATCTATTCATTTTCAGAGCTAACCAATTCACAAGGGAAAGTATTTCCATACTTGAAATTAAGTGGTAATAGCTTTAAACATTAAAAAAGGATCAAAGGGTATCATACGATATGTTAATGCAAAAACATTCTAATGGCTTAAAAATGGACTATTCAATGTAAAAATGTTCAAGTCAAACCATAGATTTTTGCCTATAAACTCTGGTTAATCAAGAGCTTAAAACGGTCTTAAAATGCGTAATTTCACACTTAAATTTTCAAAATTTCCCCGGGGAGAGCCCCCGGACCCCCCGCCCTCCTGGGGGGTATGGAATGTAAAACTTTTCAAGTCAAACCATAGATTTTTGCCTATAAACTCTGGTTAATCAAGAGCTTAAAATGCGTAATTTCACACTTGAATTTTCAAAATTTCCCCGGGGAGAGCCCCCGGACCACCCGTCTTCCTGGGGGTATGGAATGTAAAGATTTTCAAGTAAAACCATAGATTTTGCCTGTAAACTCTGGTTAGTCAAGAGCTTAAAATGCGTAATTTCACACTTTAATTTTCAAAATTTCCTCGGGGAGAGCCCCGGACCCCCGCCCTCCTGGGGGGTATGGAATGTAAAAATTTTCAAGTCAAACCATAGATTTTTGCCTATAAACTCTGGTTAATCAAGAGTTTAAAACGGTCTTAAAATGCGTAATTTCACACTTAAATTTTCAAAATTTTCCGGGGGGGTACCCCCGGACCCCCCCCACCCCCCTGGGGGGTGTTCCATACCCCCAGACCCCAGTGCTTCAACCCCCGAAATTTTTTCCTGGGTACGGCCTTGTGTAGAGTAAATAATTTCAAGTACCTAGGCGTTATTGTTGATCAACATCTACGGTGGGATTTCCATATCAATAATATTTGCAATAAACTTAAGCATTGGATCAGCAAATTCTATACTATCAGCAAGTTGAGCAGCATAGCCGTTTCTAGACTAGTCTATTTTGCCTACATCCAGTCCCTTCTCCAGTATGGGATAGGCGTTTGGGGTGCTACTTATATGAACCACTTGAACAGAATAATTGTTATTCAGAAAACCTTATTAAAAGCCATACTGGGCAAGCCCAGACGTTATCCTAGTGAAAGTCTCTTTAATGAAATTAACGTCATGTCTGTTAGGCAGCTGTATATAAAAAATTTAATAATTTATATTAATAAACATAGTGAACTTTTCAACCTCCGTATATCTCCTTATAATCTCCGTCCCTCATCCATTACTTTTGAATCACACAATGCAGTTTTATCCATTTGTAGAAGACAGTTCAACTATATTGTTCATAAACTTGTTAATGTGATACCTGAGAATTTCATTTCTGGTAATTTGAATGGAAAGCTCTTAAATGAAATAGATCGATGGATCCTTTCACAAGATCCTGGCACGTTCAATATCTGTTAACTTATTTTACTTTCTTCACTTTACTTAAAAAGCTATTACTTCACTTTTTTCCAAATTCTAGTTAGTTTTATGTTGCTTTAAGGTTTTGTGAGGTTTTTTCGATACAGCTTTCACCTCTTTTTTCAAATTGTAAATTCTTTCAAATGTTCTCTTGCAAATTTCGTTTGTACATTCAAGGGTTTATTTCTTTATTTCTTTATTATTAGTTTTTTTACTTGTATTTTCTTTACCTTGTACTGTGAGTAATTTTTTTTTCCTCAACTGTTATAATAAGATATTTCTTTTCTTTGTATTATTTTGGTTAATGCTGCTTATTTTATTTGTTATTATATAATACTCGGCCCCTGCGCTCAGGCTGTTGCCTTTGCAGGGACCTTCCTTGTTATTAATACTATTTTATATTATATCTATTGTATTATTAACTCTATTATTTTTCATTGTACTTTTTAAGTTTGCTGTATTTTGTTTTCAAGGATAAATAAATGATTTGATTTGATTTGAATTAGACATCAAGAAAATGAACTATTCAAAAATGTCCTTGAAAATTTCTCTGAAATTTTTCTAGTATAGAGTTGATAATTAAACCATCTAGATAGAATATAGCACAATGGATATCGGTACGGTAGTGTAAATCGTGAATTTGTAATCAAATTGTATGAGTAATGAAATAGTTAATTTGCCTACCTTTTCACAAAAATCTTATTTGGAATTAAAATTGTAATTGAATGTAAAAATGTCACCCCTTCTCCCACCAATTATATTTTTCATATTTATTTATTTCTTTCTTTTTATTATTTTTATTTTTATTTTTTTTTTTTTTTTTATTTTTTATTTTATTTCCGTTCTTCAGTTTTTTATCAGTCCTATTCTAATTAAAAGAATTTTTCATATTTATTTATTTTTAATTTTTCATTTTAATTTATTTTATTTTTTTTTATATTTTCTTTCCGTTCTTCAATTTTTTATCAGTCCTATTCTAATTAAACTATTTTTTTTTCATATTTATTTCTTTCTTTTTAATTTTTTTTATTTTATTTATTTTTTTTTATTCCCGTTCTTCAATTTTATTATTAGAAACAATAAAAAATGCATAATACGAACGATAACACATTCTTAATAATTGATGATTGTAGCGTAAAAAATAATTAGAGTAGAAAACCTATAGCAAAAAGAAACGGTCCAGAGCGGGGTTTGAACCCGCAACCTCTAGGTTATCACGCAGAGACATTTGCACTGAGCCACGGAGACTTAGGATATGCTGGCTAATTTATCTGATCTTAAATTGCGATCATCTTTCCGTTGTAGGTACACGTTCGTGCCGGCAAGTTTGAACGTAGCTCTGTGAAATATTTGATAGGTTATGTCATTAATGTAATAACTATTTATTAATTATAAAGGGATTTTCTTATATTTTAATAGATATTATGTTAACCAGTGCTTTAAAAATTCAAACGAATCCAAAATCATCTAAATCGGTTCAGCCGTTCTCGAGTTATAAGCGAGCGTACAGACACCAACTCTCTTTTATTAATATAAGATTTCTTTTATTTAATAAGATAATAATGACATGAGGATGAGATGTGATGTACCTGGTACCTTGAATTAAATAACGTGAAATGATTAAAACAATTACGAATAGAAGAGCAATAATATTATTATTAAAAAAAGTAATGATTTTGGGATTCGTTACAACCCTATCAATTAGAATTTCATTATTCTCCAGTTCCTCATGATTTATAACCCATCATCACCAAGTTTTATGCTTCCACTAATTTATCCACTATGGCAAAAAGTAGAAGCAGTCATTCTGTTCTATTCTACTCATAGTATATGGAATCTTGTCCAAGATATTACAAGTCCTTATTGAAGAGTTTTAATACAAGAGTTTAAATCTACAGAATAGAAATACAAAAATTGAAAATTTCTTCTGCGATGAATTGATTAGAATATCATTTGTAAGGGACAGCTATACTGTACACGCAAACCTTTTATTTGAATTATTTTTATTAATTCAATTTATTTATTTGAAAAAGTGCGCAAAATTGCAGATAGAGCTTCGGTATCCCTTTATCTACGAAGACTATACAGTCACTGTACGTTTATCCCTTCACCCTCCAAATTGTCTTGCATCTCTTACAACCTACCGTACTCACGCTTGCCGTGGATTTCAATAAGCTAAAAGTTATCTCTGCGTCTCGTTATTTTCAATGATAGGTATGTATATTCATCACCTGAATTATTACATACTTGGCTGGTCCTGCATTTTTTGTTTACTTTTGAGTAGTACCGATCCCAACATTATCCATTGGGAAACGAACATCAATAAACCTTGTTAGTTGATTACAATACAATGAACTGATGAACCAATGAGCGAATCTGTGACATGATGAGGTGAACGTGAGAAACAAACAACGATGATGAATGGAAAGATGGTGATATGCATTGTGCAGATAACAAACGGACAAGGATGAAGATGACATTCATTCTATCTCGAATCCGATCTTACTTCTCAGAGCAGATGGTTGTGGAATCTGAAGACTATCTTCATCATCTTGCATAAAATATGAGAGCGTGGAAGCGGTTTCTTGGTCCCTATCAGGCGAACTAGAAATGTTAGACACCATTTCATCCGGCTGCTCGGTTGAGTCGGAGACAGACGATGTCAGTTCAGTGTTAGTAAGATTGTCGAGACTGTCTGTTGAGACAAAACATGTTAGTATCAAAATTACAAGCTGCAAACTCATAGAAGCAAAATTATAGAAGCAGTTAGCTTTTGAAGCAGTAGAATATTAATCAGTGTCGCAAGATTGTTACTAATATTAGTTAAAGCAGAATATAGAGGTACGTTTACCAATAATTTAATTAAAATTTCAACTCTTCATCAGGATTGAAAAGAATAACTTAATTCAAGTTGAGAAGTGGAAATTACGGAATATTTTTCAGAATTTATAAGGTGACGCATAACGTTCAGTCTTATCGAAGAAGTATAAATTTAAGTGGGCATATACTTCAATTAGCATATTGAAGTGTGCTCAGAGATTTCCACTAACTGCAAAAGTTAATAGTAGAGTTCTCATTATGAAATATTTTCCCAATATTAATTTACTGTATTAATGAGTTTTCATTGAAAAGCAGAACATTCTCAATTCGTAGAAGGATTCATTCTATGATTTGAATTCTATTATTGAAAAAATATGCTCAATGATTGTATTGTTAAATAATGCTCATTCAACAACCAACAAGTGTAACTGCTTCATTTATTTGAAACAAAATTTATTATTTTAATAGACACAAAGAAATACATCTGCAGACACTTCAGAAATAAAGTAGTTGAAGTTCTATCATAATGAAATTCTAGTTCAAGTTTTCCAAGATTAGACAATCCTACATGGAAGTTATTTTGAAAATAAATGTAAAGTTTCAACTTACCAGAGAATGTTCGGTTCAACTCCTTTGCTACTTTGGCCAGTGATTCTCTCAGCCTTGCATCAATTGTCTCTGGCGTCTCTCTTCTCCCACTACTGCTCAACAGATAAAATATTTTTATAAGAAATAAGTTACTTAAAAATCAATTAATTATGAACATAATTAAGGTGCTGGACATCTGATGTTTTTCCATTCAATTCTTGAAGAGCTCTCTAAAACTTCAGTCTGACAACAGAACGATTCAAATATCAGTTACCAATGTAATGGACTCAACCACATGGTTATTCTACTTTCATAGATAATTCCTAACAGTTATATATTTAATTTATTATTCAATTAATCATTTTCACTGCATTGAGTCTGACATTTGAAAAACTGGAGATTTAAATAAATTGTGATTATAATCTATCATGTTAGAATTTTCTAGTAATGTTCTTTCTCTCATATAAAATGATTCATTCCAAGAAAATATTTGATTGGCTTTCCCAAGTTACGATGGATATGAAATGTTAAGGATAAACATTTCCTTAACGTGAAACTTTATTGATTCTGTTGACTGAACCGGCCTTCAGCCCTTTTATAACTCGCTTTTTATCTATAATTTTTCATATGAGTACCATCCCACACAAGCTCTATAGCCTACAGGTATCAATGGTTTTGTTAGTAATAGATCTCGTAGTTTGTAAGCAATTAATAATTATCGTATTATTTTTTTGACTTATAAAAATTATTCACTTATTGATTCACTTTGGGAACCCTGAGGCATGAATCATGAAACAAATCAGATTACTCAATAAATAGATACCGCAGCCCACCTAGTGAACTAAAACAACTAAACTGAACTACCTTGTAAATAATCACAAAATTATAACGATCCACTTAATTATATTATTGAGTACAGTACTCTAAGAAAATCATTCAAGAAAAATCTAATGCTTTTGACGTAGAGATCATACCAATTAACATTTCTAACATTTAACAATAAATAATTATCATTCTTATGCAGCGTTTTTACTTCTAATACAGTATTTTGAATATGATATGTGAGCTTTCCACGTTGCTGATTCACCGAAAAAAAATCGGGAGAGAAACAGTTTTAGGCTACACCTAATGTTTCTCTCCCAATCATATTTTAATGATTTGTACTTGTTTCAATAAATGAATTGAATTAAAATGAGCAAGACTGGGAAGAGACACCGTTTGTTTGTAAACTATACATAAATAGGCCAAGGACAACAATTATTCTATTTTAATAAGAAATAGAATTGTCTTCGATTATATGCGTCTCTAGTACATGTTAACCCATAATAATAGATTGTAAGAGCTCCTCTTTTCTGAACCATTACCAGGCCTACTCCTTTATTCAGTCTTCTTCAGACTTCGTTTTGCTGGCAACGCCAAAATTAATTATAGATATTATTTAGTGGAAGCTTCTATAATTTCCATTGTAATTGTTCTATGTTTAAGAGAGAGAACATTACTAGATAATTCTAACAGGATAGATTATAATCACAATTTATTTAAATCTTCAGTTTTTCAAATGTCAGACTCAATATGGACAATACTGTCTTCTGTTTTTATGTTTGTAAAATGACAGCAGGAATGACTGATTTGGCAATAAATCATTCTTTCTTTCTTGTATACATGTATTGTGTTTTATTCAAATTGTATATTTTTATCATTTCACTTGCATTCTTTTCATGCGTGGGTGACTAAATAAGTTTAAATTGAAGTTGATTTACCTTTCAATAAGGAAGGTGTCCGGCCACCTCCCCTGCGATTTGCGACTGGAGCGTCTTCTCCTGTTCAGCAGTCTCATGATGGACCGGCCGTCCATGTGCGTTGGCGCGTCCACTCCGGCAATGTCCAAAAAGGTCGGCGCCAAATCGATGTTCAGTATTATTTCATCGATAATCGTGCCTGGTTCGATTCCCGGCCCGCGCACCAAAAACGGAACCCGAATATCGAACTCGAATGGGAACGACTTGCCTTTGACCAGACCGAATTGACCCAGATGGTAACCGTGATCCGATGTGTAGATAATGTAGGTGTTTTCTAACTCTCCCAATGAATCGAGCTCTTGATATATCTGAAAAACAACAATTATTGATAAATTTTCAGGATAATCCCAATCAACTATTAATCTCTGCAATAGATAGATTTTAAACTATTAGAACATGATTATTAGTACATCATCGTATTCACATAGTAGATACATTGGTAGTGGGCTAATATTGTTGGTGTAATATTCAAGAATTTCATTCATCCTTGAAATTTCTATTTTTGTTGAATGTTTATTAGAATTGCACTTTCTCCATTTTAAATAACGTGAAAATTAGTTGAATTAACTTAATTCAGTTGTTTATTTGAGGAATGCCTTCAACCTACAAACAGTATACAATAATTTTATTTATTTTTTATGATAACTAAGCCAGTGTAATTTTTTGTTTTACAACCAAACACAAGTCTGCAATAAATTCATAGTTCATCACTGAGTAATGAATAAATAGTAATCATAATTATTTTGCAATTGTTTGTTGCTCTTATTTTGTAAAAATGATTTTTATAATCTAGCCATGAAAATATAATAACGGCTAAGTGGCATAGAGTTTATTCTTATAAATAATACTTAATTGCAAAGTGGCATAGTTTGTTATTACAAAGTAATAGTCAATTGAAAAGTGGCATGAAGTTTATTCTTACAAATAATACTTAATATTGATATTCTTGATATTTAGTTTTGATGGATATTTCTCGCGTATTTGATATACTATTTCAAATTACATCATGTTAACAGAATATTAATTGTACCGGATAATTATTATAGCTGATAAAAATCATCGGGTAATATCGTAATATATTATTGTAAGGTTTATGTCGTCACTTCGTGATTTCAACCCGATATTCTGGAAATCAAGGATAAAGTTCTAGCGTGATTTCTTCGCTTTAGATTTCTCCTCATCTGATCATTCTATTATTGCCTAAAATAGCACTTCTTTAAAAAATATCTACGCCTAACTTACAAAGCTGAGTTTATCATTCATTTTTGTCAAGTATATTTTTCTTGAATTTGAATAATTATATATTATTTTAGACAATTCTTATATTGCAAATACTTTATAGCTATGTTAACTTACTTTTTCTACAGCTACATCAACACTTTGAAGAGTTTGCAGTCTTTTGGTCATGAGGAGGTCCGTGAACTGTCTGTGAATGGGCTGCATGCGACCAGTCACTTGCAATATCCACTGCTTGTCTGGATTTGGTGCATAGTCGTAAGAAGGTGTACTGCAACAAACAAAACCAAAACAAGAATCTATTATTAACATTCGATCATGAAAATCTTATTTTATCATGCAAAAGTATTAATTCACACGTTCTTCTATATATATATAATTATATATATAAAGCGAGTCTTGCTACAGCTGTTGCCGTCTCTCGCATCCTTTTCTCCATCTTCCTCGGTCAAAAACATCATCGTCTGTGAGTCCCCTGGACTGCATCGCTCCATCAACACCACACTTCCAGGATTTCTTCTAATGTGGTGAAATTGGGGAGTCTCCTTCCAAAGATCCTTCCACATTAGGTGAAATTAATAATAACAATTCTGTGCAAATAATTTCAACCAGATTTTTGTAAATTCTCAGCACATTATTATATTAATAATTTTCAAGCATGCGATCATTGATTGAACAAATTTGTCTGAGATAAAAGGATATAGGCCTACAAGAATGAGTTTAACATGATCTACAATCTACACCAAGACACCAAGTCGTGATTATATATTCACTATTCCATTCTACATCAAGGAACTTCACTTATTGTTCTTAAATCGATTATTCAATCTTCTTCTAGATATGAATACTAAATAAGAGAATGGTTTAATATTTCAAGATATTATAGCCTGATCAAGAATCATTTTTCTAAAAATTGTAGTCAATATTTATTAATCAATCAGGACCTACTTCAAGTTGAAATGAGTTTGTAGTGAAGTGATAAATAGTCTTGTAATTACAATTGATCATTATCATAACAAGAGTTTCATAGGATTATAATAATTTTACAACTGTTAAAGAAAATTGAATTTATGATTTCAGTCGATGGATGCAATGTTAACTCAATCAATGAAATCAAAACTAGTTCATACTAATGTTCACGGTATTTAGAAGAAGATCTTCTTCCTCTTTCTCTTCTTCTTCCTCTGCCCTTTCTCTTCTTCTTCTTCTTCTTCTTCTTCTTCTTCTTCTTCTTCTTCTTCTTCTTCTTCTTCTTCTTCTTCTTCTTCTTCTTCTTCTTCTTCTTCTTCTTCTTCTTCTTCTTCTTCTTCTTCTTCTTCTTCCTTCTTCCTTCTTCTTCTTCTTCTTCTTCTTCTTCTTCTTTTCTTCTTCTTCCTTTTCTTCTTCTTCTTCTTCTTCTTCTTCTTCTTTATTCTTCTTCTTCTTCTTCTTCTTCTTCTTCTTCTTCTTCTTCTTCTTCTTCTTCTTCTTCTTCCTTCCTTCTTGTCCTTCTTCTTCTTCTTCTTCCTTCTTCTTCTTCCTTCTTCTTCTTCTTCTTCTTCTTCTCTCTTCTTCTTCCTCCTTCTTCTTCTTCTTCTTCTTCTTCTTCTTCCTTCTTCTTCTTCTTCTTCTTCTTCTTCTTCTTCTTCCTTCTTCCTTCCTTCTTCTTCTTCTTCTTCTTCTTCTTCTTCTGTATACCATACCGTGCTAATGTCCAACATTATTGACCTGCCTTGGAAGTCACAAAAAGCAATCCTCAAAAAATCATAAACATTACGAAAACTGAATATCATAAAGCCATTTATACAATTCTCAACCCCCATTTTCTCTCACAGAAAAAAAATGAAATTCCACTCATACAAAGTGACCAACATAAAACTGCTATCACAGTCATCTTTTTTCAATGAGAAGAGTAGCAGCTCGCTGATTCCGCAAGCGTCCATTATTGGTGAAGTGCGTGAACTGTGCAAGCGAATATTCGCCATTAGATGCGGTTTGAACTGGCTTTTCGACAGACTGTGTCATTTGGCAAACAGCTCTTGCCCTGCCCGGCTTACTAACGATGTACCATTCACTAAATGTATAAATCGCTCACAGTTACCTTAGCCGTCTCTTTCTTTTAATCTCTCTAGTGCTCATCACTGTCCCTCTCATTTCTCTTTTCCTCCCTCCTCCTCCTCTGCCACCTACTCCTCCTCCTCTGCCACCTACTCCTCTTCCTCCACCACCTAATCCTCTTCTTCTTCTTTTCCGCCATTTTCTCCTCCTCCTCCTTTTCCTACTATTTCTTCCTCCCCTTCTCTCCTCCTTGTTATTCACCTCTTTCTCTTCTTCTTCCTCTTCTTTTCTTCTTCCTCCTCTTCTCTTCTTCTCCTCCTCCTTCTTGTCCTTCCCCTTTAACCACTCTCCTCTTCTTCTTTTTCTCCTCCTCCTTCTTCTTCTTCCCCTTTTTCTTCTCCTCTTCCTCCTTCTTCTTATACTTCTTCTCCTCCTCGCCCTTCTTCTCCTCCTCTTCCCTTCTTCTCCTCCTCCTTCTTGTCCTTCTGCTTCTTCTTCCCTCCTCATCCTCCTTCTTCTTCTCCCACTTCTCCTCTTCCTCCTCCTCCTTCTTCTTCATCCCCCTTTTCTTTTTCTCCTCCTTCTTATACTACTCCTCCTCACCCTTCTTCTTCTTCCCCTTCTCATCTTCCTCCTCCTCCTTCTTCTTCCTCCCCTTTTTCTTCTCATATTCTTCCTCCTCCTCCTCCTTCTTCTCCTCCCTTTTCTCCTCCTCCTCCTTCTTCTTATACTCCTCCTCCTCCTTGCCCTTCTTATTTTTGTCCTCCCTCTTCTCTTCTTCTTTCTACTCTTCTCTTCGTTTTCTCCACCTCCTTTTTCTTCCATCCCTTCTCCTCTTCCTCCTCGTCCTCCTCCTCTACCTCCAACCTCAAATACGCAGTTTCTGCTCCTTCTACTCCAGCTCTACTTCGTCTCCTCCTCCTCCTCTTCTTTCCTTCTCCTCCTCTCCTTCCTCTTCTCCTCCTCTTCTTCGCCTCTTCTTCCTCTTCTTCCTCTTTCCCTCCTCTCCTTCGTCATCCCACTTATCCTCCTCCTCCTCCTCCAATACGCACTTTCTGCTCCTCGCCCAAAAAGCACCCTAAAAAAGAGCAAGCAGCACCGTAGGCCTACAGCTTCTCTGCTCCATTCAGGTCCACTGGAAACCTCGGTGGGGTCTTTTCCCTCAAGTGCCTTTTCGTCCCATTACTTTTTACAACTGCAAACCCCTCTGCGTAATTCAAGAAGCGGCCACCTATAAAGCGCAATTTACCTTTACATTAGTTCGATAAATATCTCTCGGAGCCTCTGGTCAGATTGTATGGTGGTAGGGTGAGGGGTGCGGTGTTTAGGATGGTTTCTGAGTACAAAATTTGATTTTACCACGTTCTTTCGGAAATATTTCTGTGCCCTGAGTAAGATATTATGCAAAATTGAGTGAAGAGAAATATATGTCTACTTTGACTTATCTGAGGGAAAACAAAGAACAACATAACCCAAACAAGTAATAAAACTTCATGTAATCCTTGACTCGTTTCAATCTGTGGTAAATAAGTTGGAACTACAAGTTCTATTCATTAGTACAAGCGGATTTATGTTTCAGCCTCATATGGGTTTTTCAGCGACATTTAAATGGAAATCTTATTTCAGGAATAAAAATTTAAAACAAAATTTCATCGTTCACTCACAAGATTGAAGACCATTCTGAAGCTGAGATAAGTACTGTCATACCAACTCATACAGTTAACTGAAAAGGCTTGGAAATTTCAATACTCGATAATTTTTTTTTTTGAACAGTCCAACAACATAGATTTATATCGATATATTGGTTCAGCAAAGTTCAATTCCTAGTTTTAAAAACTTATGAGAGGATATTGAAATATGTATAAGACATATAGATGCTTTTAAAGAGGGAATAGTAACAGTGATAATTTGATACGAAATTATTCCTTTTATTCTACAATAATATCATATCTAAATTGTATAAATAAATGAGACAAGAAATGTGAATTACAATAATAAATAATTTGTAATGCTTCTTACATGGCTTCATCTGACATGGATGAGCTTACTGATTGTTACGAGGAGAAACAGATAGAAATTTAGCTATCCTTCAAGTTTGATTTCTTATTATTACTACTGTATTTATCTTTTTCTTTCCTCAAAATTGTCATCAATGATGATTGCATGTTGAGAAGGAGATAAATTCACTGATTCAGAGTCGGATTAAGACCGATCTCGTGCATCTAATCTACATTGTGATCTTCCATTTCCCCAACAAACGAGATAAACTATTTCTGACACAATCAATTACAGAAAACATTTGAATCATTTAAAACAGCTTCCCAAGTCTGTGGGAAGTGTGGAGAATTGTACTAAATAGGATCCAATTTGGTAGCAGAGACACACTTTTTTCAAGACAAATAAAACTTAACGATTTAAGAGGGTAGATGTAGACATTGTTAGTAGGAGTAGCCGTCATCTGCTAAAAAAGATTAAGAGTTGTGAAGGAATTTGTAAGAGAGCAAGTTGAAAGTGGCACACCGAATTGATTACCCACTTCTTCTATTAATCCTCCTCCTTCTCCTCCTCCTCCTTATCCCTCCCCTTCTTCTGCTTCTTCACTTCCTCCTTGTGCTTCTTGCCTACTTCTCTTCTTTGTGGTTCTTGCCTTCTTCATCTCCGCAACTTCTTATTCTTGTGTTTTCCTCTCCGTATCAGCTACATTCTTCATCAGCTTCTTCTCCTCTAAATCTAGTATCGACTCACTCAACGTAACCAATCTTCTCCACTTGATTCTACCTCCTTCTCTTTTTTGCACTTTCTTTGATCTTATTATCCTCTCTTGTTCATAGATTCTTTTCAATCTTAATTTTTATAATCAACTTCTTCTCATCCTTCTCCTTCATCTCTCAACATCAATTTATCCTCCTAGTTCAGCTCTACATACTTCTGCATTATTATTTAATTACCTTTCTCCTCTTCTCTATAATTTTTCAATCCAAGGAAGAATATTTTGTATTGTATATAAATAGTATGAGTAATATAACAAGAACATCCTCTTCTTCTTCTTCTTTTTATTCCTTATCTTCTTCTTCTTCTTCCTCCACTTCATCCCCTTCCCCTCTTCCTACTCCTCCTCCATCTTGTTCTCCTCTTTTCTTACTTCTTCCTCCTCCTTCTACTTCTTCTTTTTTCCTATTTTCCTTCTTCTTCCTCCCCATTTTCATTTATTTTTCTCCTCCTCCTCCTTCCTCTTCTTCTTCATCTACTTCTCTTCACCTTCTCTTCTTCTACTCATTTTTTTCTCTTTTTCTTCTTTCTCTTCTCTTCATCTTCATAACATTGCACTTCTTAACTATGCCCAATCTTGTTTTTCTTCATCTTCACCTCCTGCTTCTTCTCTATCTTGTACTTTTACTCTTCTTCCTCTCATCCTTCTCCTTTCTTAATCTTCCAATTCATTTTCATCATGTTCTTCTCCTTTCCCTCCACGCGCTTCTTTTCCTCATTTTTCAACACTGTTCGCTTGTTCTTAACACCATTCTGTACTTCTTTCCATCTTCTATTCCGTCTATTTCGTTCTCTTCTCCATTCTTTTTCTTCTTTCTATCTTCTATTTCTATCTCTTTCTATTCTCTCTATTTCTTCCTCTCCTCTCTTTCTTCTATTTCTTCTTCTCTTTTTCCCATCTTCTATTCCGTCCATTTTTTCTCTTCTTCTTCTTCTTTTTTCCATCTTCTATTCCGTCTATTTCTTTATTCTCTATTCTTCTTATTCTTCTTTCCATCTTCTATTCCGTCTATTTCTTCCTCTTCACTCTTTCTTCTCTGTTCTTCTTTTTCTTCTCCATCTGTTCTTCCCTCCTTCACCCCACCCACTCCTTCCCCCCCTCCCCCGTGCTCCACGACAGGAAGCGAGAATTGAATAAACGTCCAGTGTAGATCAACAATGGTAGAATATTGGCTTCTCACTCTGGTGCAGGCAGTTATCTCCGCCGGAGACGTGTCTGTGGCTTAACTCACGCCCCCGTTGATCTAAATCCATCATTTACCCCGTTTAAATGCAATGACTCATAAAAACTCATCCTAGTAAGGCGCTCGCTCTATTAAGCGACGTCTGCTTATGGATCACTGACGGCAATCCAACACTTCCAAATCTGGACTCGGCATTCAGATTAACAAACTAAGTACACTTTCAAAAGCAGCATTCCTAATTGTAGTTATAAACTCTGAAACACTTCTAAGTTAGTATTCATTGTCACGTTTGAATAGCATTTGTTAATACTCGTATACCTACATACTCAATTTATCTAACCATTTAATAAGTTCACAATTAATTTTTGTTGCCTCTTGATTGATTTTCTCACAATCGAGGTATTCTCAATCAGTTTTTGGGAAAATTGAGGAAATTTATATAAAAAACATCCAGAATTAGATCAAGAACAAGATAGAACATTGAGGATGGAAACATCAATTCTCTCCTGGTATTGGTCTTCCTGATATTGAGTTGATATGATTGATATTTTAGTGATACAATGATGAAAAATCTGTTTTTCAATTTTCAAATCTGCAAGGTTTCTGGATCGAGTCATGGCTGAAAGTTTTATCGTAAGTATAGTATGGAATCAATCCTGAATAATAATGAAGTATTAATAAGTACGTAATAGCAGATCGAAGGTTCAATATAATTTAAACGTTTCAGAAGAGGGAACAACAACAAGATTTGACAAAAAGAATAATTTTGACAAATTAGCAAGGTCTACTGAAGCAAGTTAATGTAATAAAGTTTGTCGAACAAAATAGACTAGTAGGCCTTAGTTGATTGAATTGGTTTAATAATTCAACCACCAACTTGAAACTTGCAGTCACGACATGGATAAAAATTTCAACAATCTGTGAACAAGAACTACTTGCGGGATTAATTAATTGAACAGATTGTGTTTCTGATTAGTCTCCATAGATCAATTCCTGAGGCCACTGTTCTATTGTTAAATCTCGCTGCTAGAGCTAAGGGTAGTAGTTATTACGAGAACGGTTCATTATTAATTCCAGCGAGGGCAAAGGTTAATGGAATCAGATCTAGAGACATACCGACATACACAACACACAACCACGCAACGCTCTGGCTCTGAATCATTCAGCGAGTGTGATTGGCTGGCTGTAAGGAAGGGATAAATCCCACTGTGGGATAAATCGTTGGTGGCTAACTGGCATACGATACGATCCCCAATCCACCCACTAGCCAACATCCATCCGACTTCATTCCATATATTCTCTCTTTTAGAGCCAGACCTTCCAATCAAGCATAACTGATCACTCCCTCAATGGAGATTTGAAGATATTTGAAACCAATGTGGAGAAGAGTTCAAATTGGCAATGGAATGCGCGGCGTTTCCAGAGAGATTTACTTTGAAATTCAAGATACTGTGCTTAATCTGATTCAACAGATTTTCAATGACTGACTTTTGAAGTCATTTTTCTAGAGAGTTTCAAGTGGAATGTAACGAAAGAGAACGTATAAAAAGTTTTTGATGAATCATTAATTTATTAAGCAATATTATCATCGTTTGTTACTCGTATGAACGATATTGAGCAATATTTTCTAAAAACATAAAAGTTCACAAGATATAAGTTTCATAAAATTTACATTTTTTTTATACACCTTGAAGGCTTTCATTCCCTCTTTAAATAAGAATCCAGGATTTTATTTATTTATGAGGTTAAATTTGAAAATTTACAAAAATTGAGCCAAAAATAGAGTTATTGGTTTCTGATTTCAACAAGTTTTTCTTAGTACTGAGTACTATCTGAGTACTATTCTTGCTTGATACTCTTCCTCTCACATGAATCATTCCCATTAAAAAAAAGGGTTCTGTTCTGTGAGAAGATATTACTTCCATTATCTTGTCTCATTATTTATCAAACAAGTGTTAAGCTGAAATATTGGAAGCAAACTTTCATTTCAAACACTCCAGCACGGAGCTTAATAACACCACGGAAGTAAGTTTGCTCAATTCCTCTCAGTACTGGTTCATTGCACAAAGAGATCTTTGCCAAATACAAAATTTACTTGATTTTGCGAGTACCACACCACACCACGCAAAGGTCAGTGACCCACCATCTCATCGCCCACCCACCTATACACTAAACTTGCACAAAGTTTCCGTCGTTTTGTGGAGAAGTGAAGAGGCAGTCGTCTATCCTTGTCTGTAGTGTATTCACTCAGTATGCGCAATACAGCTTCAGGACAGACAGCAGAAAAACTGCACAAATAAGAAGAAGAAAAGACGAAGAAGAAGGAGGAGGAGAAGAAAAAAGGAGGAAGAAGAAGAAAAAGGAGAAGAAGATACAGAAAAGAAGAAGAAAAAGAAGAAGAGAACGGAGAAGGAGAAGGAGGATGAGAAAGAAAAAAATTAGGTGGAAGAGGAGGACAAGGAGGACGAGGAGGAGGACAAGGAGGACGAGGAGGAGGAGGAGGAGGAAAAAGAAATCAAAAGGGAGGAAGAAGAAGGAGAAGAAGAGAAAAGTAGAAGAAGTAGGAGGAGGAGGAAGAAGAGAAGAAAAGAGGAGAACAATGTGAAGGAGGAGAAGGAGGAGTAGGAAGAGGAGAAGGGAAAAGTGGAGGAAGAAGAAGAAGGAGAAGTAGAAGAAGAAGAAGAAGAAGAAGAAGAGGAAGAGAAGGGGTTTGAGCTGAATAAGATCCACTAAATGGAAACAAGTGGCCGAGACTGACAGAAAGTAGAAGAGCATCTAGATCCAAAGCTGTGGAGTAAACCACTGAGAATTTTGTTTTTCATTCTTTTTCCTACGCTTTCCTTCGTATCATCTCACATCGCAACAACCTCTTTTCTTTTTAGCTACCCGTCTTTCCGTGACGCTTCATCTCTGAGTAACCTCGATACTAATTTTTCATAAGCTTTTTTCCAGAAACTTCTTTGTTGCATACGTATGTAAATACTGTACATCAAACACATACGCATACATGTATATACATTTTTCTTATTCTGACAAAGAACTACTATTATACCGCGCTTTCTCCTTTCTCTTCTCTCTTTTCCTCTTACTGAGGCTGTCGCTATCTGCCTCAAATTCAATATGCCTGTAATTATAATATAATCAAAACAAATCATTTTGATTTTGAATCATTTTATAATCGGATCAAATAAGTTTTTACAATAACAACCAACTATCAACCTCTTCTTATCACTCCCTTCTTAGTTTTTAATACATCATCCTTTTGATTGCACTTCTTCATCCACTTTATTTTGCTCTCAGTACACATGCATAGACTTCTCAGCTATTGCTCAATTGGTTGCAAATCATTTTATAATCAAAACAAATGATTTTGTACAATAATAACCAATTATCAACCTCTTCTCATCACTCCATTCACTTTTTTACCTCATCCTTTCGATTCCATTATTCTTTCTGCTCTCTATTTTCCTCTCAGCACATACTCGCATCGAGCTGTCAGCTCAATGCGAGCTGTATGTGCGATTTGGATGTGAGCTGTCGCTCACTTAATTTAAAATCATTTTGTACAATAATAACCAACAATCAACCTCTTCTCATTACACCCTACTTAATATCTTGATCCTTCTATCTAAACTAAACCCTTCTTAACATACCTCATTATTTTGATGCCACTTCTCTCTCCTCTCTATTTCCCTCTCAGCACACATAGACTTCGCAGCTGTCGCTCACTCCATTTTAAATAATTTTATAATAGAAAAAAAATTTTGTACTATAATAACCGACTATATCAATCTCTTCTTATCACACCCTTCTTTTAATATTAAGATATCTTTGTACCTCCTTCTCCAATAATGAACATTTACATATTCATACTTCGTATTTTCATGTAGATACTGTACAACACAATATTATGCAAAATCATCATTATAATATTTTGCTTTACATCTTCTCATTGAATAATTCATAAGTTTCTGTAAGTGTATTGATAAATTAGTTGTATATTTTACGATAATAATCCATAATTTAAGCCGTCATATTTGTTATCTAAATGAATAAAGTAGATAATCTAAGTAAAATCCTTTCCACTTTAACTTCTTTCTCATCTCTATTTTCCTCCCAGCACACTCGTATTAAGCTCTCAGCTGTCGCTCACTTTCCTACGCGCCTCACGTGCAGCCTCAGAGTCCGGCCTGACCAAGCATGAAATCCACTCAGCACAATAAATCAAGTCGTCTGCTAAATGTTTGAGAGAGCAGCGAGTTGCTTGAGAACTCTCCGACCATTTAAGGCCGGTCACGTGACCTCCCCGACAACCGATTTTTGTACAAAGAAGTTCTCTGCTGCTCAATAATACCGACTGCACTGCATTTGATGATCTGGTATTCGCTGCATGACAGGACTGATTCCATATTTAGGGCCTCACAGAATGTGCGATGATGGCGGTGCATTGTGAGAAAACGTAATGATTTATAGAACCAAGTATAACTATTATCAACTATAATAATACAGTAAACGTTTCTACTTAAACGTTTTTCAAAGTCAAATTAAAGTGCAATTTCATCAGTAGAAGAATGGATATACAAAACTATTATACAGTGTGTACAGAATTCTTTAGAAAAACAGAATGAACAAGAACTGGTGCTGATCAACTGAACAAATAATCACTATAATTTTCAAATATTCTATAACAATGTAATAAGTGTAATTTCACCTGTAGAAAAAAAAATGAATGAACCATACTAATACCATAATAAGACTAATAAATTATGAAGTTTTGGCATCGGTAAAATGGAATGAACGATGGTGTATTATAAGAAATAGCTTATAAGTCCTATGAAGAATTACATATTGTAAAACTTTGTACTAAGTTAGTACAGTATTGTCATTGAATATATATCCTTTATATGGAGAATATTATACTTCATCCATTAAGAAAAAAGTAGGCTGAATTTTGGCCATAGGGTGTGTCCTTCTTAAAGGATATATATTCAATGGTATTGTAAACGTTAGAAAAACGGAATCGACAGTGTATTGTGAAAGAATCTATCAACAGAAAAACAGCTAAAATTATTTTAGTCTGCAATGGATGTGGGAAAACATCCAACAAGAAACGATTCAAACAAATTAGCGGTCTACCACATGCTATGCAATTTAAAGAGATTATTTTCACTTGAGCTTTATTTCACTTCCACTAAATCACACTCTTCCTTATTCTCTGTCTTCTTCTACACTTTAATCCCACTCTTTTTCTACAGATACAAACTTACACTGAAGTTTAGTCGTTCAAATAACTCCTATTCTTTCTTTTTCTACGTCAGTCTTCAACTGTCTCATAATAAATTCAAACCACGTTTCTGAAGTAAAAGGGAAACAAGAATTAGGGATTCTAGCCATCCAAATGTTACCGTAAAAAGGGGATTTCAAGTCAATACTTGGCTGCAATACTTGAGTATTGCGAAGGGTGAAAGGCCCCATAAACGATCGCAGCTCCCTTCCTTTGTCTTCTGTGTGCAACATGAACCTTGAACCAAATTTGAAACCGGCTGTTGAAGATTATTTCATTCAATATAATATAGAAATTACTGGCTGATCAAAGTAGGGTCAAGAACTGTTAGCAGTTATTTCACCACAGTAAGGACTGAGGGGAGCTATCATTATACTTACTACTTGTATTGGATTGGATTGATGAGATTGGATTACTCGAATTCGAAATATACAAATAACTGGATCTAGCACGAACTTGTACAGTACTTATCTATTATTTTCAAGTAAAAATTTCTATTCATAGAAAATATTGCATAACATTTAAAGAATCTTGCAGGCAACAATCACTAGACTAGAATAGACTATGGGAGCTAAAAAAGCATGCTGAACTAATACTTAAAGTATGTGATTAAAAGTAACCTTAATCAACTGAATATTATTCTTGTGATAATTTCTTTGTAGCTAGTTATGAAAGTTTGTCTCCATCAAGATGTAATTAGATGGGAGAGTATTTCCTATTTTTCAAGTCTGTATAGACAAAAGCATAGCCCCCTCTAAACTACTGTAGTTTAGAGGGGGCTATGACAAGAGGAATTAGAGAATTTATTGTTGGAAGATGTTGGTATATGAAATAAGTGAAGTATTAAAACATTACAGAAAAGAGGTGACACTATAATTGAAAGGTGTTGTTTCTAGTTATATCCTCAGGGAAATACTTATGAAAATATTATGAGAAATAAAAACCAATCTCACTCAAGTAGTTGAAAATAAGAGTAATATACTCTAATTTTTAAATTATAGTAATATTTATTGTAATAAATTATTGTAATTTTGTAATTTGTAATTTATATTTACTAATTTGTAAATACAATTCTATGTTGTGTCAAATCAATAATTTAGAGAGATATGAAAAGATTTGTTGAAACTAGACCGCACAGAAGATTCTTGTCTTAAATGATTGAATTATCTAGTGTGAAAGAATTTTTCAGTTTTTAGAAAGGTAAGAAGCAAGAAATACAAAAAGAAGTTTTGAAAAACCTCATTATGAAATGTGGTACAATTTGCTCGAGATTCAGAAGGACATCCTGATAATAAAAATGATAATTGAATAGAGATTATAGGGTGCCAACATTAGTTGTATGAGAAAAAGTATTAAGTTATGTGAAATACCTACTAAAGAATAACATAAAGTATATAATAAAGAATAACATAAGTATACGTAATACTCTTTCACGTCTCAATGAAAAGATTGATTGAGAAATACTTGGAACCAGTCAAATAACTATTGATAATAAATTTAAAATATTCAATCGAGCTGCTGATTCGAGAAGAAATTAAAAAATGAAAAAGTAATAAAATAAATAAGTTTCATAGATTAAATAAATAATGTACATACCATCTTTATATCACAAACAGTCAACAAGTTATACACTGCATTAAATAGTGCTTCTGTACATAAATTTAATTTTATCAGAGTTGTCTTGACATTTCTTCTCCTGTACCAACCTGTTCATACTCTCATGATAATGTATCCAATACGAAAGGGGAAAGCAATAACATCAATCAATGCTCAGTGAATTAATGTATCAAGGGATTTAAATGGATCTACAAATCTTAATATCTAACCAGACCATGTCCTTAAAGGACTCCTGTAATGTATAGCCATTATGTAACCATACTAGGTACAGTTGCAGAAAAAGATACTATAAATGGATAGCTATTGTTAGGTTATTTATGATTAGAGAAAAATAAATGGCCAACAAGTTTCTTTTCAAATTAGGGTGTTTTCATTTTTGCTGTTATTAGTAAAAAATATGCGTTTAAGATGTCAATGATCTTAAGTGAAATAAAATCAAAAATATTTTAATTTCAGAGAAAGTTCAAAACTAATACCTTCAAATTATTATCTTTCATAGAATTTATTAGGAAAAGTTTTGTTCGATATTAAAAATTGTAGAAAAAGTGGTCGTCACCTCTCATCGTCACCGCTCTCATCAACCACGCACAAGCCTAGAGATCATGTTGGCATCACCCTAACCAAAACAGTAGCTATCCATTCCATCATTTTAACATGGGTTTATTAATTGTTTCTTGTTTTTCGGTTCGTAGTTTTTTAGAATCAAGAAGTTCCAAATTTCAAACTCTACATTGGTTGTGGCAATTATTTGATGTAAGAAAACAGTTTGTGTATAGGAATGAATGTGGTTGTGATCAAACAAAATCTTATGATGATGATGATGATGATGATGATGATGATGATGATGATGAAGATGATGATGATGATGATGATGATGATGATGAAGATGATGATGATGATGATGATGATGATGACGACGACGACGATGATGATGATGATGATGATGATGATGATGATGATCACTTTTCATGAGCAATTTTGAACATCGATCCGCCGACAAATAATCCTAAATCTCCTTTATTTTATTGTCGAGAATATTCTACATGTAAATTTTAAAACTGGAAGTGATTGGTAGAGAAAGACTCTCAATTTAAAATTGGCAATAGGAAATACCGTAACATACAATATTAAGGTAGGACGTGTTATTACACACATGAGAAGACGTAAAGGTGATACGTCAATGGAAAATGTAATTTCAATTCATTTATATTCATAGTTTGTACCGTATTGTAATTGACTCACGCCTAGCTATGGAGCTATCTTCACTTTAATAACGGCAACCCCCTTCCCCCCCGCACTGCTTAAAACGTTCAGTCATTCTCCATCATATCAATATTCTAATAGAATTCGGCATGAATAAAATTACTATACATCGTGAAGAATCGAATTTCTCGAGTAGAGAGATATAATGACACTTACACGCTAAGTATCAATGCTAAATCGTAATTTATGGAAATATCCTTGACTGGACTAGATATGGGTCATCGAAGTCGTCAAATTATACATGAATAATATCTGAAAATGATTTGAAGCACGGTATAATACAAAATCCAATATTTTTGAAGATAAAAATTTTCATTTAAAAATACTTTTGATATCATTATACAGGAACCTTAAAGCAGAACGGTGAAGAATGCATATTAATACATAAGATACATAATATCCAACGAATAAATTTAACAATTATGTTTTCTCTGATATGAATAATTTCATGAGTTGTGTATCCATACTTTTTTCTACTGATTAATAACAATATATGAAAAACACTTTCAAGTAGAAATAACATCATTTTTCACTTAGAAGGTGACGATCGTTTCAACCTGGTATAGGCCATCAGCAGACTCTCAAACGATGATGTAACGTATGATATGATAGGTTCTCTCAAATTCAAGGCAAACATACCAGCTTTTCATTGACAACTTTGAATAATTTAAGGAAAACGTTCTGTGTAATTCAGAGCTATCTCCTTTTTTCAAATACGGTACAGTATAAGATATTTATCAACATTTATTAATTGTTTCTTATCTCCAGTTGGTTATTTGTATTTTTTCATTTAATCATTAACGAACTCAACAAAAATCTCGATTCATTTCGTCCACATAACCCATGTATTTTTATTTTATTGTGAAAATTCATTCCGAATAAAGAAATTGAATTGAATTAAATCTTGTGATAGTGTAATAGTGAACTCATAGAGCTTGAGTAAGAGTCTACAGTGGAATAGGGCCAATAAAACTGAGAAACATTTTGGACATAAAACTTAATGACATCCCATATTCTATTAAAAACAGACTGAAGATGGACGTGTGTCGTTAAGGAAGTTAGAAATCCATCTAAAGCAAGGCAGATGTTTGAGCCGAAGTGACATTTGAATCATTTATGTGATTGGTCTTGTCTAAATGGTCAATACAGATAGATGATGTTCAACTGTCACACTGACAACAGCAATAAAGCTTGATAGTTTGTTGATGGTGCTAACATTATAATTTTGATGGGTGACAAAATCATGTTGGTGAATGACCCTGGTGGTTGAGGGGGATTCGCGGGGATTAATCAGATCAATTTAAGAATATTACAAGTAAAGCAAGATGTACAATTCCGAATTATCATTTTAAAGATTTCATTACAGTAGAAGCGTACGCTTTCAAACCAGTTTTTGTGTAAAGATTTGTGTTTGGATTTAGGACTAAACATTTCAATTCATTTTTGAGAACAATAGAGTTCTTTTTAAATTGTACTCCTTAAGGAGTAGGCTACTCTATTATTTTGAAATTCTTCAAATGAATATTAATGCAACTTTAGTATGAATTGATACTTTCAGTTATACTTCTGTTATTACTTCAAAATAGGTAGGGTATCATCTTGAGTGTCATTATTTTTGGAGAGTTAAAATTCGATTGAAGTCATAAATCAAAAGTCTCGATTGATATGAGGAGTGAACAAAAATTAGAACGCAAACAGTAACTATATCACCTGTAGGTGATATAGATATCTGAGGACAAAAGTGATTTCTGGGGATAATTAATTCCCAGGTATCTCACAACACGATTCTAGAAAACTCAATTATCTTGAATTCAATAGAACGTCAATATCTCGAAAACTCAATTATCTTCAATTCAATAAAATGTCAATAACTTATCTCTAATGTGAGGAGTCGAAGAAATGAATGAAGCCTTCCATGAATTCTAAGAAATCGCGGACCAGCTAGGGTAGCCTAGTTGGCTGGAGCATCATCTGCTATCGCTGCACTGGCCAAGGGTTCGATTCCCGTTTCCGTCTGGCATTTCATATCATCCTTTACCTCATTACCCACGCACAAGTAATATACTTAATGTATATGTGGGCATCATCCGCAGCAAGAAAAATGCAGGAGAGGAGACATTCAACAGTATCTACTAATAAGAATAGCCTACAGTACTAGGATCCACCTTGAATACTAAAATATCGGTAGAATAAATTGTCATCAGAATCACTACTGTACTCAAGAGTCAACTGATGACGTAGGCATCTTCTTTGTTTTTGACATGTACCATATAAATATTTTTTTATTCCTCATCCTCGAATAATTTGGTTTGACTTTTATATTATTTATTTCCTTGTTTTGTTTTTTGAGAATTAAATTGGATTAAATTCTTCTCTAGTATTACTCATTTTGTGTATCATGATTGAATTGCAATACTCACTGATGACTAGAAATGTTGAAAAACATGTCAGAGTACTGGGGAGCAGAATCCTCAGGTCCATGAGGTGAGGGGAAGCTCAGCACCAGCATCACCGGCTTTTTTGAGAACGATTGTTTCGACTGCCGTAGGAAGGTCACTGAGTCATTGGCTATTAAGTCTGGATAATAGTCCTGTAAGTACAAAAATTAGATAAGACCATATCGATTACAATAATTAACAGTTCAAGTCTAATGAGATATATTGAACATGGAATAATTAATTTATTTACTTCGTTAACAAAATAAATAACAATGATGAATATGATGATGGCTGAAGGTCCATTCACACATATTATTTCAATCTCCGCTACGTTTCAATTCAGCTCGTTCTGCGCATGCGATAATGACGATGGACCAATCATAGACCTGAACTGATATATGGAAATTGACTTTAATAAGCAATCTCGATATGTGGAAATTCACTTTAATAAGCAATCTCCCAAAATTGCAATGATTCCAAATTTGAACAAAACAGTCTTATGTTTTGTCTTGTGTCTCAAGTTTTATGTTCATATTTTCAAAATCTAAAAATCTATAAAGCAAAAAATAATTTCATGAATATTCTCTAAGAATGATCTATCCATTTTCAAAAATGAGATTAAATTATGGAACTCCACTCATTGGAAACTTGAAGCAACAGTGCTTCTAGGGTTCAATAGCATCCATCAAGATGATAGATTATTGCATGAATGAAAATAATTTCATGAAGATCTCATGATTCTTTTTAAGTGTAACTTTTTCAAGAGGAGGCAATTTTTAATTGATCCCAATTAGAGAAACTTCCATGAATTGATGTACTGTATTTTAAGGAAAGTTACTGCATTCATTAACAGGAAGTGGAACTTTTGTAAGTGGAATAGCAGCCTACGGTAAGTGGTTTCTTCTTCTTTCTAGTCACCATATTATATTCCTCCAAAACGTAGCAGCAGAAATTCGGTAAGTGGTATCAACCAATATAAGATACCTAAAACTCTGAAGGAGTAAATTGGATGGAAGTTGAATGAACAAAGTCGATTCACCTCAAAGATGAAAGCATGGATTATGAATGAAGCTTGGTAAATAATCTGGGGGTCTTGAGATGTAATTCGATCAGAGTTGAAAGGTGAATAAATAGATTCTTTTGATCGTCGAAGCAGAAATTGAATTTGGAAGATGAGTGAGACTTGAAACTGTTACGGGCAGCAACCTCATAACTTGTGAATGACATTGATCAACAAACAGAAATCGCAGGAAGAAGAAGAGAATGGAGAAGAAAATGTAGAAAGGAGAGGAAATGCGATAAGAAAAGCGACCGGAAAAAAGTTGATTGAAAAAGTGAGCGAAGTCAATAAGATGAAAACTCATTTTTTATCTGATATGATATTTATTTTGTAGTGGAGAAAGGAACCCAAAAAGCTATTTAATAAACTCCGAAATACAAATTGACCTACTGATTTGTCCCACTACTTCATTCTTGTCACAGTTCAAAATAATACGAAATTTAATTACAGAATGAATAATTACAAATCATTAGTATCTTATATTATATTAGTGTATATTCTTATAATATTAGTAAGCTACATCAGTGATCTTTTCAAATGAGATGAATTAATTTCCGATTTAATTCCCGCAATTTCAAAATAATTTCCAACCCAAGAAAGACACACTGGAAACTTTCTAATGCATAATTCCTAATATCGAAATCTTTTTTCTAAATTTTATTCCTTTATTGTTTGTTTTGCAAGGAAAAATTGAATTATTGTTGATGTCCAATTCCTATAAAAAAATATATATTTTTGGATTCAAAAAAATGTTTTCAATGAATCTCAAATTACCTTATAATAGTCATCTCCATGCTTTATCTTCTTGCCATTCATGTTTATAGAGTAGTTGTAATAACGTGAATTCATGATCAGTCCACCCCATTCCCGCCATCCTGGAGGGATGTAGCTACCGTTGTACTTGTTGAGGTATTTGCCGAAATATCCTGAAAAAGCAATGCACAAGTTTATTATTGATGATTGACTAAGTGACTGACATCAACAAAAATAATAATGTGAAATATGTTTTACGTGGTACATTTCAGAAAAGCAGAAATGCAAACTACAGAATGAAAAGTGATAGGAGAGCAAACTATTTCAGCTTTCTGATTAAAATGAGAAGTTACTAAAAAATGATTAAATTTCTTCTCGAATATTCCTTCTTATAAACCTTCTTGAATATTCATGAGCTTTCATTTGTTAATAGCCTTGTTTCTTCATATTATTGTAAACTGTATAGTGATATTATTGAGAGATGAGAAATGAGAGAGAAGAGAATAAATTATGCTTCAGAGAACCGTTTCTTATATCGAGAAATAAATCTGGAATTCGAATAGAGTTTGATAACAAGTTGGAGTATAACAGTACATCATTAAAAGTAAATAATATGTGTATTGTCATTCAAATAAATATGACAGTATAGAGGTAAGAGTCTTTCCAGGAGTTGAATGACTCACTGACAGGAGTTCATCTCTGTAATGAGGAGTTGAGGATTATTTTTATAAGACTTGAAACATTCAACATTGGTTTGTTGAATGTAGGCTACTCATAGCCTGTGATTCTATAGGAAATGTTACAATGAAACAGGATGTCAATATACGTCTCAAATGTGTTTTAAACCCCAACTTGATGAAATTTTCTGTTAGTCTTTCATCAGTACATTATCACCATAAGTGACAGGAAACCAAAACTAGAATGATTGAATGAAACGAGTAAGAAATTGAAGAAACAAAGAAACATCCATTCTGAGACCAACTATGAAACGGTCACTGTGACGACTTGAAAATGCTAGGAGGAAGACGACTTGTCAGTGGAATATTATCAATGAATACACGAATGAATGAAGGATGAATGAATCAGAGTGGAATGGAAAGCTAAATCCTGTGGTATGACAAAGATGGTTGGTGGACGGGATCTTCATCTAACGGAGAGAACTCTTTTACGATGAGCTTAATAAGTGGGAGGAAGAAGAAGTAGAATAAGAATAAGAAGAAGAGAAAAGAGCAAAGGATGGAGGAGGAGGAGGAGGAGGAGGAGGAGGAGGAGGAGGAGGAGAAAGAAGAAGATTACAGTTCAGTTACACAAAACAAGTTTGAGAGGAAACCACAGACTTTAGCTGTTCTGTGAGCTGTGATATCAGCGACCAGTTTCCAGAATGGATGTCGTCCGAGTAAATGATGCAACTGGTGAAGCGGAAAACCGGTAGCCAAGGTATTGCATTTCATTCTTGAAAATTATGCAGCCACCCTGGTGGTAAACGTATTATCATTTGATGGGCGGTGAAAAAAATTAATCTAATAATTTTGATTAGATTAATATGTGAGATATTAAATTGATTACTAAATATCGGATCATTCTGATCAGATTAATTAGTAGATTACTCGACTCAACAGGAAATCTATGAAATTCAATACATTTATGATGGACCGTGGCGAAGCGTGGTATACTTATTTGGTCATCGCCGGTTATATTTCCTATAGGAAATATACCAAATAAGTATACGGACTAATATAAGACCAAATAAGTATACCACGCTTCGCCACTAAGCGACTATTCGCTTCGTATACCACGCTTCGCTCGCCACTATTTGGTCATTGTGGTATACTTATTTGGTATAGGAGATATACCAAATAAGTATACGGACTAATATAAGACCATCACTACTGATGGATGATCATTGGAAAGTGGAAAAATTAATTCAATCATAATCCACTGTTCCTTTTAATAGCATTTCCCACAAAAAAAGGGATTTGGTCCAGTACTCCTTCCCAAAATAGTGATTTGAGATTACCGTAGTACTTCCTCTCCTCAATAAGTAAGCTATAAAAATGTAGTTGATATTTTCATTAAAAAATGTATGTTCCAGAACACATTTCCGAACTATTTATAAGGCTCCTCAACGGTCAATTGCAAATTTTGATTTTCAATTGTACCTTCATCATAATTATTATCTCCTTGTGATGGAATAATATAAGAATAATATAAATGTTGAGTTTTGGCAAAGAGGAAGCACTACCCGAATAGATAGTTCACGCCCATGAGTGAAGGCCCGTTTTTGAACGGTGGCGATATCTCTGAGGGCTCTATGATGTTTGGTGTGAGTGACGGTATGAGAGTATGGTGTATAGTGACTATAGTATGGTGAGACATCTAGCGCCCCTAGCTAGACCGTAAAGATGAGGCCGAACTGCTGGGTTATTTTGTGGATGGTAGATGAAACGAGAAAAAAAATCTCATAGAAATTGGTGACGCACCATAATGGCTCTTAAGTCTGTTTTTCATTAGTAGAGTTAGTGGTAGAGTAACTAGCATACTAACTCTACCGTACTAACTCTACTCTACTTACTTGGTACTTAAAAACAAGTACTCTACCATCACTCTACTCTACTATGAACGTTTTCATTGGGAAAGTTTACAAGATAGTTAGTACTCGCCCAGGGAACTCTACCACTAACTCTACTAATGAAAACCAGGCTCGTAGCTGAGGCCAGAATGCTGAATTACATGGATGGTAGATGGTTTATCTATAGATCATACAACATCCATGATAATAGAACACGTAGGAAATGATCACGGCCTTCTTGATAGATTGTGTCAAGCATCCTCCATCCATCACCTACCCACCTACAGTGCGGCCTACGTTTCAAGAATGTATGTGGTCTAGTCTGCAGTCTTGACCGTACAGCGAAAATCGCAACAAAGTCCCATCTAATTGCATAATGCTTTTTCAATGGTTCGGGCGAATGATATATTTTTGTAGAGATTTTTACAAGTGCAAAGTGTTGGAAACTGACCTGTCCGATATCCGGCATTGGATAGATAGGTGGCGAATGACCTGGTCTCGTGCGTGGCCTGCCACTGGGCACTGGAGCAGTTGTCGTTGTTGGTGTAGACATGGTGGTTGTGCATGTACATGCCAGTCAGCAGCGAGCTACGCGACGGACAGCACATTGGCGTTGTTGTGTAGGCATGTCGGAATTCGGCGCCCCCGTTACGCAGCAGCTTCAGCGTTTTCGGCATGAAATTCAGCGAGCCTAAACAAAACACAAATTCAAATCAATTATCATAGATTTATAAATTAATTAATTATGTATTACAAATGAATATGTATATTATAATTAATTAATATCATGTATTACAAATAAATCAACTATTTTCAGCATTTAATTTAAAAGCCTTAAGAAATCTTGATCTAGAAATCTATGACTTGTATTGTTTCAATGAATCAAAATTTGAAGCCTTTTTTCTATGGTGATGCCCACTTAAGCTCTTGGCTTGTGGGTGTTGAATGGGAAGAATGATGATGAGAGAGTGCAGGTTTTGGTTATGGAGGGTGAGAGACCGTGGAAGTTGAAAAAACTCTTGAGAAATCTTGATCTAGAAATCCATGAATTGTATTGTTTCAATGAATCAAAATGTGAAGGATTTTTTTTCTATGGTGATGCCCACATAAGCTCTTGGCTTGTGCGTGTGTAATGGGAAGAATGATGATGAGAGAGTGCAGGTTTTGGTTAAGGAGGGTGAGAGGCCGTGGAAGTTGAGGTAGGGAGATAGAATAGAGGCTGACTTGTGGGAGAACGGGTGGAGGAGAGAGAACATGATGGACAGGGCGCTATGGAGGAGACTGCAAGAAAAGTCGTAATCAACAGTCAAAATGAATTATACTTGTTGAAGTCAGCATCAATGTAAGCTAATCAGTGTGTTAACAGCTAAATGATATTATTATTTATTATTTTAATATTTATTAAATAATAATGTCTCCACCCTCTGCATTACTTGCGGACTTGCGGTATTAGAAGCTTCAGTTATGTAATAAACTAAAGAATTTCTCTGAGGAAAAACGCAGATACCTGTGAACTCATTATACTGTGTGGTCACCATCATATCATCCAATCAATCTTCACACAAAACAACTTTCTTTATTTTCAAGAACGGGCTATTTCCTAAAGTTAATTCTCGTTGATCCACGCCATTACATCGGAAAAAATTGTGTTTCATCACGTTCTACCCGTGTTTCAGATCTAACGCGAAAGATGGTATCTATCAGGCGGTTGTAGAAGATTAGCCCATAGAACAGGGCACAGTAATTGAAACTCCCTTCGGCTATGGAAAAGATTTCGGGAATGCACAATAAGAAAACAATAACAATTTTCTTGTAATAAGAAAACAATAAAGACAAGATCACACGCATTGAGAGGCCTAGTGGAAAAGCATAATTCCAGTAATTTCAAGCGGGAAAGGCGAGACTGAAATGTAATTTGTTCTGTGGGATTATGCTATGGCTCTAGCCCTCTCTGCAACGCATAGTAATAGCACGGAGTAAGTATATCTATCTACTCGTAGTACAGTATATATCTATAGTAAATATACCTACTCTGTGGTAATAATATATATGTATAGTATATACGATACTATCCGCAGACAGAGAGGGAGCCGTCTTGAAACAACCATAATGAGTGGGTACAGTACAGCACAGTATAACCAAGTAACCATAAAGACGAGATAGGTAATGTCGACGTTGTCAGAAAACTAGTCGTTCAAAAGCAGGGCTTTAGATAGTACACAAGCTAGATGCTAGAATATCAGCAATGCTGACCCAGTACAGCCCTGAGCGACATGTTCGTATAACTAACTGGGAATAATGGAATATACGTACATTAGAATACGTACATGTCAAACGCATGTTTGTTCCAAAAGAACAAACTCCATGCTTGTATGAGCTTGATACATTTTTCGTTTGGGTAAACTGAGAGGAGAGGTACAATCATTAAATTGTAAAATAACAGAAAGGAGAAATATACTGAAAGGATTTCTGTACACTGTACATTTTACGAATTGGAATATTATATGATGCTGGTATATGAAAATACAAAATACCGGGTGTCCCAGTCAAACCTGCATTTTTGAAATGACTGTAAAAAATAAACGGATGAATATATCGAAATTGTATTGTTACTATCTTAATCTACATTTATTATTTTTATCTTATGGCTTTTTATCGGTGGGGAGACCCTTAAGAGTAGGTGATCTACATTAATAGTAGTTTATGCAACGGTTGTATTATGAGAGCCTTTAAAGCACGAGTTAGATGTTAGTTAGGGCACAAGCGAAGCGAGTGCTCTAAATATCTCAGCTCTAAATAGATTTTTTGAGTTGTATTGGCCGAATGGTAATCCGAAAGTATTTCTGTACTACTATTTACAAATTGGAATGTGATGCAGGTAACTTATATAGAAAAACTAGCGTACATCACTTAATTTAATTTTTGCTTTATTGTTCTGGAGACTTCTTGTTCAAGTAATAATCAAATCATATCAAATTTTACTCTCAATGTTTACAAAACATAAATATAATGCAATGTTTTATGTGTTTTTGATGAACAATATTGGAATTTCAAAATCAAAATTGATTGATTGGTATATAGAAGTAGTAGACTTTGCATTTGACATTATATTGGAAAAGGTTTCTCCATACTATAGAACAGAAGAAGCATAACTATTGTTCAATTGAGAGTGAAACTAAAACTTAATTCCATCACAGACACTGTTCTATTAGAAAGTGCTATGCTAGGGCTGCTGTGAATATTGTTTAGTTAGAATATTTATAATTCAAGACCCTTCTCTGTTTCTAATTGGGTGTCTAGTAGAGTGGTGCTTGACCTTTCCTCCGGCACTTATTTCACTCGACGCTTAGAAAGCCATGAAGACACTAGACGGGCGGGAATACACTTGAAGAAGCAATGAACTTGATCAACCCTATAATTCAATCTAAGCAAGTAAAATGGACTAGATATTGAAATGGAGTTTTACTTTAAGGAAATTATAAAGGAATGAATTGAGAAGACATGGAATCAACAGTTTATTCATATAGAAGAATTCATACTACGTATTTGTAGTACAAATTGTATTATATTATATTGAATTACATTATGAGAGTGAAACAATCAACTGAAAAAGAATAATCTTGATTAGAATATAGTAGAACAATATGTGTGGGATTGATTTGACGTTGGAATTGGATAAAATCAATAAAATTCTTCAAAATATAGATGAAAATTTACAAAGGTAACAGAGGAAAACTGCAATTTGAGAGTGAAACAATCAACTGAAAAAGAATCATCTTTGATTAGAATATAGTAGAACAATATGTGTGGGATGGATTTTTCGTTAGAATTGAATAAAATCAAGAAGTTTCTTCAAAATTTAGATGTAAAAATACAAAGGTAATAGAGGAAAACTGTGGTTATAGGCCTACTTCATTATAAAATTTTATTATAAAAATTGGATGCCTTTTTTTTCTCTTGAGGTTGATGCACACTTGAGCTCTGAGCTTATGCGTTGGTAATGTGAAGGATGATTATAAGAGATGACGACTTTTCAGACAGACTTCTCCTTTGAAAGGCGGGACCTACTCCTGACTCCTGACATGAATATTGTGAATACTGAGAACCTAGTTTTCTGTATTAATCCAAGTTTTAATTGTAATTCATTCCTTTTGTCATTAGTTTTCACATAATCATTACTGTAATTCCATATAATTAATATTTTAAATATATTTATTAGAATTCAGTATCATGGCATCAATCAGTTGAGACTTCATCTTAAAGCTTCACTGTTTTCTCCAAAATTTTATATTTCGTATAAACTTCCTGTAATTAACTTGTACTCACTTCATACAGCTTGTATTATATTTTGTACTTTTAATCTCATATCACCTTTTTAATATTTATAAGAATTTCTTTGGCATCAATTTAAATTGTAATTTCCAATTCCATGTATTCACAAGGATATACAACGTCTGTACAGTACTTATTTTTGAGCTGCAATTTATGAACAAAACCGTTAATGTATTCCACAGTAGGAAGTATTCCAGGTTGGGAGGAAATAAATTGAGACGCTTCGCATGTTTCGAGTTGACCAAATTCATGTGTAGAGGTGATTAACTGCAAATGAACTTGTTTTCCCAACTGACACTACCAGTTCAATAACACTCAGTTTGAGGAAGGATTTGGCCCAAATTTACTTCCAACAACGTTTATGGTGAATGATTTTTGACCTAGAACTGAACTAACTACGAAATTCATGAATTTTATGGAAAGGAACAAAATTAAATTTGTCTCTATTAATAAATTATATTATTTGAATCTTACTAAAAATTTGTACTGGTATTATAGTTGATTACTTTGAAAATATCTCAAATTCCATTTTTGTCGCAAGAAATTATAATTTTTAAAGACAATAGCCAATATTAGAATAGATGGAACATAGAAAACTACTTCTTGCCCAAAGCAAGTTCCCTCAAATTTTATGGAGAGTTGTGAATTATGAATCAAGTCAGCCCTTCACCCACACATTATTTTGTTGAACATTATTCGGCTCAATTCTATTTCATGGGTCCACATCCAATTTCTACCTGAAGCAACAGGTAGCTCATTAGGAAAAGGTTTCACCATTGTTTGTGAAATTCTCAACGTGAACCTTTCTCCATTGTTCTATAATGGTTGGAAAGTTCAACCAATTTGTTGATTTTAGACCTCGATGGCTAAAGAGCGCACATTTTGGAGTTGATATTTTATGTAGTCTTGCGATGAAAAAGTTGATCTTTCAAATCTTATTTGCAGTAATTTGGGATGAAAACTTTAGTTCAATCAACGTAACCTGTTAGTACTATAAATGAAAATAAAACCAAATAAAAATAATAAAGAAAGAAAATAAATATAGTACGGTAAATAAAAATTATCTTTAAAAAATACTTCACAAAATATTTTGATATGAAGAGACATCCCACTCATCTATTCTTAAATGACTGACAAAGAGTTAATACAATTGCCGAATCGGTATCAAGCCGCCAGACGCCACAATATTCTCAACTCAAATCAACATCTAATTATCATCCATATCTTTAGAACAAGCACGATTTCTCCTAATAGAATCGCTAAAAGTGAGTAAGTAGTATTTCATCCATTTTCAGCCAAGCAAGACGAGCTCAAAGATAAACCTGGCATATTTTCATATTGTACCGTTATATTTTCATATTACAACAGTTATTGAAATACAATAACTACATTACTATTGAAATTACATTAAAAATTGTGCAATTAGGCGAGGTGGAACCTACCCGTAAGGGTCTCCCCACCGACAAAAAGCCATACGATTAAAAAAAAAAAAAAATTGAAATAAGATCCTCAGTTCAGAGCTTCATTGTAGAATTTGGTTTCAACAAAAATCAAGGAAGAAAACGATTCAATCACTTGTTATTATATTTTATAATTACGAGAATTTTAGTTTTATATAGAAATCAATATTTTTTGCAGGTTCTAGAAATCTAGTTGAGAATTTGTAGGAATTCATGTAGCTGTTAAAATGATTCTAATACGTAGACAGAGTATCCAATGTTTTCTTTTTAGAGGTAGAGGTAGATTTATCAAATGAATATCTGGTATGATTCGTATCGATTTTTTAAGAACTTTTTCTTGTAATATGGTAGAATGTAAAATGTAAGATGGTAATACTAATTTGTAGTACTAAGATTGTACAGTAGTAGTGAAATTAAGCTTAGTGAAGTGTAAGATTTCAATGAATAATGATTAACAAAATTACCCTAGAGTTGGGGCAAGCAATGATCGATCATTATTGACATTCAAGTCAACCTACTTGTACTTGATCTAGTAATCCTAGTACATTTTACATTTGGATAAAATTTTTCTCCATTTAACAAAGATAATTTTCTGCGAAAATGAATAACACTTCTGTTTGTTTGTAATGCAGTAATCAATTGAGGAGAGCTTATATCTTATATCACTAGAAAATGATAGTTTCAAGCATAGTAAATTACTAGTTGAATCGGTAGTGTTTCTAAATTTCTTAGTTGCCAAAATGACAGCCAGTAAACTTGGCATTACTCAATTGTGCTCTCTAGATGGAACTACATTTGGTAGAGTTCTCATCCTATAGTTACTAACAATGGGCATTCATAGATATGAGAATAATAGCTGTGCCTTCCCACACCCTGAAAACTTGTTGCCCTGTCGACTACAGGTAGAAATTGAATGTGGACCCACGAAATAGAATTGAGCCCATTATTCTAAGACCTTCCAATCTGAATTCTCCAATTGAATACAGTGCTTCAGTTTTATAGCGTGCATAATAAGCAAAATAATTTATTCTGTCTATTACTCTCATTTTCATCTCTCATCAACCATCCCATTACACATGCTTATGTCAAGTGTTTAAGTGTGCGTCACCCTCAGCAAAAATAATTTATCTAATTGAATAATGTATCTGTTGGTAAATCTCATTTTGTAAAGTCTTCAACTTTTGCTTTGATGCCAACACTGTCAAGTAGCATAATTCTATTTTCAGACTTTTTCTTCAAATCCTATACATGGGTTTAAAAGTTACAACACTCAAGACCGCTCACAAGATGGTTTACCGAAAACAAGGCGAGGTGGAGCCTACCCGTATGGATTTCCCCACCGATAAAAAGCTATACGAACATATTTTTTTATAAATAGCTAACTGACTGTATGTTTTGTAGTTTCATGTTTTGTAATATCATGTCATTCTTCATAAAATCTTCACATTATCTTTTTTTGCCCTCCAATCTGTTTTCTTTGAAAAAATACTGTAGTTTTCAAATATTTTTTTCACGAATAGAAAATTGTCACAACAATCAAGAACGCTATTGGATGGGTGACCGAAAACAAGGCGAGGTGGAGCCTACCCGTATGGATTTCCCCACCGACAGAAAGCTACACGAACATATTTTTTTATATATAGCTAACTGACTGTATGTTTTGCAGTTTCATGTTTTGTGATAAGTCTTCACATCAATTTTTTGTCCACCATCTGATTTCTTTGAAGAAATACAGTAATTTTTAAATATTTTTTTCACAAATAGAAAATCTTTAAATAAATAGTAGCCAACTCACCAAGCTCGACATCCTGGTCATCGGTCAGAATCAGAATGATGTTGGGCTTCCTCTCCTTGGGTCCGGGCATCGGAATGTACTGCTTCCTTTGCTTCAACCGGCCGCTCCTTTGTTGGGCGAAAACATCCTCCTCGGCCGTTCCCACCACAAACACTGATGCCAGACACACTACCGGCAACACCAACAGCAAACGCTTCGTCGCAGACGTCGTCATTCTCCAATCAAATTTTAACCACGGTTAGAAGTTGGATCTAGCAATGCTAGTTAACACTTCATCGCAGACATTCTCCAATTAAATTTCAACCACGGTTAGAAGTTGGATCTAGCAATGCTGGAGGAGCAACAGTTAACACTTCATCGCAGACATTTTCCAATTAAATTTTAACCACGGTTAGAAGTTGGATCTAGCAATGCTGGAGGAGCAACAGTTAACACTTCATCGCAGACATTCTCCAATTAAATTTCAACCACGGTTAGAAGTGGGATCTAGCACTTTTGGAGGAGGAAGAGTAAAGTCCACCCGGGTATTGCTTTACTGGAGGCCATGTTCACCACCCTTCACTGCACTGATCGTGATGGAAGGCAGCTACAAGGTCCTGAAACAGAAAAGAGATGTTGTTGAAGTGATAGAATCAACTCATTTCATTTATCAAAATTTGATATTTAATATTGTTGAATGGTGGTAATTAGTATCGAATAACTTTTAAATATTTCTACAGTAATTTGGCGCTGGGTTGTAATTTATATTATGATGAAAAAATTTCATGATGATAAAGAACATTTGAGAAAATTTATAATGATTAACTTGAAAAAATGTTTGTATGGCCCTTAAGGGCCTCACCACCGATAAAAAGCCATACAAACATTTTTTCAAGTTAATCATTATAAATTTTCTCAAATGTTCTTTATCATCATGAAATTTTTTCATCATAATATAAATTAAGTTCCACCTCGCCTCATGTTTGTGTTGGTCACCCATACAAGAGCAGTCTTGACTGACTCAACATCATGATCACTCTCAAACATTCAAGACCGCTCTCGGATGGGTACCGACACAAAACATTGTGCAATGAGGCGAGGTGGAACCTACCCGTAAGGGTCTCCCCACCAATAAAAGCCATACGATAAAAAAAAAGATCACTCAGCAACCATTTCCACCGAGTGATCAAACACAGCCACAAAAAATTTTCAAATAGTTTTTGCTTATAATTGTATTCAATTTTCAATGAGACTTCCTCTTATATTTACTTTTTATAGAATCAGAGACATTTTTCCAGGAGAATATTCGTAGTAACACTGTTCAACCAAAAAGTGTTTGGTGGAACAACCAAAAACTGATGTAGAATGTGTATGCCTGATTATTGATAAATTACATCAGTATTGAGGAAATTAACAGACTTTCAGGCTTTATATTTGAAAGCAAGCAAATTCTAGAAGATATTTTACAATCGGAATATCCCATTATTTAGTCACCGTAACTACAGCTATCAATCGCCTAATCCAAGAGATATTGATATTGTCATTAAAATTATAATGATGGAATATTCTACACTGAATAAAAACGAAGAATGGAAATCTAGGATTAGTGGACAAATTTTTATTTCTTAATTGATGTGAGTGTTGAGTTTGTAAATTATCATACAATTTGATTGATTGATAGGATTAGAAAACTGACAATTATTATTGTCAATCCAATTGTCTGAATCCAATACAAGTAGCTTGTATTCAAATTCAAAATAAAAATAGCGAGCAGTAATTTATCTACTTGATCCGAGTTATAGTTAATACGACTACTATTAGTTTATTACGTATATCAATGACAAATTGATAAATTCAATTCAGCCTCACTAGTAATGGAGTTATTCGATCACATACGGAGGAAACTAATGTAATAATATACTGTGCTAAAGTTTTTATCGGTGAATCAAATTAATAATAATTTAATCGTTTGAGATATCGGACTCACTAAATTTAATACAAACTTCAAGCAACGTAACTTAAAAATAAACATACAAGTGGCTTGTATTCAAACTCAGATAGAACTGGAACTTTAGTAATTTTATTTTCGAATTTCAAACAAATTAATGAGCAGATTCTAAACAGGTTGAACGGGTTGCTAGAAGATTAGTGCTTATTACAAAAATAATGTTGCATGAAACGATCATCAAATTTTGTTTTTAATTTGAATGTGTATTACAAATTACAAATGTAGTAGATATCAAAAGTTAACAAGTGGAATAACTAAGTAGACTGTACAGGGTGGAAAACCGATACAAATCGCGTGGAACAAGTGTGTAGAGAGAAACAAACGAACGGCAGAAAGAAAAGCACAGCAATACATTTCAAGCTGTGCGATTTTCGTGCGCACATTTTTCTCAGCTCAACACGCTGCACTAGTGATATTAATTTCTCTTTTCTACACCCTTCACACGTTTTGTCTTCCTTTTTTTCTGAAGAGGGTGGCGGCGTGGGATTGTCAGTAGACGTGAGTCCAATTGATTATCCGAAAAAATAAAAGGGAGTTGGCTCCCATTTAACCAAGCCAACGCAGATGGCTGGAGGATTCAACCCCTCGCGTAGAAAAGCCGATAAACCATGACATATAACTGAGTCATCTATTATTGCCCTACTTCCAGACATTGACAGAAAATCAAAGGAGATCGATAATGTATATTATGGAATAACACGTTTGGAAACCGAAGAAGGTCCTAGAATGACATTTTGTAAGGCACACTAAATTTTTTTTAAAAACCAATATTCTCATTAAGAAGATTGAAAAATTATCGGGTAATATATTCGAGCTTTCATTGATTAAGTTTATTACAGTTTAACCTCTACAAAAATTTCAATATCTTTGAATTAATGATCAAATTGCAATTCAGTAATATTGAGAGCTTCTATACGGAAGCGAAATATTATTTTTTTGTATATTCAAATTAGCTTGTCTATAATAAATCTCTATGATAAATTAGGCTTAAGATCCATATTTCACCAAGTAGATAAATATCTTAAAATGGTCAAAACAGATCTAAGCTAGAAAAGATGAATTAAAGAATTTTTAGTCAATATAGATTACAATTTCTCTTGATTTATAGAGGAATATAATATGATGAATCTATCCAACTTCATATTAAAATGAGCACCCAACATGGATAGTTCACAACATTGATGTGGAGTCAATATTAATATTATTTTGATTCATTGACAAAAGAGCCTCTTCAATATCGGAGCCCAATTTACGCAATTGCTTCTTCTATGACGGTGAATACGACTTGACGACTTCTCACTCTTCTCGTAATTCTCACAATTTGAACTTAGAAAAAGAACCCTCAAGTTATGATTCAAACATTTTTAGTGGTTTGATTTTTAGTGAGAGGACTTCGTACTCTCCAAGCCCAACTATTCTCGGTAATGACCATTTTAAGTTTATTCGAATTCAAAATTGAAAGATTACTTTCAAAGTAACGAATTGTATTTCACTGTAAATATAATGTTATAATGTATATAAATGTTTTTACTCGCATTATTGGACATACTTGGGATGCATTCAACTCCTGATGAGGAGCTTCATAAGCCCGTCACGAGGGGCGCTAGTTTTTAGGGGTTGGACTGTGTGGCCTTGATGTATGAAAAAATGGTACTTGATTTAAAATTTATGAATGAAAAAATACGTGGAAAAATGTAGAAATGAATATCATACATTTATTCTTATGTGTATGGCCACAGGAGACAGAAATAGATAACCGTTAAAACCGCTACAGCGATATAGATAACAGTTTTCTAGCGTACAACGCATGTGAGTGAAGCATTTATGACTAATTGAAACGAATTATTCATTGATCATGCCCTCATAAACAATACTAATTTGACTGAATTCAATGACCGGCATTTTCTGAATTCACAGTCATGAGATTGGATAAGTGAAATACTTCATTAGACTATAACGAACAAAGTCGAAGTTGGCAAGGCGGAGTTGGAATGCGAGCTTTTTGTGATCGCGATAAGAGCCACGAAGTCTGTGCTGGTCGGAGTCAGGTGTGGTATCGCGAATTAGCGCGGAATTATTTCACTCGCACGCAATCAATGCGGCCGCATGCTAGGCACTTGGCCAATAGTTCACTACACTCGCACAACAATAAACAAATCGTAGGAGGCGACCTCAAAGCACCCCAATCAGTTTCAAATAACAATTGTACATTTCCTTCAATCAGTTGAAGTGGTGGTCTCTAACTCACCCATTAATTTCTTATTCAGAGTTGGACTTTTTAACCTATAATATAGGTATATTACATATTATATTATGTTTTCCATATTTCCCATTAGGGAAAATTGGATGATTCGGCAAGAAGGAACACCCGAAAATGTCTCTTCGCCAAAAAAGCCATAAGCTTAATAATAAAGAAGATAACCAACACCGAACCGATTGATCCCAATATGGAGGAAAATGGACGATTCCCCGGTCGACGACTGCGGAGAAGACGTAAAAAAAGTAATAATAATAATTTCATATTAAAAATTTCTTACTTGAAGAATTTCATTAAAGATTCTGAAAGTAAATGGCAATTTTGATTGACAATGAAGAAATACTAAGTTCTTGAATTACTAGGGAATCAAATAAATCGAATGAATGGTATATTTTATATTAATTTTTCATATTTTTTATCATCCGATTTCATTACCTACCTGTTTACATTAATGAGATTTAATTAATCCGTTTAAATTAATGAGAATTCGGTGATTGAATTTTGTGTTTTGATTTAGGACTCAGCAGACTACTGGCGGCCCAGAATGAGGCGACTGAGATATCTTGAGCTGTTGTCAGCTCAATCAGCTTGCTAGCTTCCTTCTCAAATCAGGCAGAGGAATCAACTCCGCCGCTCGTAATAATCAGCACTGGAAGCTCAATGTTGCCTATTTGTGATGGGAAGCAAGCAGCTTCTAACTTTCCCTCACTTTACCACGGAGCCATATCTGATATCATATCTGATCATGTGAATGTATGTTTGTGTTCTTGTCCCTTTGTGGACCAATCAAATTGAACAATACATTGAAACCGTTGATTTCCTTGAAGAATTTCCTTGATGAAAATATGTACATGCTTACTTTCAAAAGAGATCAACAAGTTGTCTTTAATCTCTTTTTGTTGAATATGATTTTGGGCCAATCAAATTGAACAACACATTGAAACCGTTGATTCCTCTCAATTAAAAAAATTTCGTTGATGAAAATATGTACAGGCTTACTTTCAAAAGAGATCAACAGTTGTCTTTAATCTCGCAAAATACTAAAAAACAGTCAATTAATTGGTTAAATTCAAAAGATTTATTTTAACGTCATTCAGTATGATGACTAAACTAAATTTGCATCAGAATCAGGAATAGACCCGACAATTTATTATACTACTCTAAAAAAACACTGTTGACTTCTTACTACCTACTCAACAATTCATACAATAAGTCTATAAGAAGTACTGTTTCAAAATTAAAACATTCAAAATGATTGATAAGTTGAATAATTTATATTGTCAATAGTACAGTAGTAAATAACATGAGCTTCAATTAACAGATATGTATATCGTTGGTGGAGGAAAAAGGCTTTGGAAATCGATGAATAAATTTGATTAAATTATATGGATATATGTACTTTGAGTCTGCAGCCTATATTTATCATTATAGGCAGGTTGGTTTTTTATTTGTCTCTCTTGCTTTTACATCTATTTCTCGTTTTATATTTTGCACTCTTTTGAAGTTCATTGGCGATGTGTTTGTGAAAAACGCAATTCGGTTGACTTTGAACAACGCAAGTTTATTTTGGGCAGACGCGGTTTTCACAGTTTGCTCGTTAGATCATTTGGCAAATGCTGTGGAAATACAAAAATGACAGAAATAGAAAACTTCCTGTCAACGCACGAAGACACGGCTACGCTTCAAACTTGTTTTTGGCTTGATGAAGGAGGAGGTACCACTAGAGTGACTAGACATTACATTAGTCTGCTAGAGTGAGAGAAAATAATAATTATGTTTTCGCCACACTTTACGTTTAGGACGTAATGAACTGTTTTTCATACGGTACCTCTATTGGAGGCTGAAAATGTTCGATTTCCGACGAGGTCAGACTGGAGGCCTGTAAACGTTTACGGCCCTAGGGCGGAAAAGAAAATGACCTTGAATGACAGCTGTTTCTATCAGATCAATAGCATTGTATAGCAGGAGCCAATTAACTTGTCATAAATCAGCTGATCCAGTAATAATTAAACTGTGATTTCGACACAATAATCAAAAGGCTTGAAAGTCTAAAGAACCTTTAAAGTCTTTAAAAGACCTTTTTAAAGAAGACCTTTCAAAGAATAACTTACAGTATTAAAAAACCCTTTTCGATAATCTGCGAGATTCAGCATTTGTAGGTTAAGTATTGTGATATTGCTCTTTGAAACAGCTGATTTCTGACAAGTTGAATTGGATCCTGCTATATGTGTTCTTGCAGGTCGGAAAAGAAAATGACCATGAATGACAGCTGTGTCTATCCGATGAACAGCATTGTATGTGTTCTTGCAGGTAACCTAACCTCAAAGTTTTGTTGGTCACTGAGTTGATATTTTCATTGTTTGTTTTGCATTATTTTTGTTGTTTTGTTTGTTTTTTTTTTGTGTTGTGGCGAAAAATATCGTTCGCAACGCATGAGCAAAATGTTTGCCGGCTCTCGATCGCTTCAAGTTCTCGACATTCGTCTCGAACTTGAAAACCGCGATCTCAAGCCGGCAAACATCCATTTTCAGCCCTAGGTGCGAAATAAACTATATTAGTATTTTCATCTTCTTCTCATTTCCTCACACATTTTCATTTCCTTTTTCACAGAATGCTCATTTGTTAATTTGTAATTGATTAATATTATTTTATATATAAAACTTAATAAACTCAAGTCTGCTATCTATCAGTTATTACTGACAGTGTCTGGTGATATGTTGTTATATGTTATATCGTTATCATGGAGATAAGTAACCAGCAACAATTAAACAATTCCATTGTTGTAATTACCAGTCAAGACAGAGTAGGTATATATATTTTTTTATTTTTGTCTCTGAAAGTTTATTTTTGTTTCTTGCTGTTTATTTTCGAACTCCAAGGCGTCTCACAGACAATTTACATTATGAAGGGTGGTTCAGTGTTCTCGTTACGTTTTATTACATAATTATTTTTCAACCTGCTTACGTTTTTGTTGTGGCTGGCCGCTTAATTACAGCTTCAAAGACATTTTCCCGCTTAGTAGCTCCTTAGGGCTCAACTCAGCGAGCGTATTTTACGTTTCGTATTGACGTTTATTGGGCACTAGGAACGTAGAAACACACATTGCGTTATACGCATCTAATCCTTTTTTACCTGTTTATAATAATTATTTTATTACTTCTTGTAATATTTCTCAGACAAATAAATCCATCACTATGAATTACTCAGTCACTCACTGACACTGTCAGATAAATTATTACACTTCAAATATTATTATATTGCCATTTAAAATACAGAATTTGATAAATTATTTTGAATTGGTGATTTTAAAAACGTCATTCACTGTGTTAAACAGAAGAATTATCTGAAAAACTCGGAATCCAGCAAACAACTCGTTCCATAATTTTAGTCTTTCTGTTGAAGCACGGGAAGCACCACAACGAAAAAAATTAAATCAATCACAATTACTACACTTTTACTATACTGAATGTAGTGAATCAATACATACAACTTAAATTCTGTTCTGCTTCCAATATTATGGCATGTTTTAATCATTATTTGATCGTCTTAGAAATTTTTGGCTCTGATAATAGAAGACCAATACCAGAATAGTAGTTTATGCAAAGGTTGTACAGTATTATGAGAGCCTTTAAACGACGAGTGAGATACCGAGGTATCTATACCGAGGTAATACGAGCGGCAACGCCGTGAGATATTGTAAGATATCTCAAGAGTAGTTTAAATGCTAAAAAACAACCATTGCATACACCATTTTATCTGCGACCAACAAATACAATAAATCTACACTAACATGTTCTAACACTTCATTCAAACGAACATGTTCTATTTCAATGTTTGCCGTACAGGCACAGACAACAGTATAGTTAGTCTATGGTATAGGTTAGAAAATATTCCGTTCCAGTGTTTTCAAACTGGATCAGATTGAACAAGGAATGTTTCATAATGTTTAATCCGTTTTATAAAATTGTCTTATGATACAAGTTTCAAATTCCATTTCGAAAAAGCTACTGTTCCGATTTCAATTATGAAACTGTAATGATTGCATTATAACACGGTCGTAGACAACCCCATTTTTATGTAGTTCAAGAGGTGTTATCTCATACTATGGAAGTAGCTAAGAGAAAAGGTCACTGAAACTCTGGAGAGAATATTGTTACAGGAAAGACTTTCAATTCCCAGACGTTGACTATCATAATGGATGAAGGTGAATGATGAAAATTTCACCTGCGGCAAGAAACGATATTGACGCATCGACAGGAAATTAAATTTGAGGGATGAATTTGGCGGAATACTGCTCAAGGTGCCTCACTATGCTTGATTGATAACTTTATCATACGATCAAAAATAACAAATTCACTTACAAATTTATCTTGTATGGCATCCAGGAACATCGTTTTACTCATTTCATGGAGCACAATATTATGGTATGCTATTAGCCTATTAGTAATATACTAATACTAGTTTATTAGTTGTTACAGTAATAATATTAGTAATATACTAATAGCAGTCCCAGTTCCAGTCCCAGTAATATACTGGGACTGGAACTGGGCTGAGCTGCAGGGCTCCTCGTTTGTATAAAAGGCATCACATCTAAATACAGTATTGACAACAGTGATTTAAGTCAATTGAAATTCAAGTAAATTTACGGAAGCGGTTGTACCAGTGATAGCAGGCGACTCTAATTGGTGAGATTAGATAAGAGAAGGCGCCTACCACTCCTGTTGTAACGGTGACCGGTTCCTCTAAATACAATTTATGAGCCTCAAAATCGCTTCCCGGTGGTTCGGAACTCACCCAGGTCCATTCATCTCTCATCATCATCCTTCCAATTACCCACGCACAAGCCTGAAGCTTATGTAGGCATCATCCCCATCAAAAAAGTTTCACTTTGTGTCTGTAAATTTCAACCCTACAACAAGCTTCCCTAGTAGTACTTCATCTAAAACATCTAAACGTGGAAAACAAACTCATAATTAATTAGGGGATGTTTTGCCTACGCCTACACCCTACTCCAGCATATTATGATAATGCTGCCTAAACAGTGTCAGCACAAGTATCTCTCCCCATTCGTGTTTGCACAAAAATACGCCCGAAAAAAACCCATCTTCAGAAATATGTTACACAAACATTTTTGGGAAGAGTTGGCTGAAAGATGAAAGTTGAAATTTATTCAGCAAGCGTGCCTAAAAGCTGTCGCCACTGTTGACTCAACATAACACGTGACGAAATTTTGCGTGAAAAAATTCAACGCTCAAAAATTCCGTCTAGTCCCCAAACGCTCTAATTAATCTCACACCAGCGTGCAACTTACGCAGTCTGTTTTTAGATGGAGCTCCATAACTTCCGTATTTAATAGTAAATCAAAGTCTCGTTTCGACATTCCCTGCCTCCCAACAGCTGCATATTAATTTCGAAACATTTTTCCAGCCATCGACGGCTGCCTAAGCTATAAAATATCGAAGGCTAACTTCAGGAAGTTTGAAAACTTTGGCCACATTTTTGAGGCCAACCTGCTGCTGTTTCTTCAGACCCCATCATAATTAAGAAACTCATAAAGTGAAATAACAACTGGCTTGATTAGCTTTTCCGAACTGAGTTCTTAATAAATTATGTGTACAAAAAGTTGTGGATTAATTTTGGAGTGGATATAAAATTACTTTGAACCTCATTGGAATACTTTTGGTCGAAGCCTACACACTCAAGAATGTTGGTTCAAGTAAAATTATTTCTTTCAAGAGTTATAGTTTGATATTCGTGGTAGAGAGGAATTTAAGCTTACCTTCAAATTCTATTTTCTTTCCTGGTTGGTTAACAGGCAAAAATCGAGACCTGAAAAAGAAGAAAAATCATTTGTAAAAAGGAAAAGAAATCCATGAACTTTTAATAACAAAAATACAAATAAATAGAGAAAATTGAAGCAATGAATAACAAATTATTATTTCTTATATTGGATAAAAATATTGATTTATCAAAGGGATATTTAAGCAGGATGCAGTGGCGGCGCTTGACCTGAACAGTAGGGTGGGCCCGTGGTGAGACTGAGAAGGGGGGGTGTTGAAGTTGAAGTAGTGGGGGGTGGGTGTTACGCAGGTAAAGGTGATCTATTTTTTCCTCAAGAAGGAGTTGAGAAAAGTTTAATGACAGAAGATTATCCACTTCATTCATTTTTAAAAGTTAAAATAAAATTTTAGAGGTCGTTGAGACTACATTATGTAGTCTACGAGTATGATCTACGAGTATGAAGTTGCCTGCTGAAATAGGAAGAGTTGGCCTGCTGTGCTGAAAACTATCTCATCTGAAAACACCATCACAGCACTTCACAATAAAATCACGCCTTTAAATTCATAATCACTATCACTACAATTGGAATTTAATGTTTAAATTTAATACTTTATACTTCATAAAATAATAAAATAATGACCGTTAAAATAGCGAATAACGACGAACCGTTTGCCAATCGGTGTGCAATTCAACTGAAGAATTCAGTTGTCCATTGTTGACAGCGACCGGATGTACATAATGCTACATATTATTATATTTGGCTATAAATATTACACTAGCCTAGCGCCTGTAGATGGCTCATCAAGATAAGACGTCTGGAGCGCAGCAGGCTATGCGGTATACGGTAGGAGATGGTTAGATGGTGATGCTCTAAAGAACAGACGAAGAGAGAAACAGAGTGAGAGTGTAGCGCATGCGCACTAGTCCAATGGGCCTATCTCACTGGGCCCATTCGGCATCATATACGATGCATTGGCTTTCGGACAGTCTAGCGCCGCCAGACTACGTTGCTTTGCCAATTACGTTCTTATGATAGCTAGAAGGGCCCGAAATCCGTGGCCCTCCAATGTGTTCCCTGATGATTGCATGGTATTCTAACAAGAGTTTCGACCCGTTGACAGTTCAAAATTAATTTTCATCTTATTTTATTGAATAATATCAACTACTGAAGTATTTAAAAATGTTAAATGTATTTTACCGTTTCGTTTGGGTGGGCCCGGCCCACTTGGCCCTTATGGAAGCGCCGCCACTGGCAGGATGGTTCCTTCATTAAATTTCTTGTTTGGAGATTATTCATATGAATTTGTTGCTCTTATACTGTATAAATATTAGGATTGCTAGGTTGAACGTATTAGATAAAAGACTTATATCATCTTTCCGAGTATATTTTTTGAAATCATGAACTTCTTATAATTATAAATAACTTATTTATATCATTCTTGTTGATGTTGTGGAACTCCATGATGAAATAAAACACGGAATGATATTGTCAATTCCACTGTTTTCAAGAGGAAAAACAGTAGAATTGACAATTTGATTTGATGTTTTATTGCATTATAAATACCCTATTCAATGATACAAAATCTGTTTCCACAATTCAAGCCTATGCCAGTATGTCCGGTACATTTACTCAATTCGGGCAAGAACTGCAATAATATTCCCCACGGCACTGGACAATATAAAGTGCGTTCAATGTATCAACAAGAACAAGGGAAAGCCATTCAAAAAAGAATCTTTTAACGAGTTACTAATCTATTTTGATAAATCTCTATTCTATGTAATATTACCATAATACCGGTTTTTACAGCAAAAGGATCATAGCAGAGATTATCCATTCTATCTAATAAGTCCTAATCCTATCGATTCATTCTATATTTATTCCTTTTATTTTGTTTATTTATTTTATTTGTTTACTTGGTTAGTCCCTAGCCTATTCTATTTCATACTCAGTTCCATTCTTTATCTATATCAATCTGTTAGTTCCATTCCATTTAGTCAGTTTATGATTATAGGTAACTATAATGACTCAATAAAAATCTCGTTTCTTTAAAATCGTACCTGTGAGCCGAAAATAAAACCTACGGTATTTTAAAATGTTATACTGTTAACTGTATATTCATTATACAGATTTGTATGCCAGTATCATTGATGAGAGCGAAGTTGTTGAATAATGATGAACATTGAGACGAATGATTCCTTGCACTTCAAGTGGACTCAAAGGGAATAACAAGCAGTGTGTGGGATGATTTGACACACATTCACACTCAGCAACTTTGCAACTTATCTTAGCAACTTTGTTCGAGTCGAAAGACGAAAATTCAAAGAAGTTACACTCTGAAAACTCCATTCAGCTCATCAAAATGAATCGCATGTCATTTTACGAGCCGAAGGATCCGATTTTCCCAGTTAACAGTTTCCTTTCAGAAACGCTTACTACCTACAGCTTATAACTTATAACAAGCGTGTTGGTGCTATATTTTTACAGCCGAAATGCACGCTAACCCAGCGGGGAGTGAACAGCCGGTCAAGGTCAAAAGTCGAATCCCAAGTCACGCCTACAATACGGGTCAGGTTAATCTCGGATCAGCTTAACCTTAGGTTATCATCCCTATGAATGATTTAGACCGCCAGCTTTCATTCTGACTATCACAGTAACAAAACGAAATGAGTTTGATTGATGAATGACCAGTTTTGATAGGATCCTGGCTTTATGCAACGAAGCAAAGAGATGACTGTTTACATAATTATAAACCATCGTAAATAGTGCCCGTTCGAAGAAACTCATATTAAAATGATTCTTTTGTTAAAAAATAGATCATTATCTATTCGCCTCTTAAAACTGTTCCCAATTTCTATGTAATTTAAATAAAGTTTCGTATCTATTTTTCAATTTTTAAATACTCAAGCTATTTAATTTATTCTGGTTTCAATAGATGAATAATGTGCTTCACACATTATTCATCTTCTCAAATTTGTATCTTCTCATTCGCATTCTGTACCTTTTCATCTTTTCATCCGCATTTGTAAATATTGAAGATATTTAATTGAATTTATTCCAGTTTTTTAATAATGTAATTCAAATTAGGTTTCCCTAATTTACTTTCTACTCTTCTTTCTAATCTCCTTTTTCAATTTTCAATCTACATATTAAATTTGTAAATATTAATTAAAGTTATTTTATTTATTTCAGTTTCAATAGATGAATAATGAGCTTCACACCACGTCTGAAAAATTATATTCAACAAGAGTCTTCTCTTCTCCAACAAATTAGTCTGGAAACCACTGGCCAATACAAAATACATTCTCTCATTCTATTTTTACTTGCATTTACAATTATTTCTTTTTCTTTTCCAAATCAAAGTATTTTCATGTTAGGTTTTTATTTTTCTTCAAACATTTCTCTTCAATCTCATCATCATCCTTCTCATTCAACACGCACAAGCCAAAAAAACTTCAAATACATAAAAATTTACTTCTCCTAGGTCAACTTCAAGCAAAAAATGTGAAAATCGTTCATTTTCATCATCCAATTCCCCACAACGGTGTACTCATGGAATCGTTGTGATAACACAAAAATTGTGTGGAAAATCACAATCTGTGTTAGTCCTGAAGTAGTTTGCGCTTTGTTACACTTGTAATGGATGGTTTACCGCATGGATTCCAAATTTGCAACGCTCAATCTTTTTTAGAATTATTGGAATACTCTACTTTTAACAGGCAAACAATAAAACTCATCTTCAAATAACGCAGAAGTCAAGAAGTGCTAAGTTATCAAAAGATTTGCTGGAAGCTGTCAGGTTGAGACTAGTGAGTACAGAAGAAGAACTTTACTCTCTCTAGTTGCCTTGAGGCAGTACATGATACAAATATTAATTTCATCGGCGGTAAATAAAAAACATTAATTAAATTACAAAATTTGAAAGTACTAACCACAAAATAAGAGAAGAGGTTATGTATTCATCTGGTGTAAGTTAGCAATAACATGAATAATTTTTGCATAGAATTCATATTGGTTATATCACATCACAGACTAACTCTAACTCATAGACTAACGCGATTCCATAGACTAACTAACTCATAGACTATAGTTAGTCTACGATCACATGCATATTATAGTATTACATTATGCATGCACAATGCACATTCATATCATATATAATTGAATGACCCTCCCTGCTCAACAAATGGCTCACCAGCTCCGAAATTCTCAACAAATGAACAAATACGATATTTTCATGAGCTCGACATATTTACAAGTAATTAAGCAGTTCTTATTTTTAATATAGACAATAGTGTGTTAATGATGCATCCCAAGGTCATCCATATTTGGCGGCTACCATGTAGCTGCTTTAACTTGGTCCAAGTTCATTCTGCTAAAGTTGTTTGCTTTCTGTCTTATTTGGATTGTTTGACAAAGATTTTTAATGAGTGGAATGTGTCTGAAAGATTTTCTTCTTTGAAGCCTTCTTCTTTATACTCTTTTCTATTTTCCTCCTTCTCCCTTTAGTACTTCTTTTTCTTCTTCTTATTCTTCTTGTTCTTTTTCGTTTACAAAATGTTCAAAACTGCTCATACAAAAACATTGAGATTTGATATGATAAGGTGATTAAATTTATTATGTTCACTGCTCTTCTACAAAGTCTGATTTTCCATTTCTGGTTTTCAATTTTATTTTTTTGCAAGTACTTTTTCCATGCAATTAGGATGTACTCCACTCTCTAATGTCTCTTCTATTCCAGTGAAATATAAAAAAGATTTCTGTAGATCTTGTAAAAGATACAATTTAGAATAAAAACTACAGAATATACATTTATTAGGCATTATTAGACTTTTTTTAGCATTATTAATCATTTCTATTTTCATTTTATAGGTTTTCATTTATCCTAAGGTTTTTATGATACAATTGTGATACCGTGCATTTGCTGGCAACAAATTATAGAGAAGGGAAGAATTCCCTTATTTACTTTGACGGGAGTAACAGAAGAATTCCAGTGAATGTGTGGAAACACCCACCCCACCCTGTAATTGCCTGGTCAAGCGTCTGTTGAAAAGACAGGTCTGAGATCTGATTGCAAGTTATGAGTCTGGCCGGAGTCATTTCACACTTGGAAGACCCGTTCCTTCGATAAAAATGCAGTTGCAATGCAAGCCCGCGCTCTTGCACTCGGCAAATAACAATGCAACAATGCAAGGGATGCATGCTATGTATGTTATGCTCGTATGTGGTGAACTCCTTCAAAAACCGGTTCTTCCCTGTAATCATTTTCTTGTTATAAAATCTATTGAATGTGTGGCCGATACACATGTAGAACCAATGATTTAAATTTTTCAATTAATGAGTATTATTACATCCAATAAAATATTTCGTGTAAATATTCTAGTTCTGCTATTTGATACCTCTATAATAAATTTTATATTTGCCAGTTTTTTTTCTAATTTATATTTATTTTATATTTTTATTTATTTGATATGTTTATATTTATTTTACAAAAAATAAATTTACTCCCTTCAGAAACATGATACATGAGGAGAAAGGTATATATGGCAGACTTTATATTCGATATACCCAGAGAGAATAGAAGTTCTATACTCTCTTAATATACCATGTCGAACCTAACATTTCAATGATTTAAATATTCATGTAATGAGTTTTATTGCATACAATGAAATAATTGTATGCAAATATTTTAATGTATTCTCATAATTCTCATAATTCAGTAGTTGAGATCTGCTGTTTGATACTTCTATAATGAATTTGATAGCTGCCAGTAATTTTTTCAATGTTCATGTTTATTTTACAAAAAATTAAAGAGAAGGAGACTTATATGGAAGACTATACTCAATATACTGTACCATGTCGAACCTACCATTACAAAGATTTAAATATCGAAGTACAGTTATGAGGTTTATTACATCCAATAGAATATTATGTGAAGATATTTCAGTTGTGCTACTTGATACCTCTATAATGAATTTTATATCCGCCAAAAAGATGAAAGAAGAGAAAGATATTTGTGATATCAGTAAAAATTTGAGCAAGATGAGAAAACAATGAAATATATTCTTAAAGAAATGCATGGGAGATATCTTTGAAAATTTCAATTACTGAACGATTGAAAAACTAAAAAAAAATATCTACATATTGAAATAAATTCAAGATATCTTGGAAAAAGTTAATTATCAAACGATAATGATCATGTCCATTATCAAGGACTTTCTAGTGCTAACTCAGCCTAATAAAGAATATTTTCATTTCCTTTCATTTTCATTTCAAGATGCAATCAGGCCTTTGTACAATTACAAACTGCGCCTTTCTTCCCAGACTCAATCTTCGAGTGAATTCTCTCATTGGGGCGATTCAATAAGGAGTGAGCTGCAAGGGGAATGTAGGGCAATAAAAGAACGAATAGATTTGATGGCAATCTTCACATTCCAGCATTCGAGGTTGTATTGGAAATAATCAAGGGAATTCCTTTTTTACTGTAGTCATGCGTTAAGGACAAATGACAGAGTCTTCGGCATTATTGGCTTTTTTCTTTCCCACTATATGGTTTGTTCCACATGGATAGTTCCGTACTGAAGGAGGATGGAGAAGTGGACTCTTATGAAGCCTGGGATTGAGAAAAATGGACGCTTTTGAAATGTAGGAGTAGAATCAAACGGTTCGGGATGACGATGAGAGGATGGATGAAAAATGAAGACAAAATAATGAAATGGAGAAAAGTAAGGCATTTCTATGTAGATGCAAGCAAATAATAATTGAAAATTGCATAGTTGCAAATACCGTATCTATTTTGAATAGTTGAAAAATTCTGGATAAATACAAAAATTGATATATTTATATAGAATTGTGACTACATTAAATTGTGAGATTCATTAACTGGACTGGTGAGAAGTGAATGCCTAAATTATTCTTATACCCCTATCGTTAAGTAGGCCACACATTAGACATTCATAGTTCTCATATAAATACAACGTACACACATTGGTATCTCAGAGAAACGTTTTTATTATCATTGAAATTGTAATTCGGAGTACAGTATATTGTATTTTCAATTGGCATTTTCCTTTTCTTCGTTCTATTACATGGATTTCAGTCTCTAAGATCCTTGATTTATCGCTGATGACCGCTGGAAGATTGTTAAAATATTTCATCCCATCCCGGAATAAAACCGAGTTTTCTCAAATGCTACGTGGAGGTGAATTTGCTAGGCATACGAGTACTGTATTGCATTAGTGGTTGTCAGTACAAAGTTGGAACTTGTCAGTATTCATTGTAACAAAATTTTTATGAGGGTGATGACCACATGAGCTCTTAGACTTGTGCGTGGGTAATGGAAGGGTGATGATGAGAGATAACGACTACTTTTCAGGCAGCTGGGACCGACGGCTTAACGTCTCCTCCGAAAGATGGGAAACACTTTTCTTTTTTTCTTGCTTGTACATACTTTTATCCAAATAATTATTATGAGTTTCAAGATGTAGTAGTCAACAAGATAATCTGGGAATACGCTAAAGAAGACGCCGTTACCCGCGTATACAGGGCACACGACAGCTTCCATTCTTTCGACCGAAGTCGCACTTCCGATCCACTTTTGCAGATAAGACCGCGGAAAGGAGTAAAAAGAGATGGAAGGATGATAAAAGAGAGAGAGAGAGAGAGAGTGAGGGTGTGAGAGAGTGCTGCAGCTAAGACCAGTAGAGAAACTGAAAAAATATCCCTCGACTTCTAGACGAGACTTGGCTTAGTAGGTGGCCAGTCGGCTTCACTGTGTGATGATTCAGTTTCTATAGAAGACATCACTAAAAGATCAGACAATGTGTGAGATATCATGAATCCTGATGTGGTTTAAAAATCAGGATAAAATACTGATACATTTTGAATTTCAATACAAAATAAATGAACAGTTTTTCTCAAACCAGGAACCTGAGGGTTGAGTGTAAGAGGGGGCCGGCTGCGCCTCAACTTCGTCCTCCAAGGAAAAATAAAGGCAGCAATTCAATTCAATTCAACCATTGGTTTATGAAACAACCGATAAGCCACCTCTGCTACCGGCCTATGAGAGATGAATACACAGCCACAGGACAAACAAAATGTTTACGATTGGAAAGGTTCAAGGGAAGTACAGTAATATGTAAAGAGTAAGATGCGATAATCAGCCACCAATCAAAATATCCTATTTTAAACTTTCACTTGGAAGGGGTGTAAAGAGTTCCTATTTCAATAGATCCTACTTAGTACTCAAATATTATAAAATTTCATAAAAAATAATATTTGAAAAGACAATCTGTAATTTTTTACATAAAACTCCCCATAAAATTCATGATTTTCTAAAAAGTTGTTTAAAGATTCATACACTGATATTGGAGAACGGTAAAAGATTTATAGAAACTAGAATATTGAAGAACGGTATAATACTTCAAGAAGGAAGAGAGTACTTCTTACCTGTACCATAGACTAACTATACAGTCTACGCCTGTTCTAAATAAGAAGTTTGGTTTACGTTTCAATAAGAGGTAAGCTAGAACGAGAATAGATTCACATTTCAGTGATCAGAATAAAAATTATTTATTTCTATTCAGATCTTCAGCTTAAAATATTTACACATGGTAACAATCTAGTTTCAATGGAACATATCAAATACTGAATTGAGAGAAGAAAAATCAAATTGAAGTTTTGCTATAGGCTACAAAATTTAGATAATGTTGTTCATTAAAATTGGAAGTGACGCCATAGTTTCGTGGATTTTTTTACACTATTATCAATTTTTATGTGGAACTCAATAAAAAATTTGGATTGTTGTCTTGCATTCAACTTGAACGCGCCTTCTATGGAATGTTTTACGCAGTACAACCATATTGGGTATAACCATTGATTGATCTTTGAACATTAGTAACATTGATGAAGAAGAGGATACAACAGAAACATAATAAGGAGATGTGTCGAACCATCGAACAGTTACAGTATATATATATACAGTATTTATATCTGTCATGAATAAATTATTTCCTGAGATTTCACCATGAATGATTCGAGGAGTATATTGAAAAGATTAATACAGTGACTATCAAGCCTCCCGAAAACAATAAAGCTGAAATACGTGCAAGGAATAATGATTAGGACTGTCCATATAGGAGTAATTGAACTTGGTACCTCTATGTGAGAGCCAAATATAAAAATACCAAACTATCATCTTATTAAGTGATTCACTGATTAAAGTGAGTTAACTGAGTAAGGGTTTCAATCGTTCATTGCTGGTATTACAATCAATAATTTAAATTGCTGGTTTATCAATAATTAAAATCTACTCACATAGCAAATTATTTGCATTCAAATAGGAATGATTTCAGAAGAGCCCTCATTTCCGTTTCTGACCAAAGAACCATAAAATGTCATGAAATTTAATAAACTCGCATTAAATGCTCAATAAATTGATATCCTCATAAACAATATCGATAACTGTACTATAACGATAACGAAGCATAGTGTACATCAAATAAAGCATGAAATTCACAATAAGTTGACAACATTTTATAAGTCTCCATTTCCAACGCTCACCCACATATTAATTTATGACAAGTCCGTAATACATGAATACTCTGATAGTAGTTAGTAAATGAATGTTTGGATTTAGGTTAATGGTTTGAAAAATATAGTAATACGTACTGTATTGGTTTGTGAATGAATGTTTTTTACATTGTCACAGCAAGGAACTTTATTTCTAGGTGTGGGAAGATCATGGGACAGTCACCATTGCAATGAGTTGCAACTTGCATTGAGTTTCATGCATCAACCGCCCACAACCAGAATTGCGGCAAATTCCACTGAACGATTGTGACCTTGTTGCAATTGATACTATCAGCTTAGACAGGGGCTATTCGAAAACTGTTGTCCCAGAAAACAATATTGGTTTATCCTTGAAGTTGTTGTATACAATTTGGACAATAACAATAACAGTAGCGTATAATAGTCATGGATAGAAATACTAACACCCCTCATAATCATAAATAGATTACTCCCAGTTGAGCAAGAGAATCATTCTTCAGCTACTTCTTATCTATTGAGAGAAAAATTGGAAATATAAAAAGCCTCCTGAGCTCCTGTACGTAACATTGGGTGTTGAACTTTATAACAATACATTGTGATTCCGGCCACTATTTCGTGAGATAGTTTATAAAAATAGTACTAGTACTTTGTAAAAATATTAAATTTAATTTATTCCGTAAATATATATACAAATACATGAAAGTAAAATTTCAAGAGGAAATAAAAGTACAATGAAGTAAAAACAAACCTTCACTGTTTGTTTCAGTCTTCGTGTAGATCTTCGACAAATGGTTTTGATAACCAAGATCTGACTTTTTATCACTAGGACTAGTTGAAGTTGATCACAACTACAAATCTCTGTAACGAATCCATTAGTGTATTACATCATCATAAATAGCGACGGTTCAGGTTGTAGAATGGTCTAATGTGGAGCATGTTGGTGAAATGGTACTTAAAATAAATCAACAAGACAGTTCCATTTGATTACACAAAACATAGTCGATATAATTGCGAGATGGAAGTGAACAGCTTGTTTGTTTAGACACTTGAATTATTATTAAAAAAAAAAACCACCTGATAACAACTATTACGATGAAAACTACTCAGAGATGGCAGATATCCAAAAGGTCACTCTTGTTAAGCCAATCTCATTTTAGTAAAAAAATCTATGTCAGACACGCTAATTAGTCGAGTGCACTGATGTGATTGTATTAGTGAATAATTATTACTTTTGCAAATAAATAACCTCAACTACCAATAAACTTGTGAGCAATTTTCCAATCTTAATTAATAATACTGATTGATTATTCATTTATTATAATTGAACCATTTTATTTATCTGCTAATATGTTATTGAAGAAGCACTGACTAAAAAATTGTTAATAATTTGGTCACAATATTGTTTGAATGAATTGTTGAAATATTCTGGAGGTAAAGTAAAAGCACTTTACGAGATAGATAATTCTATGAACTGTACTAATATGTCTGGTATGACAACATGAAAAATTTTTCAATCTATTTTTTTAAATTATTGACGAAGCCTACTGTATACTGTATTTTTTGTATTTGATGGCTAATAAAGTATTCTAATTCTTATTCTTAACTGTTTTGGTACTGTAGCCATGTATTCTTTTGGAACTCTAGTTTATAATACAGGTATATCTCTAATTACTTTCATCCAACATCTGTAATATTAATTGAAAACATTTATGCTTCTACATTCACAACCAATTTGTAAACTGGTCAATTCAGTTTTACTTCAATTTCAGTTCTACTCCAACTCCAGTAAATAATATCATATGAATTGGTACGGTACACAAAATATTTATAGGAATCTTAAAACATCACATATATGTTAATGTTGTACCAATTTTACTTTTTATTGTTAACCAATATTATTGTTGTATAATTTACTTTTTGGCAATAAAAATATTGATTGCTTGATTGATTGATTGATTGATGTGTACTCCTCTCATGAACTTCTAAATAGTTGCCTTGTTTCTTTGTAAATGAATACTACTAAAAGTTGAGTCTGAACGAGTATTATTTTCCGCACATTTATCACAAACTTTATTGGCCATTTCGAGTTTCTTGTTCTGCTGTTGACGGGGCCAGCAGACAGACAATGTCTGTGCACAACTTGTCGTTTGTGGCTTTTTTAAAGGCTCACTATGAAATAATGCGATAAACAGGGTGGAAACACGATGTGAGCAGAGCAGAGCGGCTAGACAGCGACCGACCGGTGACTTGTCGGCGAATACAACTGAACTGGTATCATTTTTCTTTTTCTTTCAATCGCTGGTACGGAGCTGCAGACAAAATCGTATTATCGGCGCCAGCTGGAGATTCTTCTTCTTTTTCTGCAACATCTTCGTATCTTCGTCTCCTTGAACATCTTCGCCCTCTGCTTCTTCCTCATCATCTTCATTCACTTCTTATTTTTCCTCTTAGTTATATATATTATATATTTATTATATTACTTATATATTGTATTATATATTCCACCTTAGTCTTCTTCTTTAACATCTTCCCCCTGTATATCTAATCTTCTGTTTAATCATCATCTTCACTTATCTCTTATTTTCCTGTAGCATATTTTTGTTTTCTTTTTGAACATATTTGGCCTCTGCTTTTACTTTATAATCTTCATTTACTTCTCCTTCTTCTATAACATCTTCGTCTTCTTGAATATCTTTCTCCTCTGCTTCATCCTCATCATCTTCATTTACTTCTTCTTTCTCTGCATCATCTTTGTCTTCTTCTTCAACATATTCGCCCTCAGCTTCTTCTTCACCATCTTCATCTACTACTTCTTTTTCGATTCGTTCTCTTCACTTCCCAATTCATCATCACTTACCAATCTTCCTACTTCATCTTCATACCTCCCTACTACTGTACCAGAAATTTTTCATCACCTCGATAATAAATTTCTTCAAGAACTTTGTTTTCCTCTTCATATTTTTCTGGAAAAATGAGTTTTCAACAATCAATCAATCAAAAATCTTCTCCTTCATCGTCATCTTCTTATTCTTCGACCACTTTATCATCTTTTTCTCTTCACTCTTCCATGATAATAATCATCATTATCAATTATCATCCTTTTCTCTTTGATAATCATCATCTTATTTACAATCATGAATTATTGACTGGTATTCTTCGCCTTCAAATTTATCATTATCTTCTAATCCTACTTTATCACTATCATTTGCCATTAGGCTCCTACTTTTCCGCCGTCTGCTTTATACTCTCCTTCTCAACCTTCACCATCAGCTGTTTTGTTCTCTCACCTCCTCCTCCTCCTCCCTCCACCTCCTCCTCCTCAATCTTCTCTTATTCAATTTTCCATCTACTTCATTTTTTCTGCTTTCCATTATTATCAACTTCTCTTAAACCTTCTCTTTCTCTCCTTCTTTCTTATTGTTCACCCATCAACCTTTCTTTCTCGTCTCCTCCTCATCCACATCGTTTATCTCTTCATATTTCATCGTCAGCATCTTCTGTTTCATCTTTTCTGTTTCTAATTTTCGTCATAGACTAACACTGACATAGACTAACATAGACTAAACACGGTCTGTGTTTTCGTTCATCAACCAACCATTCGGGTGGCCACCGTTGTCTCGTCACGGCATGACATCGACAATAAGGCTCTCTAGTATGCTTTATCTCTCTACGAACCCGTCCTAAGATTTTTCATAAGGACTAACCAACCATGCTTCTAGATAGCATAGAGTGGCGTTTCGAAGTTATTGTTTGTCGAGGCTACGGTGACCTCCCTCTCACCTCTTCACCAACTAGCACCATACTCAATCTTACCAGTCTTTTTCGTCGGCTGCAGTATCATTTGAGAAGTAAAAATGACTATGATGGAAGGGATTTGAAATGAAAAATGAATAAGATAATTTCAAAAAAGAAAACCGAATAACATAGTAGATGCGATGGACAGGGAGGCGAGATTGGTCGAAAGTGTTGTTGCATCATCGATAACATTCGATACATCTGTTGGGTGACCGGTTTCAGATTGTTTATCTCTCATTCTTCCATTTTTTAATTTCACACTCCGGCCTGTCATCTCCTCAACCTCTTCTATAAACGTTTCATCATCGAACGATAAGATCAAGGAAACTAGCGAACAACAAGAACATCAAAAAATGAACAGAGGAGAGAAAAAAGAAACGTAGATAATAAAAAAGGGAGAAGAGAATGCTGACGGCCAAAAAAAAAAAGAAAGAAGAGAAAAGAACAAAAATAAGAAACATGAGGATAGGCTATCACCGATCAGAAAAGCAGCAGAGTGATTCGATAAGGGATTATATGAAAATTGGTAATACTTGTGAAGCACTATTATAATTGATTAAATAAATTTGAACTTCATAATGAAAGACATAATAATTATATTTTCAGCAAATCACCAGTGTAATGCTCGAATATGACTAAACTTGAAATAACAAAATATACATGAATGAAGTCAGAATGATATCATATGATTGATATCATATTGAATCTTTTAGTCAAGCCTATGTTGAAAATTGTATTACCAACAACTTTGTAATGTTTCAATATTTGTGACACCACACTTGTTAACTTACTACTTGTCAACTACAGGGATGCTTTCCCTTGTATGAGATTATTTATTGTCAAAGAACTTGTAATATGACAAACAAATGTCATTTCAATGGAATGTCATTGATCATTTTTTGTAAGTGTTGCTTTTTGCAATAGAGAATTTATTTATTTAGTAACTTATCAATAATTTGAGCATAGTCTGCCGGCTGTCTGGATAGAATTTATTGTTATTTTCAGGCACGTGAAATTATCAAATAATATGGAATGATTGTGAAAATAAACCATGAATGTATTTAAGAAGTCATTATCGAACATCAAAAATGTTTCATAAAACTTTGAAGTCAACAAATCCAGCTGGAAAGGCGATCTCACAGTAAATAGATAGATAGCTGTGTACTTTAGTAACTTTAGGAATATTTTTCAAGTTATATTCAATATTCCTGAATATCTTCACGTGTTCTTATATAGTAATAGAGACATTTTTCAAGTTATATTCACATGCAGTAATATTCCAAAATTCACTCCTAATTACTGTATAATTATTTATTGTTAATTCCGTTCATCTATCAACACTTCAAGATTCGAAATCGATAATCTACTTGTTCCTGGCTCTTTCATGTATAAATTATACATATATAATGGATAAGTTTGGACGTTTACTGGGAGTTCGCCAATCAAGCTTGACTTCTATCAATCAATCGTTCTTGACTTCTAAGTTTTGTGAAACATTTTTCTCTTATCTGTTATTCAGAGCCAGAATTTGGACTCAACAAACAATATTGTTGCTAGTGGAAGTGTTGTTTATGAAATTTAAGTTGATATATGTAAATCATATTTCTTCAGAAACATTTCAAGGGCTCTCGTGAACAAGCCTACAACTTTCTTGCAAATCAATCAATAAAAGCCCGAGTAAATAAAGTGAACCGGGGAGTTGAAGCTGCAGCAAAAGCTGTCAGGGAATATAATAGGTCGACGAACTAATTTTAGACGTCTCTTTCTTGCCACCTAAACTTGAACGGACTGAATAGAAAAGCACTCTTGGATTCGCTCTAACTAGAAGTTTTTGCAACAGAAAGTGAGGGAAAAACCTGAGTAGTCCACGATGGTTTATGTGAAAACAAGTTCTTCAAGAGTTTTGAAGGTCTAGTTGTTTTAGCTAGTTATCAATCAATATTCAGAACTGACAAGTGACTATTCCGAATTCAGTAAATAAAAATAGCTTAAAGATCTATTATACAGTGTTAATTTATGATTTATTATATGGTCATTGGTCAACTATTTTTACTGTCGATTTATTTAACATTGTATTACATTGTAACATGAGCTGTATAAAGGAGATAAAGAACAGTTTATCAAATACAAAAATTGAGTAGAGCAACTCTTGTTACACACACTCTGTATATTGTTGCATGTCACTGGAATGAGTGAAAAAATACTGCGAAATTATTTAATTTGCTCATGTGCAACAAATGCTATAGTAACAGCTTAGTTTCATTTTCCAAGTTTTGACGTTTCTTTCGAAACTTCGAGCACAGTTCTCTAATATTGGACATCTCTTGAAACCTATTGCAAGTTTCATCTGACTTGGTGGAGGAAGTTGTGAGTTGAATTAACAAGTAATGGCCTATTTTCAATTTCTTACTGAATATACCATTTGATTACGACCCAGCCTACAAGTACCCAATATGCAATATATTCAACCAAAGTCATTTTCATAAACACTATGGATAGCGGAACAAATACAACTTTAGTCGAACTCTACGGGTACAAAACAACAAACTATTGTACAACTAAGTACGAACAAAGTATTATACGTACAAACTAATATTACAAGATCCAAAGTATAGTTAGAAGTAAAATTCAAAGAGGCCATGAAATGTTAGCAAAAATAACGCTACTAATTGTAATTAAAAATAACCAATTGTGTCTTTAAACATTATTCAAACAGCAGTAGAACTTTACGAAATGTAATCGAACAAAATCATTATCATCATCATCGTCATCATCATCAGAGTGCGTTAAAGCTGTTGATGTGATTAATGCGTTGAAATGTAGTCAGCCACAGCCACACATGTCTTTCAAGAGCTGTTATTTGAAACGACGGATTAATTAGCATGCCGAGCCGTGAACATGTTCATAGAGGAAATATTTACCCTCTAAATAAGCTTCTCCTGATGGTTTAATTGTGGCCCAATCAATCTCCGGCAAACAAGCCAGCCTGATAAATGGACCCCGCGTTCGATAGTTGCGTGTCTGGCTTAAATAAGTCTCCATTAAAACTAATTACAGGTACTGGGCGCTGGTACTTGGTTACAACAGCAGTTGTTGCCGTATGTGAGCCCTGGGTGGTTTGCATGTCTCATTAGCACAATTCCACCCATTATTTTGTTTTAATTTGGTGTGGGGTTTTTCAAACAACAACTTGAAAGCTTAGCGACCTTTGTTTCAATACAATAGATGCGGCTTGTTTCATATATTGATTTCACTGGAGAAATTGATTGGACAGGAACAGGAATCAATTTAATTGTAGTTTTTTGTAGTACGATATGAAAATTGGTAATACAATAAAACAATCATTTTAAATTCCCTTATCCACTACTTTTTGAATAGGTTTTAATTCCACTATATTCAAATATGGAAGACATTCTCGAACTTGATTTTGAATAAGGGCGCGGTTGCACGATGCATTGAATGCGGTTGCAGATGAATGGTTAATTAACAATTATCAATTGTTAATTCGACAATTTTGATAAATTCTCCATGGTTTACTTTAAATTTCAAATACTGTACCGCAGTTAGGTCCATTGTTATAAGGTTCACCTCATCTTACAATAGTTGTCAACTCCTCAATGGTAACCTTCGAGTTCTCACCTTTTAGAAAAGGTGAGAACTAGAAAGGAGTCTATAAAAAGTACTTGTCGAGCAGTTGAGAGAAACAATTGAAACAGAATTTACGAGTATGTTGTCCCAAACAGAACTTGGAACAATAAAGGCTTTTGAAAGGAGTTTCAACAGCAGAGAAGAGAATGCCACGAGCTAGAAAGGAATTTTCCTTTCATTAGATCAATGAACAATCGAAACTTCAACACCAGAGCTCACCTGGAGTTCTATTATCATTGTAAAAACTGAAAGTTTTCAGATTCCAGGTGACATGTAAAACAAACTTCAAGTACCTACAACCATCCTTTAGGATATATATTCAATGCTACAACAAGCAACAAAATAGAAGCAGTAAGCCAAGATCAATCCACTACAATGGAGTAACTTAGTGTAGAAGGAAATAAGAAAGTAAGAAAAAGAAATCAGGCTTTGGACGAAATTGGAAATTGCGAAAAGATTGAAAAAATAGAAAGAATTTTAAAAAGTTTTGTTAGTAGATGATGTGGATCAGTAGGATTTGATCCAGTAAACCAGGTCAGTACTAAATATATTATAGTGGGTTTGTATTTAATTATAGTTTTGATGAAAATAAATCATATTGTTTAACCAAAGACAATTTAACTATCAAGTAGTTAAGTAGTTAAACTGTCTTTGGTTCAACTAACTACTCACTTCCTGTGTACTCACACAAAAAATATTTTTTCCTTGAATGAAGAGTTCTATCATTGGCAGTTTGAAATAAAAAATATTGATTAATTATAGCAATAAATTCGCCATAAACCACCTTCCAGTTGCTTCGTAACGATTTCTTATAAGCTGCACTGGAAGGAAGGAGTTGAAGATATAAGAGAAAGGTTTACGTGTAAAATAACTACAATTTAAACACTGGAAAACACGTTATTAGAAGAGAACCAGGTCGAAATCACACAGATTACAATAGTAAACAAGCAGTAAAATCTAATAACCCCCAAAGCAGAAACCAATAAAAGGTAAAGTTACCCATCTGCGAGTTTAGATTCCACTAAATTCAAAATTATTTAATGAACTCACTACTGAATGCAAAATACCAGTTCAACGATTCGTCCTTGGAAAATTATTTTGAGGTCCGCATGCAAAAAATTCGTTTAAGCTGAGTTCAACTAAACACAGTTATCTTTATCAAAACTGTGGATAACTGTGGATCTATAGTCGAAACTCTAAACCAAGTAACGCCATACAGGCCTAAGAGAAGGTTATGCAACTCTTCACATCAAGTTTTTCTATATCATTAAAATGATGAAGAAATTAATTATTATGAAGGGATTTTTCCATATTCTATGAAAACGACAGTGTTATAATTCATTCATTTCATAAATAGATGTTTCGATTGAAATTACTCTTTATTATTCATCAGACGATTTCAAGAAGCCTGCTGTTTGTTCGGAAATCTAGTAGCAATTATAATCCAGTTCCAGTTCTTCTCATGCCTAACTGCATTATCATCGAAGGTGTGATTGAGTGAGGATTACCAGAGGTTCCGCCCTTCCGCTGCCTTCTGCCTGCTAATATTGAACTACGCCCAATTCCAACTAGACAAAAATTATGATCATCATCAACACACCATGCCTTCTTGAGAGAGCCTAATCATTCCAATCAAATCCTAAAAACTGTAGTCATTTGAACAAGCCAATTTGAATTCCATCGTTCACTTTCTATTCTAAATTATAAGATATTGTTAGATTTAGTTATTGATAGATTAGATAGATAACTTATACTCGTAAATATTGTTACTTTCAAAAGGTATTTGAAGATTTAATGAAACATAAACAACCATCGGATTTGGGGAAGAACTGTAATTCACGAGTAGTTTTCTTAAACGATTGTATTGAATATGAATGCGAATTAAAATATGTTTCAAATTGTATTTGTTAATAATTCTCACTTGATGTCATGGACTTTAAAACATGAATCTCTGATCTATATCAACTACAATTCACAGTCAATGGATCTACAGGTTACAAATTTCATAACAAACAGGATGGATCCATACATTCAGTCTACAAATAGGTGTGGACAGTTAATTCCAATAAAATCTATTCCTTTGACTTGATCTCCACAGAGAAATGGAGGAATAATATGAAACGCATATAGATCAACATAAAATCACATGAAGATACAGTATTGAAATGATCTTATTTTGAAATTCGCCACCTTGATATGATTCACCTGAATTAATTATGAGTTTATTTGATAGAATGTAATGAATATCCAGTACAATGTGTATCTTTCGAATATATTAGAGATGAAGCAAAATATTTTATTGAGTCCTTATTATTCACTACACCCTGTAACCCTGGTATCATGGTCTTCAAACATTAAAAAAGCTTGATAAAAAAGGTGAAAATCAAACCAGCTATTATTCTTGATGGATTAATACTGAGCTTCACTGATTTATTGAGCATGCTGGATAATTTGTGGGCTATAATTATTTATTTTTGTCGAAAATAACCATCAGAATCAAACTTGTTCACGGCTCTGTCAGCTTTGCATGCCATGCATGGAAACGTTGTTTAGTTTGCGCTGCGAAGTGCGTGGAATACATTAAAATTCATTACCATCTCTGACAACTTCATTACACAGAATGACTTTGCAATTCAAACTCTGTTAAATCAACTCCATATACGGATGGCGGAGATTGGAAACACAATAAAGACGTTTAAGGAATAACTAATACAATCATTATGAAAAGGATAAAACAGCTTATAGATGTGTCGTATGGGTTATACTTGATTGTTGAGTTTCCAATAGATATAATTATTGGTTTTATTCGTTCAATATAAGAGATCAACATAAGAGATCGTAGGACCAGCTCAGACTGAGGAGCAGATAACAAATCATTTATGATGATGCACCATGGAAAACATGCAAGCATAATTTGTTATTTTTGATTCAATATTGTTTTGTCGTTATTGAGAACGTGCTTGAAGCGTGCTTAATATTGAGAAATGCTTGAAACAATATTAGAAAAACTATTTCAGTTAATTCAAATAGAAAATGAACTCGTTTCATTCAAAACTTACTAGTAGGCCTACAAAATGTAGCCTAAAAATAGTAACAGGTGGATTTTCAAAAACAATATTAGAAAAATAAATTCAGTTAATTCAAATAGAAAACTAACACGGTTGATTCAAAACTCACTATAGTGCGATTCACGTCAAGAAGTCAGCATTGCTTAGATAGGAGTTTGCTATCCTTGTTCAGCACAAGGCAGTTGCTGATGTCTCTATCCTATTCGCACTGTGCATAGTTGCCGCACTGTGCATTGTTGTCGCACACAGTCCCAACAAACACGTTTGGTGCAGTTTTCTCTTTCTCTCTCAATGAAACTTAGCATTAATGCTCCTCATATAAACAATGCTGACTTCTTGACGTGAATCGCACTATAGTACAAAATATTAAAATAGTTACAAGTGCATTTTTTAAACTTACCAAAATAGAATTCATGCAGCTCTTCCAAAAAGTCTGAAAAAATAATGAGAAAAAAATATAAATAAACGAACCATGAACAAAAACCAAAAGAAACCAAGGTGAAGTATAAGAACAATGACTTGAGTGAGACTCTACAAACAGTAATTAGATTGTGATATATTCATCATTCACCTAAGCTATATACATTTAGTACACACAAATAAACAACAGCGTTTCCGTTTTGGTATATTATTGTGTTTTCCATCCTTTCACACCTAATCTTTTATAGTGAATGGTGGAAGACATGTTCCTTGAACAGGAGCAAGGTAAAAGATGTGGTGATTATTGTTTGGAAAACACGATCTCACGCGGTCCTGAAACCAATTATTTATCGCTTAGGAGGTTGGGAGGTTTAAAAACACCTCTGAATATTCTCTCTAGCAATGGAATTGACATTGACAAAGATCAAAATTAAGGCTGGATGGAAGATGGACATGGCAATTAAAAAGGTCAATAAAACATAATAAACAATGTTTTTTGAATGACATAGAAAAGTGTAGTAAAAGCCATCTTTTCCAAATTGTTTGTAGAAACACTAATGGAATTAGTCTGTATTTAGAAGGACTACGACTACGATAATCTACATTAAGTTTATACCAAGTGTTGATTAAATGAATTTATTTAGTATAAAAAAGTGGGAATCGAAATAAGATTATAAGATCATGCTTTTAAAATGTTGTCTGACATTCTCAATCCAAATGAGATTATGGCCTTCATCCATGCTTATATTTACATAGATCATGCTTCACCAATCACCACATCACCATGTATAATTATACTAATCTATGTATCAAGCATGCCTTCAAGATAAGACAATCAAATTCATCAGTTTATATGGATCAACTATGAAGTTTCGATACAATTTTGAAGAGATTTCAGTGAGCAGAACTGTACCACTGATATAAGATAAGGTAAATTAATAAATGGTTTCTTAAAAAAAGTTCAATGAATAAACGTGGCCTATTATTTTAAGAAGTTGAACAAACTTTTACCATAGTCCAGATAATACCCTTCATTCTCTGTACTTCTATGGATACCCATTACCAGTGGCGGCGCTTCCATAAGGGCCAAGTGGGCCGGGCCCACCCAAACGAAACGGTAAAATACATTTAACATTTTTAAATACTTCAGTAGTTGATATTATTCAATAAAATAAGATGAAAATTAATTTTGAACTGTCAACGGGTCGAAACTCTTGTTAGAATACCATGCAATCATCAGGGAACACATTGGAGGGCCACGGATTTCGGGCCCTTCTAGCTATCATAAGAACGTAATTGGCAAAGCAACGTAGTCTGGCGGCGCTAGACTGTCCGAAAGCCAATGCATCGTATATGATGCCGAATGGGCCCAGTGAGATAGGCCCATTGGACTAGTGCGCATGCGCTACACTCTCACTCTGTTTCTCTCTTCGTCTGTTCTTTAGAGCATCACCATCTAACCATCTCCTACCGTATACCGCATAGCCTGCTGCGCTCCAGACGTCTTATCTTGATGAGCCATCTACAGGCGCTAGGCTAGTGTAATATTTATAGCCAAATATAATAATATGTAGCATTATGTACATCCGGTCGCTGTCAACAATGGACAACTGAATTCTTCAGTTGAATTGCACACCGATTGGCAAACGGTTCGTCGTTATTCGCTATTTTAACGGTCATTATTTTATTATTTTATGAAGTATAAAGTATTAAATTTAAACATTAAATTCCAATTGTAGTGATAGTGATTATGAATTTAAAGGCGTGATTTTATTGTGAAGTGCTGTGATGGTGTTTTCAGATGAGATAGTTTTCAGCACAGCAGGCCAACTCTTCCTATTTCAGCAGGCAACTTCATACTCGTAGATCATACTCGTAGACTACATAATGTAGTCTCAACGACCTCTAAAATTTTATTTTAACTTTTAAAAATGAATGAAGTGGATAATCTTCTGTCATTAAACTTTTCTCAACTCCTTCTTGAGGAAAAAATAGATCACCTTTACCTGCGTAACACCCACCCCCCACTACTTCAACTTCAACACCCCCCCTTCTCAGTCTCACCACGGGCCCACCCTACTGTTCAGGTCAAGCGCCGCCACTGCCCATTACTAAATTAGGCTACAAATTTCAATGAATGAAAACTGTTTGGTCCAACTTTTTATAACTAAAAAACACATCGATATCAGGTTTGATCATTTTTCAACATGTTTATTTCACACTAAAGTAGATCTTATCGCTAACAAAAGCATTAAGAATGCTGCCACTGACATACTGCCTCAACTACAAAAAAGTTGGCACCGATTCAAATGCAAATAAAAGTGTCTACAGATCATATCAGCAGTAATCCTATTAAGAATGATATATTTACGAATATAAGATCTATATTAGATCTATATAAGATTATATATATTTAAGAATATATATTTAATACTGTACTACGCAGCCATTGAGGATTGAGGACTCTATTTACTAGGTTCTAGGCCAATTCAGTCACGTGAGTCACGAATAATGCTAAAGGAACTTCCAATAAGATTACTAGAAGAAACTTCAAGATCGAAGAAACTAATCCCGAATTAAAGATTTTATATCTCATATAAAATATATATATTTCTACCGATACATATGAATAATATTATCTTATATTTTATATTTTTTCTTTCTGCAAATTTGATTCATGATTGTGCGTTGGTGAATGGGTATTTTTTATTGACAAAATGCGATTTTTTTTACTAAAGAAGGAAATATCAGATGTCATGCAGATAAAATCAACCAGTCACCCGATACTACGAACCCTGCTGTGAGACCACATTATACTTCTTCACCAACTTAAACTGGATAATTCTGGCTCAAGTTACAACAGATTACAACCTAGCCTACCACAAGGCAATTAAAGTGAATCGTCGGAGAGCCTTTAAATTTTTGGCTATCTCTACAACTTTTTTCTGTTGAAATGCAATGAATTGATTCTCGGAGAGATTTGAGGACATAGGGGACACCTGAGCCATTGAATAATATACCCTATTAATATGGGTATACAGTATATATAATAATAATATGGGTATACAGTATACAGTAATTATATTCAATGCCTGAGCCATGAAATGATGGCTTGCTGTATACAACTAAAATGTACAGAATAAGTTGGGAGAAAGAAATAAGTATTCTAGAAGGTTTCCAGAAACAGTGAAAGGACGCAATTATGTCGAGGATTTTTTCAAATTAATTGTTTTTGTACTCAATTTCTAAAAAATTTAATTCAGAATTAATTCTGAATTAATTTAGAAACTCTTACAGTGTGGTGTAGATTAAGGTAGTCGTTCTAATACAAATACAATGTAGGTACAAATCAGTTGAATTTCAAATATTTCTTTCAAGAATAATGTAATTGTTCAATTATTTCACTGATTTTTTTCAACATTTTTACTTTACTAATTACACTAAATTCCACTTCACTAATAGAATATAATATCATACTGCAGCATTTTTACAAAGAAGTTTGTGTTATGTTTTTTTATTAAATTTGTATTGAAAATAATTCTCATGTTATTAAATATATATTCTAAATATTCTCTTATTTTTTCAGTGCTATATGAAATTACAAGAGATTAAGAAAATATTGAATTACATTTGAATTTCATAACATCTTGAAAACTTCTATGTGACATTATTGCCCAAGTAAATTTAATACAAGATAATATAAGAAATAAGTTGATTACAGTTTCATATACCTGCATACGACTCATAGAAATTAAATTAATCTTAAATATAAATCAATGCCAATTGAAATCCTAACTAAAAGCGTAACTAGGTTCAAGTAAAGGGGGCGTGAGCTACGGAGGAATCTGGGGGTGGGAGGGGTGTTGAGGGGGTGAAATTTTTGCCTACGAATGGTGGTTTTCAACCCCCCAAAATCCCCCCTGGTTACGCCTATGACTAATAGATAGGACAAAACTATAATTAATATACATAAATATACGCGAAATTTCATTGATGAAAAATGGGAATCAGTGGATTGACAGCAATAAATCGCTTCTCCTTATTATGTCCTTACCATGGTTCAAAAATAAAATTAATTTACATACTATTCAAGCTGCAACCTACTTGTATACTTGTTTTGAAATCCACAATGTCCTCGACGTTAGATGTTGAAATATTTGGTTCTAGAAACTATCTTCTATCTAAAACTATTTTTTTCAGAAAGACATTTCCAAATCTGTAAAGTTTCAAAAGGTTAAGGCGAACTTGAATCTCTAGACTAAACACTTCTCCAAAAGAGCGTGATATATTGCTCTAATGCATATTGACAGTATTTTAGACAGACTCCAAGCATGATAAGCGGAGAACGCCTGAGATAAGAATACCCCGCCTTTTTCGAATGTAGAAAAAGAGGCTTCAAGAGCAAGAGTACAAAAATTGGACAAACAAAAGCTGGGCTTGTCTGATAATCATAGAAATTAACCAAACAACAATAACTTCAACTAAAGAATTTCTTTTTAATTTATCTTATTCATGAATGATTTTACAATCTACATCCACCTTGTGATGAAGTAAACGTGAAGTTTATTTTCACGATTAAAAAAACTGTACAGATAAAACTTTCCCATCGACGAAAGCCATATGCTAAAAATAATAATAACAATGTAAATATACACTACGCCTTTTTGGCAGCATCAAAATAAATTGTAATCAAAATAAAAGTAAATGTAATTAACAACCTTGTTATAATTAAGTCTTCATTTCTGTTATAAAAATGTGATCGGATTGGAAGTATAAGAAAAACAAGCAAAGATATAATTGGTATGTGTAATATTCGTAGAGAGAATATAAGTGAAATTCTTATTCTATTTTCTCTGAATATACCAAGGATGTAAACTCCAAAATTGTTTGATTATAACCAGTAAGATTTATAATATTATCATGTTATGAATGAGATAACATGATACGTTAATTTATTTCATACAGGAAACCAGTTGCAGGTAGTTGCATTTGCATCTTTATTCCGATCCACACTATTGCAAAATACTTGCATTACTTTCTTGGAATAATTTTCAAAAACAAAATATCAATGAGTTGGCAACTCAATAATAAGCTTGACCAACTTTGGCGACAAAATATGTGTCACATGCAACCAAAAAAGGAGATGTGTGGGATTATGCATTGCAATTATTTTCAGTTTTTTTTTTAACTCTTTGGAAAGAATCTCAAGGGCTGCACGAACAGCAAATATGAAAATTATGAAGTAAACTGAATAACAAAGCTCTTCAAATCCATTGATACACCCATGAATCAGAATCTATAAAGAGAACAAACCAACTATAATCCTCATAATAATATTCTAATGAGAACATGAAATCTATTGCTCCTGGCTACTGTCCAATGATTCCGAGTTAATTAAGATACAACCATACAATTCTATTTTGTCCTGTAAAGTGTAAACCTTTTAAATTAGGCGAATGAAGGCGTACGAAGTTTTCCCATTGATAAAAAAGTTTTTGTCCACTTTTTAAAAATAGAATTTCATACCGGTATGAGATTATGAATAATAAAAAATAAATTGAATTATTCAACTTGCTATTGAAGGAGCGCTATTCTAATAAAAGTCTCGAATGATTACACGAAAGACGAAAGGCAATATTGAATTCTACAGCCATAAAATGACGTCAGTTAAAGGAGCTCAATATGGATTGCGTTGTATTGATTCCACCAGATGATGTAGTTTAACGGAAATTGAATTGAATTTTTTGTCGTGCAATTAACAGTCAGAAGTGAAAGAGAAGAAAACTAAAGAGACTAACTTTTGGAAATAAAGAAATTGAATCCTGATCTTTCAAAACCTAAATGAAATACTAAAAATTAAATACTGACCGGAAATGGAAACAAATATTCCCTAGAAGCTTACCATCTTAAGGTGGGTTTTCGTTAGATGCAATAATGATGCAATTGATGAAAAATCCCCACTATAAATAGTTGGGATTTTTCATCAATTGTATATGGCAACGCTGGGTCGGGCTCCACTGCGGCACTCGGTCCCACTATAAATAGTTGCGATTTTTCATCAAGTGCATCTGGCAACGCTGGGTCGGGCTCCGCTGCGGCACTCGGTCGCAGTAACGAAAACCCACCTTTACAGCACAGGAAACCAAATCTACGTCCATTTCACAGGAATAATAATGGAGTTTTAGCTGAAAACTTTTATCTGTTAAAAATTTGAATGAATAATTTCCAATTCAATAAAATACACTAGTTCCCCAGTATCTTTTGTCTTATGATCTAATACTCATGTTGAGGAATAAAATCAGAGTATATTCAATTATGTAATGGAGCAGCCAAACATGGACGTATATTTTACAAGAAATAAAAAACCAGTTTTCAATTTGTTTAATAGAGTCTTTCCCAGCAAAGCTACAAGCTATTCTTAGATTTTCTCATTAGGATAATTCAGAAAGTTTATTATTATACCGAGACCAGCTCGCAACTCACAAATACCGGTTATATAACATTCTCCGTCAGTAAGTTCATGGATATGACCTGTGTTTATTATTGTAGGGTCTCCAGGTGAATTAATAATAGTAAGTACTGTAGTATTTACATGCTACATTAGGTAGGTGATTATAAGATAACCTGCGGTTAGGTTTATTTTCATAAAGTGCACTTGTGCAACTCTCTTGTTTCTAGTACAAGAATAGACATTGTTTATTTTGATAACATTCATTTACTGACGAATGGTAGAGAGATTGGAAACATGAAAATACCTCAACTCTCTTGCAAAGAATTTAATTTTGTTCTAATTTATCAATTATTCATTTTATTAATTATAATATTTTATTGGTTTTTTAGAAGTTAGTAGTTGTAGAAGTTGTATAGTTGAAGAAGAGGATGGAATCTAAATTAGATTATGAAAACAATAATAATACTACCAGTCGTAACAATGAGATATATAACAGCCCATAAAATGACCGACTTCTCTCGCCCTAACCTATAATTTTATCCTTATCCTATCCTTTCATTATATTTTTGTTTGCTGGGGATGATGCCCACATAAGCTCTAGGCTTGTGCGTGAGTAATGAGAAGGATGATTATTATTATTAGCGTATGCCATAACTGGTGGGGAGTCCCATAAGGAAGTTCCACCGGCAAAATAACCTCAATGTTCCTCGATGGGAAATTGTTGTAGTTCTTGGTAAAATCCACTGAAATTTACATTTTTGAAAGTTCTTCTGATTTAGAATATTCCAAAACACAAAAAATATCACCAAAATCACCAATAACTTTTATAAAATATAGAATTTTGAAGAAAATTTATAGCACACAAAATTTTAGCTTGTTAAAATGGTTCCATTTAATGAAGGATGATGATGAGAGATGAATGGACCTACAGCTTTAGTTGGGTTCCGAACGACCGGGACGCGATTTTAAGGCTCATAAATAGAGCCCGGATGTTCAGGCATTTATAATACTTGAAATAGGCAGGCAAAAAGGCACTAAAAAACACAAAAATAGGCGCTTTAAAATCGAAAAAAGGCATAGTGTATTCCTATACAGTTTTGGTAAAATAATACAAGAAAATTGAAAAACGTTTATTCTACTGGTTGCACATGATTAATATGTATTTCTTGAAGTTTCTTGACTCTGAATATTGTTTTCTTTCTGAAAGATCATAGACTTATTCTCATGTACACATTCTTATATGCACGCTCGATTTTCTTTTTCCAGTCATCTAATACTTTTTTCAATATTTCAAATTGAAAAATTGGTAATCATATTGGCAAAACATATAAAATAGGATGAAATAAGCTATTGATATTGAAATAGGCACCAACACCCGAAAAAGGCAGAATAGGCAAAATTAAGGCATTTTGCCTAACATCCGGGCTCTACTCATAAATATTGTATTGCCTCAAGTTAAAATTGTATTTAATCTTCAAAATATCTTTATCCAATTCTATTACTTCTATTGATTCTTACAACTGACTTAATATTATTATTCTCATCAATAATCTTCAAAAGAATTATTGTTTTGTACAGGGTACCTTAGCAGGGTACCATTCAGCAGTTATATCTGATAAATAAGAACAAAACGGTTACCTTATTTAATATTTATAATTATAATTTAAAAAACTTAGAATTTCTCAATTCCAATCTCAGACACAGCTTATATTCTAGTAAGTACATGATTTGTTTCAAGTTGGACACTTTGAATAATGAGAAAAACAAAACTGTCTAGATTGATGGATCGTATCGCTTTTTAAGAAACTTTATCTTCACAAAGTCACATTCGGTGCTCTCATTGATCTACGTATTTCTAGTCCAATTCTTCAAGTTGGAAACTGATCGCTCTCACTCACTCTTCTCACTCTTTCTCTCTCACTCACCGTCCATCCCTCTCTGATGTTTCTCCAGTGTGAAACACAGTATTTCACTGCCACTCTCAATTCCTGGCCCAATTATTTTTTCCGAAAAAAAAACAACTCTGGAAGGGACTACAGAATAAATTACAGTTACATTGCTTGGTTAAGGCAGATCGAGTACAAATGGGGGAAGGCGAGATACTGTACGATGTAACTTTTCTGTTTCAGTGCATGAATAAATTGATAGCATTTTAATTCTTGTAGCTAGAAACAGAAGTTGATTCGGATAAATTGATAAATTCTAAGCTCAAGGTAAAAGTTTACGAAAGAGGAAGAGATTGATATCCATGATACAGGTGGTATCTATTCATAAAATAATAGCAGAGTTGATTCATTTTTTTGTTTTTGGGAGTTAAATCTCAAATTTTGAGAGTTATAGTATATGAGTTATCAAGGATATCCAGCTTCCAAGTCCCTCCTTATTCAAGTACATCCGCCTTGAACCAAGTCTGGTTGAACGTATCCTATCATCCATTTAAAAGCAGGTGAGGAACAATACATTTTAATTGTCCATTGTTGTCAATGGTAACGCTTTCGATAAGGAGCATCTTATTGTTATTCCAATTTGAATCAATTGAAACAATGAATTGCATTCCAGACAACTCCCATTGTCCCCAAACTTGTATTGATGGGACTTATTTGCCACACGTTGTTTCCTACATTAACCTCTTCAAAAAATTAACGGGTCAGACAGCATTGTTGAGTGAGGCTAATTAAAAGGAGATAATTGAATATGGGTTTAATTGAATTGTTAAACAATGACATTAAGCAAATAAAATACTAATACTGTATTCTATTATTTAGCAATGTTTGCTCTGTAAAGCTGATATACAATCGGGGATGAAGATGATCAGACTGGAAAAAATTGAGTGATTGAACCCTTTTCAATTTTATTTTAAATCCTTTTCTATTTTTATTCAAATTTCAGTTGAATACAGTAGCAATATAAACATTTCATGAAAAAAGTGATTAGTAACTAAGTATATAAGTCTACTAAAATCTTTTCAAAACGTCAAAAGCAAGTGAATAGAAAAGTTAAAGAGAAAAGTGAAAATTGAATACGATTGTAATGCGTAAAATACGATACGAAATAAGATTGTAAATTGTAAAATAAATAAAATATACAATTGTAAATATTGTAAAATTATGAATGTATACGATTGTACAATAATTATAAAATTATCAATTTGAAATTGAGATACAATTTCAAATTATCAATTTTTAAATTGAGAATTCAACTACAAAAGATTGATTAATTTTTCTAGTTGAAATTTCTACAGGCAAATGCCTATTGGCTGTGACATCTACGGTGTTGCGCTCTGGCGGATAATCGTATGAATCTTTCCGAGAAGATTAACATGGGAAAGGATAGGCTTATGTACGTAAAAATTAGTTTATAATTGAAATAGAATTCCCTGTCGCTATTTTTCCTACTCATCAATTGTGGAATTATATTTAAAATGATAAAATGAACATATCGCATGTTCTTAATCATTATTATAATCTTCAATTCAAGTTTTAAAATCAACTTTGAACGTTATGTTTCAAGCTGCCAACGTATTCACTATGAGTATTCATGAACATTATTTTCCAGAAACATGAGATAGGTTTTTGATAAATTTTTCACATAAGTTGATTTTAATTCAAGGCACAGATTTTACTTCGAATTTCACTTGCTTAGCTGATTAAATCCACTTTCCATCTACTTCGGAGCTCAATAATTGTATTAACACTCATTCCACCCTTGTATTTAATCAAATTTTTCGAAATAGACTACATTACTTGGAATTCTGAACCTCATTCTGACACTTCTTCAAATTTTGTTTGAGTTCTATCAGTGAATTATCATTCAGAGCCCGAACTTTCAAATTAATACAAGTATTGTTCGTTCCAGTCGTAGCTTATGGAATTCTGGGAAAACGTAGTGCCCCAATTCATCCACCTAATTGAATTTGAATCCAAATCGCACGAAATGGAATTATTTTATGAGGTTTGAAGCGGACACTGTCATAGGGTTGAGGTTGAGGCAGACAGGCAGCCTTGCTTTTCCCCGCTATTAATCAAGCCAAGTTCTTCATTTGCCTTTCAGATTCGAGTCTCTATTTATAGTTGGAGGAAGATCGATGTTTCCGAAAAGTTTTCAGCCGCGTTTTGTGCATGGAAAGTCACGACCTCTGATATTAAAGCAACTGATATTACAGTACTACAACCTCCTCCGATATTGAAAGACTGGCACGGTATAGAATTGATTCGGTATTACGTATTTGAAAGGGAAGCCTCCAATAATGAACTTGTCTAAAGTTGGAAACTTTCAACTTGGAACCGAGCTTTTTGTCACACTTGTGTATATCAACCCTACATTTTTATTTGTATTACACAAAAAATCTATATTTTATCGATGAAAGAGAGAAGAGTAGATGAGAAGCTGAATAAAGTAGTCCCTGACTATATTACCTCCATTCTGAAGAAAAAATTATTATTTTAGTGGTAAGCAGGAGGCAGTAGTAAACCCCATCAGCAGAGTACGGTACACTCTTCTCCTACACTTGCATTAATTAACAAAGAATTTAAACTCTTTGAGTAGTTGTGAAGGTGATTTTGTGGTAGTTATCCATAATAAATGAAAAGACAAGATGTTGTCAAACCACTGATTTATTAGAAAATCGAGATACCGGTTCCAGAGATTGATTTTATTAAAGAATTTAAATTTCGAAACAATCAACCTACCAATTCGATTTATACTTATTTATTTTATATTGACAAAAGACGAAGTAGGCGTACCAGTGAATCTTGTACCAATGGGATTGGATTCTGAAAATGGGATTGAAGTTACATGGATTGGAGAAAATGGTTATTTGATTCACGTAATAACGAAGGTTATTAATCTAGAAGGCAAGGAATCTTGCATAAAATCAACTATGTTTAATTTTGACAAAAGATTATTATATAAGTAAATTTAATGTAACATACACGTAACAAAATGTAATGTAACAAATAATTTGAATACGCTAGCGCTAGAAGCAAAACTTTCAAAGAAATAAGGAATGTTGATTTGGATTTTTTTAAGGTTCAGTTACTACTTTGAGTTACAGATTATCATCAAAGAAAATAACGACGAAACTGGCTCCAGATTAACTTTTATGCAGGGAAAGGTAGAGGATTAAAGGATTAGCTTTATGCTTTATGTTTCAAGTAGGGTCATGATGAAGCCCACTACTGACCCTAATCAACTGTTTACTTCTTACAAAGAGGTCATCTAAGATAATTTTGAAGGTAAGTTACCAGCGTGAAAGCAGTCTTAATAACAGGACAACCTTCCACTGAATATGAGTAGAGTTCATTACAGAATTGAAATATTAATGTAAAATTGAACAAGTTGAAGTAAACCTGTAAATAGAATTAAGTGTACGTGACAAAGAGATAGATATTAATTTCCTGCATTCTTGGTTGAACTACCTAATAAGGGATGGAATGAATAGTTCAACCAAATTGTTCAATGCAAATTAGCTTTTCTCTCCTATGAAGAAAAATTGATAGATTGTTTTCCAAACTTTTGTAAGTAAATAGGAAATAGTAAATTTATCCGATCAGGCTCAGCGCATGTGAATGACCTTTTCTCCAAATTTATTATGATTTGCCATAAAAGTCTAGTTTCATTGAAGAAATAAATGGCTGCCAATAACAACTCGGAAGTCTGAAGTATATGAAATCATAAAGTTATGACGTACTTTACTCGATAAGTGTGAATTCAACCATATCAACTGGTGTGGTTTTTCCATAGATGGAAATTTTTGAATGAGTCACAACTGGAAATATTTCCTGGTAGGAAAGCAATAACTCTTCCTATCCACACTAAAACTGAAACAATAGTTGGAATGTCCAAAAAAAGAACTACATCTCCAAAAGTCGACGACTACTATAGAATATTATAGAATGCCTCTTATTAGACTACTAAGACCATAAACAACAAATACACGACATTCTGACAAGTCTTTAGCTGTGAGAATTATTTTTGGTGAAACTTTTGCCTTCGCAAGCCTGTCTCCTTCAACATTCCTTTGATGTTTTTATCGGTTTCTGTTGGACCGAATTTGAAAGAAAGGGCTCACTGTGATTTTAGTTCAACATCCACTCTTAATTTATTTACGACTCTGGCTCACTGAAGCAGTAGTTAGCAGTGTAACGGAACAGTTTAACGACCAATAAAATGATGTCTTTCTAAACACTGATCAACAGATACCGATACAGAGTATAGTGCTTGAGTTGGAAAGAAAGAAACCTTTTCATAAGTTCTTCAAATAAGTTCGGTGCAACAGTTCAATCCAATCGTTCACTATGTTTTACCAAAGACAATTCAACTAATATAGTTAGGGCCGGTTCATGAGCTCGGGATTCAGCCAAATCCTAGACCAAAACAGGTGGCTACCGTAGCATCGAAACAATGTACTAAGGGCTCTCTATGCTGCTAATCCACTAACTTGTCGAGACAAACGTTTGTCGATGCTACGGTAGCCACCCGTTTTAGTCTAGGACTTGGCTAAATCCCGAGCTCATGAACCGGCCCTTATTGTTGTCTTTGGTTTTACTGAACATCCCATTGGTTTCAAGTATCATGTAGCTGGAGCATTCATACTCTGTAGGCTACATTTAGACATTGTATATCTAAATTCTTTAAATTATTTTTCAATAAATAACTAATGTTTACACATTATAGAAATCTACAAATAGTATCATAAGACAATCTATACGGTTAGTCTATGGTAGTACTGGATACTACTTGATTAAATAAGTATCTTTTGAGAGAAAAATGATTTTGAGAAACGAAAATAGTACCAATAAGCAGTAGTACAGTACTACTTGTATGTGTATTGTTTCAATGAATGTAGTAATTATTAATTATTGTATGTGTATCGTCGTTTCTGATCACATTACGGTTTTAAAGTTTTAGTTTCTCGTAAATTTAAGCAAGATTTCTTTCCCAACCATTTTCATTCGTTCTCACAGACTAGGAATCAAAGAAAATAGTTGAAATCAATGTTGTTTTCCATGACGAAATACTTTGAAATGCATCCCACCTTTTCAAATTTAATAAAAAACTCAATTATTTACAGTGAAATACAAGTTGTAACTTTAATAAAGAAGAGTTACCTTGAACCAATTTGAAGATACAATAATTCAATTTCAATCCAAATTTCAAAATTCAATTATTAACTCTAATTCTTCAATCGTTTCAATCCATATAATTACGGCAGTTCACCATCAATCAACAATCAAAAACTCCACAATGAACATTCCACACCACTCAAGACCAGTAACTGGTCTGTATTCAATGATCACACTCACCACTTTCATAGCTCGTCACCATTTCTCCACTCCCCCCAGAATAATAACGATACCTGCCCTGTCCATCACACCGCATTTCATAACCATTTTTTTTCTTTCCCTTTCTCACCAGCCTGTATTCACTCCCCACCGCTCCTCCTTCTCTATCCTCTCCTTCTCAAACGATTCATTCAAAAGGAACCCACCGAAAAGTCAGTGTTGGATCATTGACCCACAGGTTATCCCGCACCAATCTATACTGTCAGGAATCTTTTGCAAATCGACTGACTATTTTCTTCCTTTTCTATAGTCTTCCATTCCTTGTTCCTTCTGCCCGCAAAATTGCATCCCACCTTCCTTTTTGCCTGTTCTTCTTCTCCTACAGCATTTTTCCTGCTTCCAAATTCTTTGAGCCGGCGTGTTCTCTTCTGTCTCTACTTCATAATAATGCCGCCCACGCCTTTCTGAATTCCTTTCACCTGCTCCAACACTGACGACGGCCTTCCAAGAATAAAAGTACTGAAAGATTAAAGATATTTCAGATGTTTCACAAAGACTGGCGTTTCGTGGTGTGATGGTTGATTGGTTGAATGGCTAAAATATACAGTCTCTCGCTTGCTAAGGATGCATCACGCCAAACAACAACACAGCTTGACAGTTCAGACAGTTGACATTGGCAAATAAATGGTGATATTATAGTAAATAGAAAACAAAATTTTATTCAAATGTAGCGAGGAAGGCTCATACTCACAAAGTTGCAGCAGTTTTCCTAGTTTAATGAGCAAAAACTGTATAGATGTTCAGAAGATTTGAAAATTTACGACAAAATATAATACCAATGTTCAGAAGATTATAGAAGAAGATAATAGATGTTCAGAAGATTTGAAAATTGACGACAAAATATAATACACAATGTTTTATCGATGAGTTACGTGAAAAAGAAGTTTCTTTTCTCCATCAACCAAAAAGATACTGTACATGAGAAAATACTTCATCTTATACCCCTGTTCTTTATGTATGATATCCCTCTTCAAAAACAAAGAGAATAGAAGTGATAGTATTCTCCTATACTCGGTTTAAAACTCTGTTTTGATGTCTCAGTCTATGATTTATTATATCCACTTACACCAAATAAATGCGACATGTAATACGTTGTAACGTTGTATATCTCATAGGTAAGTATGTGGTAATATGTAGATACAGTCAAACGATACTCCTCAATCACTCTCAATACTGTAAGCTAACCCTTACCAAAGAGACCACAATCGAATTATAATATCAAGTGATAATAGTTTTGGATCTAGCAGATAGGCCTTCTTGGGTACATTGACCTATAAGGTGTCGTAAGTCGTAAGATTTAAAAAATTGCATTTTACATTAGCCTAGATATTAGCATGTATCGTATTCCCTCTACGTCACTCGCAACAGGAAAATAAGAAGCTAATAAATTATTAAAAAAGAGCAACGAACTGTCAGTACAATTCTGCTTTTGAGTGTCATCAAAAATGATAATGCTGATTGGCATAGATTTTTTGTAGTGGAAATTTTGCTTTGCAGTTTTTCAATCAACAAGTTGGAGTAGGTTAGTTCATCTCTACGCACTTGAAGCTATTATCAATTTTATCACATAAAATAAAGGCAACAACAGTTAACTATTATCAGCAAATTATTGATTCAACTGACAGGCCAATAAATCATTACAAAACACCATCAGATACTATTATGACTTCCCACATGAATCTTTCAGTCTTATAAAATGAAAGAGATATTTTCCTTAATAATTATGAGTTCTATAATATATGATTCAAGCATACAGTGATTCCAGCACCTACAGTCCAGAAACTAACCAGTCTCTAAATTTTGTTTTGAGTTTAAGTTCATCTCTATTTTTAGTTTAGTCTTATGTTAAAAGTAACCGATATATTATTGAGAACTGGAAAAGTTCGCACGTCTGGAAATAATCAACACACAACAGTGAACACGAATTGGAATTCTTAAAGCTGGACAATACCCGAATACAAGAATATCACAATGCCATGTGACAACGGTAGCCTACTGAGAATACAATTATTGGGAATTGGGGGAACCCGTTTCCAGAAGAAGCTTATTTACAGGTATAGAAATATAATATATTGGCTATCCTATAGATATGGTATTGGCACTGTGTTCACAGGTAGCCAGTTGGAAAGGAAGGAGTGACCTCACAGACTGCTTGTCTACATTGTGTAGAGTCCAAATGTCTACGAAATATGTCGTGTAGCCCACACATGCCAATAAACGCCCAGAGCTATTCATCCGTTACTTATTTGCAACAGATTGCAGGCAACTACGCCTACTGTGAGAAAACCTGTCAGGGAACGCAACGCTTTCTACCTTCACTTCAAACTGCAGTTGGCTGCTGGTTTCAAATTTTCTGAAGGGTTCACGTTCTATTCACGCCTACACCGAATTCGTTGAATGTATTAAAATGTCTTATTCTCAAATATATCAGAAGTATCGAAAAAATC